>JAXGGA010000123.1:0-327473 GCA_038373865.1 Uloborus plumipes
GAGTAAAAAATCCTTTTTTATAGGCAAAGTGAGCAAACAAAAACTGGTAGTTAATGTGAAAATTTCATTACCTCCTCAAACTCTTGTTTCTGCTTTAGCCCTTGCTTAGGGGCGGTTACTTACTGCTTCATACTCAAAGAACTAATTCATTATTCCCATACATCGTTAAAAAAATTACGAAATCAAAAGATATAAAGAACTTCAAAACTTTACAGTATTCAGAAATATGGGTTATCAACAGTTGAAGGTTATTACAAAAATTGAGTAGCGATTGAAAAATCTACATCAATAAAAGAAGACCAAAAAACAGGGTATGTACATCTTTTAAATAGATCGTGTTCTGACATCATGTGAAATCTTTAATCATATAAATAGTTCATCACAAAAAAGTTTTCGGGTCTGAGCACACAACACTTCATATTCATCAGGTCAGTGAGGCGCAGCAAAGGAGGATAGGGATAAAAAACCAAAAAACTCCCTACCTCCCCCCCCCCCCCCCCCAAGAAAATTCTGCCTGCACTAGTGCTTCAGGTGTGTTAATCCAATCATGTTTACGTATCGTCCTCTTAATGGTGCCGAAATTTAGATCGTTGGGAAGGAATGAGAGTCCTTAGAAAGTCCTGCTTGTGCTCTAGCGTTGGGTGCATAAACAACATCAGTCACTGGACTCACGTTGTTTCTGCGCTCAATGTTCAGAAGAGAGACCCCGTAACTTAGGAACTACTAGCTGATTGACGCGATTTTTGCTGTCAATACGCATCTTACCCTCCAGAGCTAGTTTCCATTAAAAACAAAATTTTGAATTTTTCGGACAGCAGTGGTTTTTGCTTTCACCGATTCAATTGTAGAACACGAATAATTAGGAAGTTTTACCTTTTGCGCGTTATATTGATAAAGCAGAATTTAAATAATATCCATTTTTACAAAATCAATTGAACTAATTTTCAGAAACCCCTATGAGCACTTGTTATTACGGTCGTCGCCATTTAATGTTCGTTTTATATATTTAAAAAAAGCACTTATACTCTACAGTAACTTACAGTTTTTTAAACGTTGTGTTTATAAATTTCAGATTTAACATTGTAGCTAACCTAGTACAGATTTAACATTGTATAGAATTAACATTGTAGCTAACCTTCAATAGTACTTGTGTTTTTCCTGTTTTCATCGCTTAGAAGCAATCATTAATAAAGAAAAAACTTACTATATGCCTTTTAACATTTAAATTTTTACTCATAACTCGGTTTTATTTTTTAAATACTGTCAAATTGACTTTGTTAGATTATTTTTTACATGATGAAATCCTATACGTATGCTCAACAAAGAAAGATTGAATTTTGGAAACACCCCCAATTTATATTTTTCTGTAATTGATATTATTATTATTATTAGTATCTCATATCTTTTTCTAAAACTGTTTCCAGAATACAACGCAGTATTTATTTCATTATTGTCTCAAGAAGCGTGTTTTTAAATGTAATGCTGTTATTGCCACGAGCAAATTTTAATCTCTAGTTACTAAATAATCCGTTCGTTACAAAAATAAACATTTTAAGAGAAAAATAGCTTGGCATTTGGGGGCAAATGAATCACTTTTTAGAAGCAAGTAAGCGATCGATTTCATCCGCGTAATCTGGCTTTTGATTCTTTTTCGTTCCCTTGCCTTGGGGCTCTCTTTCCGTTGCCCGTGAGTACGATTGAGTGACTCCCGTATTTCCTTTTGTCCGAAAACTTTTTCATTGGCCGGCATGGACGGCGAATGTGCGAATCAAAAGGGGCGCCGAGGTGTAAATGTCAATTTGATGGATGTATAACGCTTATTTATTTTATTTTTTTTGTGTTGGTTTTATGCAACAAAGTATAATAGTATGGTAGACCGAACAGTAAATGAACACTAAAGCGAATTTTCAATTTCAAAAAATCATAGCGGTGTTAAAAATTGTAGCATTAGCCACATGATAGTAAAAACACTTCAGATGTGAAATACGTAGATATTTTTATAAAATTGGAAGAACTTTTTTGATTCTGCATCAGGTTTTATATGGACTTAGCTCGAAAAAAAGCGCCACGACCCAGTGAATGAACACCCAAACAAGTGGATTAACGCAGCATTTTCTTGTCACTTCTTTCCTTAAATGCGTAGAAAGAAGCTACTTCTTCCAATTCAGATTATGAAAAATTTTTAAAACCTTATTTTTCAAAAGAATTAGGAGATGTTCATTATCTGGAAGTGTTCATTCAATGGTCGGTCTACCCTACACTTTTGAACAAACAGAAAAAAAGGTTCCTTAAAACTGCCCATTATACAAGATGTGCAAGGATTAATCATTCAAGGAGTTTGAAATGTGTATCGGTAATTACTGAACTACAATTTATTTACTTTTCAATTGTATTAAGTTTGTGTCACGGGCATAATAGTCACCCCTAGTTATATCATGCTTGTCGAGGGACAACAAAAACATCGGTATATATCCGAAAACGCGACGTAACATTAAATTTAACGATTAAATCATACTTACAGACTAATGACACGTGAATCTGCAAAAATATGAATTCATTATCGCATTAAGACGATTTACTTCATAAAAACAACATAAAATTAGCTTTCAAACTTTTCTTTTAAACTATTTTTTTAAAAAACCATTAAATATTTCTCTCGGTTTATGGTGGACTATGAATCGAAAGTTTGAAATATCAATATTGAAGATAAAAGCATTTTCTACAAATTCAGAGACATCAAAGCCTGTACTAAGAAATTAGTAACGAAGAAACCAGTACCAATTAATTTACTTTTTGAAAAATTTAAACTTTAAATCGATAAATTAATAAACGTCTTTTTATTTAATGCTTCGTTATAGTTTTTCTTAAAGAATAGCTGAGACAATTAAGAAAATCCGAGTACAACGATTAATTTTACCAGACATAGGCATGTACCTTTGAAATCTAACAGCTGTGTGCTGAGAAAAATTTAATAAACTTACGTAACTGAATGACGAGAAAAAAATATCCATCATTTATCAAACAGTGAATTAAAAATCTGCGGGTGTGGGCTCTTATGAATAGAAGGCTTAAGATTTTTTCTTGTGTAAACCATGAATCTAATATACTAACAGTTTTATTAACGCATTTTGTACTTTATTTAGCTGTTGACTCTGAGTACAGTTGTATAAATGTACAAAAAATAATAAAACATATAAAAAAACGTTCCCATTTTTCTTTATTTTACTACGGTATACGATTCTGACCTTTTTATGTAATATACATTTCAAACTCTTGAAAGTTCTGAAAAATAGAATTTAATCCTCTGACTGCTCAATTTTCTTAACGAAGTCTTTAAAAATATGCATATTTTTTTATGTATGAAAAACCAATATAAAACTTATGTACTAAATTTACACATATTACGTTAGAAACTATCCTGAATATGATAAATCTTGCAACAAGGTACAAGAAAAGTTGTGCCTTCATGTTCTTTACACCGAATTCGAACAACAATACTATTTTTTTTCCAATTTTTGAGCAATAAAAACCACACTTTCGATGAAATCCTTTCTTTACTAAATTAGGAGGTGTCGGGTTTGTAAAATGACCGAGCGGTCTGCGCAAATGCTTCAGAAAATTCATTGCTGACATTTAAACGATGGAATTGCGGAATAAGGTTTTAAATTACGTTGTGCACGTGAAAATCGCGGGATGAGCAAATTTTGTTACTTCTTCGTTGCCCGTGGAAATCGCGGGATAAGCAACCAGAGGGTTAACGACGTTTTTTAAATTTAATAATTCGTGAAAAATCAGTTACTCTTAGAAATTTTTCTTGGGTTAGAATTGGCAACAATGTATTAACAGAAATTTCTGTATTAAGGTCTTCTACGAAATTTTTCAGTTTACTACACGTACACAACACAGACAGGGAAACGTTGTTCTGTGGTAATGAAGCTAGGGAGACTAACTACGAGTTCTGAATGCATTCTTTGTTTACATACATGTCATTGAAAGGGAAAATAAGACACCAAAACATGATATGATACAATTAGCACAAAAATCAAATTAATAAAAGCAGTTTTCAGAAATAAAGGACTCTGCCAGGCGTAAAAAAATATATAATGCTTTTTTTTTGTCACTGACTATTTTTTGACAAGCACAAACCATACAAAAAAATGTGCAAGGGCGATTTTCTGTAAAGTGGTAATTGGCTGTCCGGACCGAGTATTTTAAAAATAATAAAGTGTAATAAAGTAATTATCGCTCTTAATACAAGTAAAGCATTAATACTCTGTGGCCCAATTGTATTTGGAGCGATAACAATTTATTTTTTTTCTAGAAATTATCTAAGTGCTAAAAACACAGTCCCCTGGCTGTCCCAATCGTATTGTCTAACACTTTAAGGTAATATTCCAAAAATCCTATCAACACTACATAAATTTAGCAATTAATATCTAAAAATAGAATAATGCAGCTATATTTTTTTCATGATACAAGGTCTAATTACGTATTTCTAAAACTTAAAATTGTCATGAATTTTCTGTCCGGAGATTTTTCAAACAGTCCCCTAGGACAAATTCAAAGCTCCAATAGAGAAAATTTGTTACTCTTGCAAATATTTTTTGACATGAAGTTTAAAGCAATCAGTGTGAATTTTCTGAAATTGCTAGGAGTGACGTTTAAACGATACTTTGTTTAGTTTGAGAGCCACATTTGTGATGAAAGTATGCATCAGGGTCGTTGCGAAAACAGTCCTCTGGGAAGTGATTTTATTAATGTCAATTAGTTTAATTATGAAACATATTAGTTATTATGTCCACGATTTGTGCCTAAATTTATAGGTAGTCTCGTAACTAATTATGTTCCAATAGTTTGTCAGATATTACGCAACAAAGAGCAAAAACACAGTCACCTGGTACAGTCCCCTGCCTAGTTATACCAGGCGGGGGACTTACCCCCTATCACAATTTATCAGAAAAACACAAGCTTCAATTGCCCCTCTTTCAAACCAAAGTAATAGATTTATTTTCTGAGCAATAGTATTATAATTATACGAACATTTCAAAAAACCATGCCCGGACAGTTTTTGTGTGAAAAATGACGAGTTTACAGAGAATCGCCCGTAAGTATTGTGACCTGCAGATACAGTACTTCAAAACTAAAGGGAAAAGTAGAAAAAAAGATAATTTAAGTTTCTGTAAGTATATCATAATTTTTTGGTATAGGATTTGATGGTGCACAATATAATGTGAACATATAGAAGCATATATTCAAAGTTTAAAAAAATACTCATTATTTCTTGTGATGGCTATTCCAAACTTCTCATTAACATCTATCAATTCCTCGGACAGATAAAAGATTTTAAAAGGTGTTCTTTATGGAAAAGGAAAAACATCACCTTTATCAGCAACATTTTCGAATTGATTGTGTATTAAACACTGAAGGACGTAACAAACTATTTTGATTTCTAAAACACATTTTTTTCAAAATTTGTAAATAACTTTTTTAATCGTTTGTTTTTAAGTTATGAAAACTATTGAATAAGAAATAATAATCAACCAAACACTAGAAATCACTTAAATGTATGAAGTAAGTTTTGTATTTTATTTTAATTTTATATCTTCAAAACTGTTCATCAAATTCCCGTCTCATAACATAAAATTAAATGATTGAATGAAGAACTAAAATATGTCTTGTATTTTCTGGAAAATTATCCTTTCTTAAGATAATATTTTCATTGAAATTAGACACGCCCACAAAAACTTTTAAACAAAAGGAGTATAATTCTTTCCTTTTTGTGAGCGCAAGCGCACTAATTGAGTAACATTTTCAACGCGAGATATAAGTTACATCAATTTTTTTTCCCGTAATACGAGCTATAAAGATCATTCTTTGCTTTTTTTACTTGAATTGCGAATAAACGTATTAATTAGCATAGAAATATGTTTAATTTCACAAAGCTCTTTTTTATAATGAAGTAACAAAATTCATTATCCAACATCTTTCAAGTATTTTTGAAAGAAACAACTTCAGTTAATTTATTCTCTTAGTTATCTGTCCTTCACTTGATAATTATGTTTTCTAATGTTAAGCACATTAAAAAAAATACGTTCGGGGCTCGAAATATTTGAATTAAAAATATTCGAAAAGCTCACGTTTAAACACAAAATTTTTGCTTCATGATTGTCAACAAAAACGGTTTCGCATTTCTCGAAAGTCCTACTTTAAACTGATTCCCCGCTTCCTACTTGAACATTATAACAACAGTTTTTTTTTTCTTTTCAGTAACAAAAGCTTGTTTATTTTAAAATCTTCTCTGGTGTAATTATTCTTATATTATATATCTTATCTTTTTTATATCTTATTGGTTCTCATTAGGAGAGTTTTTCTTCTGAGTCCGAATTATAATTCATGAAGGTAGGTTAGCGGTATTGTAACCGTTTTTATTCATTCGAATAAACTTTTATCTTTCGTATGCATTTTTTTACCCCGATGAGGGTTTAACCGGATGTGATGATTGGACTTTCGAATGCTTAGGTGCATAACCACTACTTATCTGATGAGTGTGATTCCATGGTAACAGACGTAGCAGTTTTTTTTTTTTTTTTTCACAAAACAGCTTACAAAGGCTAAAAATATGTAAAATACTTAGTTTGTCACGAACTTTATGACGAGCATGGTCTTTATTTTCATATCATGCAGTTAAATTTTGAAGATTTCTAGAAAAAAAATATGCGTTAAAATATTATTATATTCGTAACAGACTTAGCAGTTTTTTTTTTTTTTCACAAAACAGCTTACAAAGGCTAAAAATAAGTAAATTACTTTATTATTTACGAAATTTATGAAGAACATGGTCTTTATTTTCATATCATGCAGTTAAATTTTGAAGATTTCCAGAGAAATTTATGTGTATAAATTAGTATCTTCGTAACAGACCTATCTCGTAAAATACGTCCTTTACGAAGCCAAAAGACCGTCGGATAAGTATTGTTTACGGGAATCTCCAAAATTTAACTGCATCATATACAAGTAGAATCCATTTTCTTCATAAAATTCATGCAGCGAAATAAGGTCTGAAACAATTGAAGTCTTAGCAGGTTGTTTTGTGCAACAGTTGAAGGTTTTTCTTCACAATGGAATTGTCCATGAACGTATTCAATGCTATTTCGTGCGTTACTATTTTTTTTTATTTTTTCGAGATTTTACAATTAAAAATACCTTAATTTTTATTCCATCAAGTAACCAGGGTAAGATAAGCGCATTAACACAATGGAAAAACTTATTTAATACTTACTTTGCATAAAAGGATTGAACTTGCACATGAATTCTCCCATAAGAAAGAATGGATAAGTTAAAGTTGCTAGAAGATGAGGGCCCATACAAAAGACACATATAAGAAAGTCAGCCACTGCTAAGTTAGCGACATAAAAGTTGATCGTAGTCCTCATCGATCTGTTCAAAGCAACTGTCAAAATGACACTTACGTTTCCTAAAAGTCCACCGACAATAATAATTATATAGCCCAATATTTTAATGATGTCTTCTGGTTCCAATGTCTTAAAATAAACAGGGTCACCGGGAAATGTAGAGTTAGCAAACTCTTGAATTGCGGAAAAATTTGCGTTTGTAGAACTGTTTCTGGGACACCCAAAGTCACTCATTTTGTACTTCAGCTGTTAAATCTTCTCATTAAATATCACATGCGTATGAAAGGTTTAAGCATAGTTTTTGCCATACGGAAACAAACAATATTTTTTGGCCACATTTATTCCTCTGCTTTGTTTCTCTGACATATATTCTGATAGTACATGCGTTAGTAAAACATAGCTCGTTAAGTTTCTTCTTTACCAATAGGTTTGTTTGATTTTTCTTCAGATAGACGACTTTAAAATTACCATATAACATTGTGAAAACAATAATGAAGATACAAAGAAATGATAGGTTCTAACTTAAATTCTCTGTGAACCTCAAACTGTAATTTTTAGGAATACTGTTTAATTATTCAACACAAATAAGTTGAAAATCTGCCTTTCATCAGAATGTCAGTGTCACTCCAATCCATTCATCATTTCACCTGTGATTGTTTCAATTCATTTAGTCACCTTCGCCAATGAAGTTCAGTTTTCTGAAGTCTTGAAAGTTCAGTGAACTCCCTTAGTCGGTAAAATCCAGGAAATTTGGGAGTTTCTGAACAATGTAGTTAGTTAGTCACCCCATTTTTCCAATACTTCATCTGTTCCTGGTACAATCACAGCACTCCTAGTAAATATAAAAGAAATAAATTAAAACAAATACAGGATGCATTTTTAAAGTTGAATTCAATGAACCATAATGCAGTCAAAATTTATATTCTGGGGAGGAAGTCATAACAGACCGTATATATATATATATATAAACTACCAACCAGAATTTAGAACAGAACTAAGATAAAAATCCATTGCATGATTATCAAACCCTTAGAAAAGGAACAATAGTTTAAAAGAGAATCACAAGTCAAAAAACATCAGCCTAAATATACTGAGTGGTAAGCATTTCAAACTTTTTGAAATGCTTGCCATTTCGCCATTTTAGGTTTTTTTAATTTTTGGGAAATTTTACAGTTTATAGTTGACTTTCTTTCTTCCTTTTGAGTGTCAGCTGCTACAATGTAAAAATAAATAAAAACTGCAGTATTACAAAGAAACTCTACGAAACTGAGATTTCATAAAACTTTCTTGTAACGATAAAGCTCTTTTGAAGTAGAATTACTTTAAAAAATCTGTATCGGTACACGTTACTTATGAAAAAGCTGTATCGCTACTACAATGTAAAAAAACTGTAAGGGCCATGCTCCACATCAGCGTAAAACGCGACCGAAAGCGAAGGCAGAAACCGAAAATCCGGGTACTTTCCACAGGAACACCATTGAATCCATTTTACGCTTCTGCCTAATTTTTCTGCTTTACGTCGATGTGGAGCATGGCCCTAATACTACTAGAAAGCTTCTAGGAAACTAGAATTTCATAAACTTTTGAAGGAACAACGCAGCTTCCTTTTAATTAATTGAAAGCGTTGCTTAAGAATACGCTGTACCATTATTGGAAAACTTTATGGAAATGCACACTACAACATAAGCTGTTGTTTTTACAGTATAGTACTGGCAGCGGAGGTTCAAGTTTGAAACTGTGAAAGCACAGTAATAAACAGTAAAACTAGCTATTTTACAGTTTATCACTATAAAACTAACAGTATTACAATGAAATTAGCTGTAGTGTACTGTAAAAACAACAGTATAATACAGGCAGCAGAGGCTCCAGTTTAAATCTAAAATGCACAGTAATTAACTGTGAAACTAGCAATTTTATAGTTTATTACTGCTAACTAAGTTTTTCTGTCTACTACTGTAAAATTAGCAATTTTACAGTTAATTAGTCTAAAATTAGCTACATTAAACGATAAAAACAGCATATTTTTTTACAGTGCAGTTTACTAGAGCTTTTCAAGTAATACTGTATTTTTATCGTAGAAATTTTAATACAAAACCAGTTTACTTTGTTTTTTGTTCAGTAATACTACTGTTTTATTTTATTTTATCTTATTTTTAGCAATCTAGTGCAAGGTCCACTTCTATTGCACCTCTAACTACAAACTTAAATGCATGGTAAACGTTCTCAGGGAAGAATTGCGCATGCTTTTGATTCTTTTGGTTTATATTTATTTACTTTGAATAAATAAAGCAGTAAAACTAACTAATTGTTAAAGTTTTGCTACGTTCATAAACTTTGCTAAATATATATTGCTCCAGATCACGTGGCCACCAAAGTATTCTCGCATTTTTTTTTTCCTTAGCAAAAAACGAAACAATTTTTCTTTCCACAAAAAACAACATATTCTGGAAATAAATCCTCTTTTTCTTCTCCACGTAACTAAAGATCCTCAAGACATTTTACCTAAGCTATACAAGCGGAGAGAAATGACTGTAAATATTTCAACGGCGAAAGCTTGACTCCAAATTGTTCTTTTTGCTTGCAGAGAATCAATACCCCAAGGGATCAATCCTTTTAACAACAGCAACAAATGTCTTGTGATATTTTTCAAGAGCAAGAAACCCTCGCTTTAGTGCGAAATTATGCTCCGTGGCATTATGTATTGTTATCTGTTACATCAGTCCGATCAGATGAAAAGAAAATTTTAGATCCTCTTTTGGCATGTTTTGTTCTTGATGTTACACTGAATCGCTGTTTCGAAATCGTAAGCACATATAAGATGTTTAGCACGCTTTTCTTCTTTAGTGTCTATTTTTTTATACAGAGAAAAAAGTGAAGCGGTTATTTTGGCATTTGCCTCAACGTATTATCCTATTATCTTACTGTTATCCTGAACGATATTCATAAAAAATGTTTTCAACATTTACAAACTGATGCTTATTTTTCATTTCGTCTTTTTTTTTTTTTTTATTTTGGGATTGAAATTCAAATACAGAATCTGTGCCAAAACTTGCCCTTTCAATTTAAGCTTGAGATTAAAAAAAATATTAGTGGCCAGTGACCAGTAAACTCAAAATAGTTAGTGGCCACTTTGAACTATGTGCCAAAACTGTAATCACACTCCACTTTATTCTGCATACAGTAATATTACATTATGTACTTGTATATATCTTAGCTAAGTTTCTATATATAAAAGAAAAAGGTTTAGAAAAAAACTTTATAAAACATTTCTGAAAAATAAATTATTTATTTTAAAATCCACATAATGAGACGTTATGCAAATAAAACAAAAACCAAAGGCACTTGCATATTTTAAGCTTTACATGGATGTCATTTCACGTTTTTCCGGGGGGGGGGGGCAAAGGATGAAAACGCAATGCAATTTCATCGGAAATCTTCAAAAACCACGCCCACTTATATGTAAATACATTGATTTCTCAAAGTCAGGGGGGCAATTGCCCCCTGCCCCCCCTAAATGACGGGCCTGAAGCTTTATAAGTATTTTATTTATCATGCTGATTAATCACAAATTTGGTCATCTTTCACTATTTTTCCAAGAAAGTTTCATTGCATTTTCTAGATTGAAATTATGTATTTAGATTTTAGATGCTTTGTAAAGCAGATGGGTCGATTTTCTCTCCAGGATAACATTGACCGCTAGTGACGATGCTGATGGGCTATTTTCTTTTGATAATCGGCGCGATGCATCGGCATTTTGTACTTTGGTTCAGAAAAAAAAGTAGGTAGCCAGTTTGGCGACTAAAATGACATTTTGTAGTCGTAAAAAAATTTTTAGTCGCCAATGGTGAGTGACCACCGCTAGTCTCGACCTTTACTTTCAATGTACCTTTGACTTAATGTGTTAGTGCAATACAATGCATCTGATTGAATTTCGGAATTCGAAAAATCACTGACTCGAAATTTTTGCAGAATTGATTTTACGTTTTTTTCCCCAGCATGAATGAATGTCCATGAATGTACATGTATTTGAGCTGCATTTTTTGAGCGAGAAATACTGATACCTGGTTTCCATTTAACAGCAAAACACAAGACTTTCTGTGCAGAAAATTTATAAATGGTTTCATCACAAAGAGGTACCTAAGTGTTTTGTTATATCTCTGTCGAAATGTTTAGCTTTGGATAAAAATATCTTCATTGTTAACGGATACACTATAAAATGTAAATAAAAAATGTGTTGATCACTACTAATTTTGAGAAGCTTTTCATATTTCCCGTCTTGTGTAGTTAAAACAGGTCAAAGTCGAACAAATTACGAACTGAGGTAAAACTGCAATTTTCTGCAAATTCGTTCAGATTGTTTTACTGATACAAAAATGGTGAGTGATATGAAAAGATATAAAACTAAATCGTAAAAATATGCAGCTGATTATATAAAAATTACAAAATTTAGATTTTATTAGATATATTTATCTACCAGTTTGTCAGCTATCTTGGCTACAATAAGAAAAATTATGCTTCCAGCTCGGTCATATTAGGGTCAATTCTCGATCAGTTTAGGTCAGTTTAGATTTTATTAGAATTATTTATCTACCAGTTTGTTAGCTATCATGGCTACAATAAGAGAAATTATGCTTCCAGCTCGGTCATATTAGGGTCAATTCTCGATCATTTTAGGTCAACTTAGATTTTATTAGAATTATTTATCTACCAGTTTGTTAGCTATCTTGGCTAGTAAGAGAAATTATGCTTCCAGCTCGGTCATATTAGGGTCAATTCTCGATCAGTTTAGGTCAACTTAGATTTTATTAGAATTATTTATCTACCAGTTTGTTAGTTATCTTGGCTACAATAAGAAAAATTATGCTTCCAGCTCGGTCATTGGCTATTCCTGACTGAGGAGTCCAGAATAAGGACGAAACTGCAGTCTCATGATGTCAATACTGAGCTGTGGGTGTTTTTGCTTCAGTTCTGCCTTAGCCCTGGCTTAAGGGAGGTAACTCATTGCATAAAAATTTAGATGTTTTTACTTTCTTCGAAACAATGGAATTTTAATGTGGATATGAGAAAAATTAGGATTCTTTTCAGCAATTGCGATTGCTATTTAATCTCATTTAAACGTAGCTGAAGTTTGATAGTTTTTCAGAAAAAGGAAGTGAAATAAATATCCTGAGAAAGCCTGTGAGAGAATGTGTAATAAGAGATTTTTTGCAAAATCTCGTAAACACGATAGTGAATTAGCAGAGCTTATTCTGTCGTTCACTTTTAATTCAATAGGAAAATAAGTCTAGCAAACTTTTTTTTTTTCGTAACTACTTGCTTAATTATGTGACACGAGCTCTTATGTTGTTTGTGTGCACTAAGTTTTTGTTTTCTTTTTTTTTTTTTGGAAACGGTTAAAAAAAAGGTGTAATTTGGGATTTAAAATTGAAATGTATATACTCAAATACATAAAAGAAAGCAGAAAAACGCTTTGGTAACTCTTCAGCAAAATATGCTCGATTATAGATATTTTTCTCCTAAACTTCAACTAAAATATTGTATAGGATTAATTTTGAACTGATGAACATATAAATTATAAATCTGAAACGAAAAGAAATCACCAAATTTACTGAAGTTTCTTATCGGATATAAATGTGGCTGAAACTTCAAACGTTTCCTTTGCTGATAACTTAATTAATTTTATTTGAAAAAGCTTCATTGCAGATAATTTCTGATGTAATATTTAAATTAATATTTTTAAGCACGTATCCCATAACAGCCAGTTTTAATACTTGAAAAAGTACCGCATTACGATTTTGTTTCTCTGTTTACTTCAAATTTGGTTAATTTTAATTAGCTAAATTATTTTAATATGAAATATCACCATATTTTGTTTTATCTATTTGTTGATTAAACTAAAACTGCGTCAAAAACACCTCCCTTAGGAATAAGCTTTTTGTATAGTCCTCAGTAATTTAAAATTCAGTTTAACATGCTACGGGAATAGTTTATCTGCATTTAGTTTCAGGAACCACTCCGGAGCCGAAAAGCTTTGCACCTCAACTAAATTCAATGAGTAACTTGCTTAATTTCCGTCATTAAATCTTTAGTTCATTTGTTGTTAGCAAGCATGTTTTATCAGCAGCAATTTCCGGAATAAGACAAAAGGGAGTTGGATTTCACTGTTTCCGAGTTCAAAAGACAGTTAAGCACTTGAGATGTCCAAAGTTATGTCTTAATTTAAACAAAAGATGACTTTTCCTTTCACTGGAATGACGAATATGACTTGATTGTCAGCTTCCTACTCCTAATGTACTTGAGTTTCATATCTTTTGTTAAAGAAGACAAAATAATTTGTTGGGGTAAAAATGTCGCAAGAAAAGTGAACAATGTAATGTAAATATTTCTTATCAGATAATTGAATGATGATCAAAATCCGTGGTTCCCAACCTGGGGGGAGGGGGGGTGATCGTCCCCAGACGGGCGATTTGACTCAAGAGGGCAATAAATTCTAAAGGGGCGATAGGGGGCGGTGGGTATTTAGAAGAGAAAACAATAATAATAAAAGGGTAACGAAAATCGAAATTGTAAACATGTACGAAACCAGTAGTTTAGAGTTTTGACAATTAATTACAAGTTAAGAAAGAAACAAATTAAAGTTCAAAAGCTTCCTCCTTGCTCTGCAGATGAACCATTGGACGCATTTTGTCATTCATTGTTAATTTTATGAATTTTCAGATTTTCAATTTATTTTCCTTTACATTTTTGGTTTTAATGATTTTAATTCCCCCAGATTCCAGTGCAGAAAATAAAATTATTTCTTGAAAAATGTACTTCTGCTTTTTGAAAATTACGCCAATGATCTTAGTTAAATGTTACCCTCCAAATGCTTATAAGTTCGCTTTGTGAAGGATAAAAAATTAAACGTATTTAATTTATTTATTAATATTTTTAGTTTAAAAGTGATAGGTTAAAATTGCTTTATTGCGCATATTTTACTTCAAATTAAAGGAAGCTACTTTTATTTTTAATAATATCGGTGCTCACTTGGGCCAACTCATGATTTTTTTCGAAGAAATCGAAGGTCGGGGGCGATAGGTGTCACTCAGCGTCTTGAAAGGGGAGATGAGCTCAAAAAGGTTGAGAAGCACCGATCAAAACCAATACAAGGGAGGGGCAATGGAGCAATCTCATCCAAAAAGGTCTCATGACACTAAAACAACAAATTAAAATAAAATTTCTTGGAAAAATCATTGATGATAACAATGGAGGTTTAATGACAAGACATTCGTTTGGCATTTATGAGTACGATGAAAGGAATGTGTTACATTCAACCGCACTGCGTGTTTTGTCTATTACATAAGATCATTATCGTAGGCAAAGAATCTTCGTAAGAATAGTTTCAAAAGTAATGGCTTTCTTTTGTTTAAAGCTTCTTATGTTGGTGCGTCGCGCCCTGTCAGTAACAGTCCCAGTTGGGGGGTTCTCTTTCGGCGTCTCTGTCAGCAGGTTTCAAAAATATCGATACTATTGAGAAAATAACCATTTTAATAATGAATGAAGTGAAGAATATTCCTGTTTGAAAATTGATTATGATACAATGATGTGGTATATTAGCATTCTGAACACATCTACGTTGTGTACATAAATGTTAAAATCAAGAAGCAATTATAGACCTATATATCATAAAGCTTTCTAGGAACAAAAACAAATATTTGAGTAAGACAAACAATTATAACAAACAAAACATAAGTCAAAGAAAATCAATACTTGAGGGGAAATTAGCAATGGAAATGAACAGTTAAATATGTTGTTTCTTTCTTTTTTTTGTTCTTTTTAATGCCATGCCACGAAACTTCTTTTGTTGGACATCCATAATTTTACACCTTTTTGTTTTCATTAAGGGCTCTTTAAAAATCAGAAACCACGATTTTTTTTTCTTCTTTGACATTTTATTCTGCATTTTGCTTTCCTTTTAGCTCGAATATATTTATTTCTAGTCTAAATTACAAAATAGTAGAAATTGTTTGGTAATGAAGGGTGGTAACAATTTCTTTAGCAGCTACATTTTTTTACTAATTGAGAAATATCTACTTATATTAAAAACTGAGTATCTTTCTTTCTAACTATCTTTCTATGTCACGCTTATTTCTCCTGAACGCCAATGAACTGAAAGTCGAACCAGGTACCGATTGATAGGTAATTTTTCAGGCTTTATTAGTTTCAATTTATATAATTATACGATTTTAATTAGCGAAGATATCAATTAATAAGTAGTCAAGTTTAAAGCGATTAAGCCTAATAAATGATTAAATATGAAATCCATTCTTGCAAACCGTCGTTGCTATGAAACAGTAATAACAATGATAATGAGAATTTCGAATGAAGGCTTAACTAAATCAAACACGAAACTCATAAGCGGGCCACTTACGAAGAATTTTTATCGCTAGCTACTTGTAATATTTTGAAACATTCATTTGTTGAAAAGCCATCTACTTATATTAAAAACTGAGTGTCTATGTCTGCTTTTTTTCTTTGAGCGAGCTGAACTTACTGAAACTCTCCTCACCATCTTGAAGATGCGTAGCATCTCAATAATTCGAATGATTTTTTTATATAGGAAAAAAGTAAAGGCGTGAAGCGCCCGTTAGAGAGCCGCCTTGGCGGGGAGTAGTTTCTTGAAAATTTCCTCACTACTTTAAAGGCACGAAGTGCCCGTGCAACGCCGGGCCACGTGCGTGGTATGTCTTGAAATCGAATGAACATTAAATTCTATCAAATAATATAACTTCAGAATGAGGTAAAAGTTAGAGAGGGGGGACGTTACGCATCAACATGCCGCAGGAAGCTAATCTAGCTGCCCTGGCAGATAGTTTGTAAATAAAAATTGTTGAAATTAAGTCCTAAATGCATCAATAAACATTATTAAGGCTGCATCTTGATTTTGGCGTAAAAGATTGCCTTAGTTCACCATTGGTGATTAGTATAAAGAAAATCCCCGCAGAATTGGTATACTTGTCTTACTAATGTTATATGCAGGGTGGTTAAAAATTAACGTGAGGTGTTTGGAACCCTCTAGCGCATGAAATACTTGGGAAAACATTGCCAAATTTCATGGGCTCACATATTAGACCATGTCATTTCGATTTCTGAAATTTAATAAATTAGTTTCAAAAATTGCCACCACGGGAAATTTTGGCGCTGTAAAATTGTATTACTCTGATTGTCACAGAATTAAATGTTACGGACAAAATATGCATCCATTTTATTTGCAAAAATGTTTTTTTCATCACAAATGTAGTTCAATATGATCACCATTGTGAAGTTGCAAGAACTGGATACGATGCACAACATTTTCCATTGCAGATTTTAACACATCACAATTGATTTCTCTGACTTTTAAAGTTACAGTACCTTTTAAACTTGCTATATCAGAAACATGTGTTTGATACACAACACTTTTCAGCTATTCCCGTAACCAAAAATCACATGGACATAGATCGGGCGACCTTGGGGGCCATACCAGAAATTCTACGGCGACCATATTAAACCTCATTTGCAAAGAACAATCACTTTTTCTTTACGAAATTGCTTTGTACTGTATTTTTTCAAATTTTATTCGCGATATTCAGAGTAATGCACTGTTACAGCGCCAAATTTTCCCCTGATGGCGATTTTTTAAACTAGATTTTTTTTTATTTTAGAAATCAAAATCCCATGGTCTAAATGTGTACTCGTGAAATTTGACAATATTTCTCCCATTACTTTGCGAGCCAGAGGGCTCCAAACACCTCACGTTAATTTATAACCACCCTGTATATAAAAATCATAAATTACACTACATACTGCCCTAATAGATTCCTTCTTCAATATTAAATTAAAAGGGTTAGAAAGAGCTAATGTGTGTAGGGTATTTTTAATCAAAAGAAACTTTACCAAAAATGAATGAAACACTTTTTCGGCATTCTACGGACTACTATTATATCATTGCAAGATTTTCTTTTTTCTTTTTTTTTTTTTTTTTTTAAGTTTGCGTGATTTGAGGAGGGGGTTAGATACAACAACTAATTAGATTTTTTTCGTGACTTTGTGGCAGTGACGACCACTATTGTGCCTTTTATGCCAATCCCAAATAAATTGATCTAATGCAAAAAAATATCTTTCGAGAATCACATTACTCCGTAAATTAAAGATCTATTGACTTCAGATCACATTCGAATACGAAAGTATTTAAAAAGTAAATCATATCCGTATAAATAAAACGAAGAATATACATGTATATATGTGTGTGTATGTATATGTGCGTATGTGTGTGTTCATTATACAAATCCACAGCTTTATGTTGGCTCTGGGCCGAATTTGGTAGGGAGGTACTTGGCCACCCGGGAAAGATCGTGGGAGGGGAGGAGCGGGGTTCAAGTGTCAAGAAAGTACCGATCCGTTCGAATTGAAATTTAAGGATCCAAAATTTGCTTTAAATGGTTCTTTCTACCAGAAATAATTATCGGATCTTCTCGATTTTAGTCTCGTGGAAAAAATCAGAGAAAATACGTTTTAGGGGGATTTCCTTCCAGGAGTTTTTTTAAAAATTACTAACCGCTAATTTCATTCAGAAAAAAAGATACAGGCGTTTTTAAGTGTGTAAAAATTGATTTTAAAGCCGTCCGAGGCGAGTATGAAAGAAATTAAATAGCGTAAAGGAAATCATTGATCAGAAAAAGTGTTGCCATTTTTTTTCTCGATTATGAGCAAATTCTTGTATTTTCTTTTAGGGGATTCCTGCAACGGGTTATTAAAAGCTTTTTTGGCGATGAATTCAATTTTCGTACTGCGTACCTGCAAAATATAGACTTTAATCAAATCGGGACTTTTAGACACGCGTCACTTGACATAACTTTTATTCTCGAGTTAGACCGCGCAAAGCTGGGGCAAGCAGCTAGTTCAAAATTCAAATAAGTGAAAAAATAGAAGAATTTTGGAAAATTCATAAAATATGATTTCTATTAGTAACTAAAATTAAATTCCATAAATGAAGACCACGAAAAGTTTGAAGTTTTTAACAAAGTTTAGTTTAAACATTTTTTAATTAAAAAAAACACCAATATATGCATAATAGCAATTCATACAACATAAAACAAATTGCACCCATTTCATCTCCTCAACGTACTCATCATGAAATAGGGAAGGTGGCTTGGTGACACCCGCAGGAGTTAATGTAAAAAAAGGTTTTCACCAAACACACTAACAAAAGAAAACTATACTAGCAAAAAAAAGTTTTACAATTCTCTTTTTCCATTTTTAAACTTTTATATCAATTTTAATAAAAAGATTGAACAATACAAGTTTAAAAGTAGCTTCATTTAGTTTTCAAACAAATGAGAAAATATCCACATCGAGCGATTTTACCTTCGTTCTTCCAAATAAAGTTGCAAAGTAGTACTCAAGACATCCAAAAATAACGAATGAAACATAAATTTGTTTCGTTTAGCAATCAAATGTTACATTTAAATTCCGTTTCCAGAGCAACCAAAGTTATTTCCCTTATTACGCTAAAATTATACAAAAGAAATTGTAATTACAAATGTAATTGGTGTTCTAGATCCTCAAGAGAATGCTTTATGCTGTAAGAAATGCGTGCAAGAAGGGTAAAGGCGGTTATTACTTTTATAATTTAGTTTCAATGAAAATGGCTGCATTTTTATTCAAAGTTTTAAGTTAGTGATACTAATAATAAGGGACAAGTTTAAAAAATTCCATATTGGGAAAATAATAATAATAATAATAATAATAGTAATAATAATAATAATAACGTCTGTGTTAAAAGTCAAACTAATTTTCAAATTGTTTTCTTGAACGTCAAAAGTTGAAGTACTAACATTAATTTTGTAATTGCTAAATGAACTATTATCATATTTTTGCTGATATTCATTTGTATAAAAACATTTGTTGTTTTCTTTAATTTGCTAGCTTTACTATTTTTCAACCTCACAACGAGGAATAAAAATTTACAATTTTCTATGAAAGTACCTACTTTCAATATTTGGTTTTTAAAAATTAAATCACTTTATTAACTACAAGCTAGACTTTTTTGAAATTTATTTACTACTCTTTTGTGTGTCCAATTTTGACGATTCATAGATATTTGAGAAGTTTAAAAGATTGCCTTATAAAGTAGTTCATCATCATTTAATTCTATGCATCCACCTTAACTTGATAAAACGAAATTATTAAGCTCTTCCTTAAAAATGTGCATCCTCAATGAACTTTTTAAATTATTTAACTTTATAATTCTTTTTTCATGAACCAATCTTCAACACCTACATTTCTTTTTTTATCCCCCTTTTTTTTCTTCCTTAGATAGTTTCAAAAACTAAATTTGAAATGTGTTCAAAATTACAAATTAGATGCTTAAATATACATACATTTGTATGTAATTTTGCGCATGATTATATGACCATCATTATATTAGAAAAATTACAAGTAAGATCGTTAAAATTGGCTGACATCAAATAGCTGCTTTTCAAGAAACTTGAAAACTGCAATTCTTACTGTTTCTTTCAAAAAACGTTCAAAAAAAAAAAAAAAAGACTTAACTGCCTTGAATTTTAGCTAAAATGATGCCAATATACTCATACAACAAAAAGGCGTTTTGTTGTCTAGTGCAATTTTGCCATGTAATCTAAACGATCATAAGTACTTTCGTTTGTCAAGGGTAAATTTGATACAAACACACACAATTATGCACGATATATTTTTTCCGGGACAATAACTTAAATGTATCCGGAAGGAGTATTTTTAGAAAAGCTTAATTTATGGCTGAAAACATTATTTTGATTGCTTCTGACTTAGCCCCCCTGTCAGGTTAACTTTTTACATAATCCAATACATTGGTTTTAATGTATCATATATGATTCGTAAACTTGTTGCATTTGGATTTTGGATGAAAAGATACTAATATGACTTTCATACAACAATAGGAGTTTTGTTATCAAGTAAAAATTTGCATGTAATCTAAAAGATCATAAGTACTTTCATGTGTAAAGTGTAAGTTGATACAAACATACACACACACACACACATAATTATGCACAAAATATGTTGTTTTCAGTGCAATAACTTTAATGCACCCTGAAAGAGTACTTTTAGAAAAGCTGAATTTATGACTGGTTTTTTCTCTGTTATTTTTTCTCTGTTAACCCTGTCTTAACAGCTGTAACTCACTGTTTAATTCTAACATAGATTGTTTTTAATGTATCAGATATTATTAAAATTGTTGCAATTATCAACGTGCTTTAAAAGAGCATCTTGGTTTGATTTTCGACAAAATAAAAATGTGTGAAAATGTATTAAAAAAGGCAATCTTATACTACATTTTGCTTCTTAAGCTTAGTTTACATTTTCAAATTTGCAGAAAAAAATGCCACCATTATCCTACATCATACGTGCAAAGAAATCGACCTCGTTTTTCTTTTAGTGTACGTATAAGGTAGTAGCCATAGAATGATTTAGGCATTTTCAAATTTACTAATAACCTCAACAGGTGTTGCTAATGACTTATGAACCAATATATTTTTGCATTCAAAAAATTATCACATTTTTCGAAGTTACGCAGCTAAATTAGTTAGTTCATTTAACAGATGTTAATTGAGTACTATGCGCGATTAAACCGTTAATATTAAAAGAACTGGAACATCTCTAGAGTTGTTTTTCTTAACGCAGCTCAACCATCAAACATACCAATCATAAAATTATAAAAACAACTGATAAGGGCAGTTCAATTTTAATAAAAAGCATCACCTGCTGCACAAAACAACCTGCAAATACTCCAACTATGTTTTATCCTTGTTTCTGCATTATATAGATGTAGAGATTATACCCTTCATAAAGTTCAAGGAATAAAACAAGGATTTAACATATTTCTAGTCTTTGTAAGCTGTTTCGTGAAAAACTAATACGTCTGTAACCGTGAAATTGCCCATAAATAAATATACCGAGTAACGACTCATTTTTCTGTATTAGTTTATTTGAAGCGCATATCTGTTTACTTTGCTCTACTTTCTTCATTATTTTTGTTGCCTATACATTCATAAACACAATATCTGTACTTCAGAACCAGACTATAACGTAAGTCCATTTTCGCCATTTTGCAGAAGAGGGCGACAAAGATTATCGGATACATGCAAAGGATGGGACTCGCGCTCTTTTCACGCTGCTAAATAATTGTGAAGGAATTTGTTTTATAGAATAGCGTTCTTATGGGTCGATGTGGAATAGAATTCTACATACAATGAAGCAAAAAAATGAAAATCGCCATTTTTGGACTTATGTCGTTCTGGTTCTGAGGTACAGATATTGCAATCAACTCATATTTTACAGCCTTAGGGCCCTGCTCCACATCAGCAGAAAACGCGACCGAAACCGAAAATCCAGGTACTTTCCATAGGAATACCATTTAATCCGTTTTACGTTTCTGCTTTATTTTTCTGCTTTACGTCAATGTGGAGCAGGGCCCTTAAAGATGTGATATTTTACCTTGTTCAAGATAATACTACTGATGACACCTTTAGCAAAAAAGAGATTTGCACATTTTGCACTAAAGGTACTTTATTAACCCATTAATGCCTGACTTTTTTTTTTTCAAAGATATTTTGTATATTGGTTACAAATGGTGTTTAATGGACAGGAAAAATAATTTTAAAAATATCATGTAAAAAATATTTTTTTTATTCAAAAAGAAAAAATCCTCCCTAAAATGGGACGCTGGGCACCAGAGGGAACATACTTTTATTTTGCCATTTTGTTTTTCTCTGCCTACAATTTTACATTTGAAAAGACATTTTATAAGAAGAAATAAAAGCAGCAATTAACATAAACTGGGATTTTGTTGATAATTTTAGAAACTTAGCTTTTTGTTCTTGAGATTTAATGATGTAATTCTTGATAAAGGTCATAATAAAATGGCTACAAAACATACTTTACAATGGTTATATGCTGCAATTTGTTAATAATGAATTAAAACAATACCAAACTAAGAAGTGAACACAATTATTTGGTTGAAAGTTCACTTTTGGAAAATTCAGAAACATTTTTTGGACCGTCTATAAAAAGGGACGCTAGGCGTTAATGGGTTAAAAAAATGCATTCGTATAGAGAGCTGTTGATAAATTTAGGTCTTGTTTCTTTTGGTGTAACCGAACAGGGTTAAGTTGATAAAAATAACTTTAATTTTTGAGTACGTATGTGCCTAGAACAAACACGTATCTAGAAAAGTGAAGATTATTTTAAAAAAAAAATCATCGGCACACATTTTTGCTGGGTACAGAAATTTAAAAAATATATCAACTTTTTTTTTGTATGTTATAAGATTACTCAAAGACACCTGGACCGATTTCAAAAAATATTTTTTTATGAATGTGATTATTTATGTTCATGCTGGACAAAGTTTCTGGCTTAATTTTTGAAAAAAAAAATCATTACGAATAAAATACGATGAAAGGTACTTGTATCTAACCAACATATTGATAATTGAGGATATTGTTTTGTAGGTTTCTGTTAAATTATCTACGTATTAACCATACCACTAGTTTGATACTGAAACACAACAATTATTTAATTGCGTTGATGTTACATTGGATTTTCATAAAATTAAAAAAGCCACATGTTTGTTTAAAGCCGGAAGAAAAGAATGCTCAAGATATTGAGAACAAAGTAATAAGTCTGTACTGGTATTGTAGCGAAAATAATACTTTTGTCTTCTTATCATGGAAGAGTGATTTAATAAAGATCCCTTTAAAAGATATCTAACACTATTGTCAGATAATAATGAAGAGCAAATATTTGGAGAAACTAATTTTAAAATAAGCAAGGTAGTTTCCAATGCGTAGGCGCTGAAGGCAAACAACTACAAGAATCGTAATTCAGAATTATAAATTGACGCTTGCATTGTATTATAAATAAAGGTCTGTAACACAGTACTAAGAATGAAATAAATGTTGTTAACAGATTAAAATTCACTTCATTCAATTATAAAGCTTTTTTGTTTAATGAATGAAATAAATTGTGTCGGAAATGCAAAAGTATAGAATATAAAGCTCTAGAATAGTGGTCACCAGTTAAAAAGGTGCGACCATTTCATTAAAAATGGCTAACAAAATTTAAGTACCAGTCGCGAACCAAGGGGCGACCATGTGTTTTTTATTTCTTAAAAGTCCTATAAGCTTGGGAAATATTTTCGTCTGTTGTATGCCTTTATCTTTAAATTTAAAAAGTGTACTCATTGAACTTTAGTTTGTTATTTTGGTACTTACGTATTAACTAAATCGCAGTTACAGATTCGGGGGTTTATTTGTCGAAGCTTTTGGCAGTTGTTGTTTGCACGCGCACGCAGTTATCTAAAACTGCCAAAAAAAAAAAAAAAAAAACCACAAATAAACAGCCTAATCTGTGTAGCTGCGTTGGAGTTCAGTTAATACGTAAGCACCGTTGTTTTTAAAGAGTGTCATTAGCTCATTTTTACTAACAAAGAATAGGTAGTTTACATTTCTGTTTGTGCAAAAGTAGCTACCGCTTTTAAAAATATATACAACACTTGCCAAATTCTCTAGGACAGCTAGCATAACTAAAAAAGGTATCACTGCTGCGGTCTATGACTTAATTTAAGACCATTTTATAGACAAGCAGACGCATCAGCTTAAGTTTGACCACTTTGGATCCAGCGCGTGTTCGTGTGGTTGTCTTTTTTGGCAAGTTATCGCGTTTTGGTTATTTTTTACTATGAGCAATATGTCCTATTCAATTAAAATACTGTCCATTCCGTTACAAGAATTAGTAAATTAATTTCGTATGAATTCAACTCCCCAAAGGGTAGCTTGGGGTTAATTTATACGGGGTTGGCGACTTTAAATGCGAACTAAAGAAGCACGAAAGAAAAAATGCGTTGTTCAAAGCATACTTGATGAAATATATTTTATTCATATTAGCTTATTACAGAGCGATTTTCAAGAAAAGAATTTCTGAGTTAAATCTAAGTACCTGGCGACCGAGCTCAGCTTGGTTAAAAATAAAGAGGTTTGTAAAATCGTGTTTTTTTTTTTCTAAAGTTTGAAGGACTTATTTAGAGAAACTTGAAAAGCATTTTTATGCAATTACGCATTTAAAACAGCCGTAATTTATTTTAAAAAACACAACCTTATTTGGACAAGACATCATCATCACAACCTTATTTAAACAATGCGCAACATAAAATCACTCCACAATAACTTCAATTTGATCTAAAGTTCCTATATAGACGCGCCGACGCATCAAGATTAAGTTTCACCACTTTGGATCCGGGGCGTGTTGTATTTTTTCAGCCGGTTGATGAATGGTTGTCTTTTCTGGCAAGTATCGTGTTTTAGAAATTTTTACCATGAGCAATGATTAACGTCACGTGCATTTGGCAAATCTTGGCAATGCCCAAAACTTTACTCTGGTAACCCCAGCTCGGCAACCATGAAAAATTCAAAGTAAAAGTTAATGAATGGATCCAAATGGATCCAACTCAAGCTTGATGCTTCGGCCTGTCTGTATGGCGGCTCTAATTTGATCAATCTCTTTAACATTTCAAAAACAATGACAATTCTAACGTTGCCAAAACTCGTTTGCCAAATACCATAAAAATTTAAATTTACACTGATGGGATTAAATATGAAATCCACTGTTATAATAAATCGTGGTTGCTACGAAACAATAATAATAATAGTAATCATAAAGAAAATGGCGAAAGAAAGCTTCTCAAACTGTCAATGAAGGCACAAAACACGGATTAAAAAAAAAAAAAAAAAACTCGCGTTTTCACAGAAAAACGCCTATGTAGATGAACTTAGGAACCATAACTTAATCTAAATACAAAACGTTATCAAATCAACGGTTTTCCCTGTCTCTGTTCTCCAGTACGCATTTGGTTTCAGTTGGTTTTGACTCTCACTTCACTTCACACTCCAGGGTCCCCCGTACATACCACAACTCGTGGTTTGACCGGGATGGGGATTTGAAGACCGCTTTGATTTTTTTTTTTTTTTTTGATCCAGACCAAGGGCCGAGCTAACTCTTGACCCAGCACTCCCACAGGTGTCGTTTCACTTGGAGGACTTTGTGACCACGAACATTTGCACCATTTATGAAGACGGTGGATCTTTGATCGGCTAGGATCGAAACCCAGGATCCAATGGTTAGTGTCCGATGCCTTACCGCTTGGGCCACCACGACGCTATGAGCATACTATTGAATCCGCACCTGCTAAATTGTAATGTTGTAGTTCGTACTTGGTAAACTAGAGCGGAAAAAGAGCTTTCCGAAAAACTAGAGCTTTCCAGAAAATACAAATCAGCTTTCTTGACTACTTGTACTTCCCAACAACTTTCAAAAATACAAAAAATATAAAATAATTTGCAATACTCAAAAATCTTGCGAAAAAAGCATTATTCAAGCAACCTTTTCTCACTTTAACCTCGGATTAAACTGATGACCTAAATAAGAAAAAAGGTCACTTAAATTTTGTTATAAAAATCGTTAATGACATTTCTAGTGCCCTCTTATCCTCTTCAAACTAAAGAAGAAATTACGGTTAAGGATACAATTTAACGGCCTTGAGACGATTGACTTAAAAAGATCTATATTACACGGAAAAAAGCACTGAACATTGTAACTTTTCATAGCAATCCGCAGATGTGAAGGTACTCGGCAGTACACGTACCTTAAGAGCTTTCATTTCTCTATGCATTACATTTCAAAATGACAAAAAAAATATTGCTTAGCAAAAATTCAAAAGTACAGAAATAAGATCAAGAGGTACAACTCACGATTTAAAATAAAAATGGGGACTGAAAATATCAATTTTACTGAAAAACAATATCGAGCTGGAACATCATAATATAAAAAATTTCAATCAAATTGTAATTATTTCTGCTATTATTATATTTCACTATTTAGCTATGTGTATAAAATTGATGCATGTGTGTGTATGTGTTCTTCACACCAATCCACAGTTTACGTCGGCTTCCCCCGCCCCCAAAGAAATCTGTGAGTCGAATACGAAAGCCTATCAATAATAATGACTAAATTTTGAAATTAAAGAACCAATCCAAAAATCTAAATTTAAACTTTTAAGTCATGAAATTTCTCTTCTCTACACATTGACCTGAAATTTCGCATGTTTTTTTTTTTCTTTTATTTAAGTTTAATTGTTGAGCATGCGTCACTCGACATAACATTTATTTTCAAGGTAGACCGTGCAACACCGTACAACGCAGAGCACGTTTTGTAGGTCAGCCCAATGATACGTGAACTATGTGCTGCTCAGATGTGTTTTCTTCAGCGACTCCTTAATACTTGGTATTAAGGAGGCGATGGTTTTGCCTGCTTTGATTTGCTGCTTAATGGATCTGATAGTCATGTCGTTGACTTTGTGTGCGTATTTTTATGAGCAAATAGTTTAACAATTAAACTTTCACCGCACTCTGAGGATCTTTTGAGAACTATAAGTGGCACATTAAGATAGAAACTCATCATTCTGCATATTTTCAAACGTATTTTTTTTTTTTTTTTGATAGTCAAATTGTTTTTTAATATATTGTTGCACATTTTCTCAAAAGGAGCAGAAGCTGTTAATTACACTCGTATCCACAAATTAAGGATAATTCAGAATCACCAGAAAATCGAACTCTAAAATGAATGAATCAACCGTAAAATGGCTACATACATCTTCACGAATAATATGCAAATTACAGGAAGCAACTGGATGACTCCAGTTGTGCGCCATGAAGACGAGACTGAAAGAAAGTGATATATAAGGAATGCTGGCAACGAAGTAAACATGTTCGCACGCTTTTTACAAGCCTTCAGGTTCTATGGCAGCGTAGTAATGACCAAAAATAAACATTCTGATGACTGTTTACGCTGTAGAACTATCGGCCTCCTGAAATATGGGCGCACTCAGCAGGAGGCTTCTGAGGAACTTGGAATCCCCCGGAGTGTAATCTCCAGGCTTTGGCAACACTTCCAAGACGATGGTAACGTGAGTAGACGTTACAGAGGCGGTCATCCTCGAGTAACAACACCGAATGAGGACCGATATTGGGCAGTTTCTGCCAAAAGAAGCCGACGGAGCACAGCATTAGACCTATCTCGTCAGCCCTCTTCAGCTACTAGGACGAGTTTCAAGGCAGACAATCTGCAGACGTTTAAGCCAAATTGGACTGTATGCCCATAGGCCTGTCAGATGTGTCTCTCTTACTGTAAGTCACTGTCGCCTTCGCTCAGCCTGGAGTCGAGCGCATGCATCATGGACATCGCAACAGTGAGCCTGTGTGATGTTTTCTGACGGGTCAGGTTCAGTGTGCAATCAGATTCTCAGCGGATTTTAATTTGGAGAGAGCAGGTACCCGTTACCACCAAGAAAACGCCGTTGAACGATACCGTTATGGTGGTCCGGATATCTCGTTTGGAGAGTAATTATCCTGCATTCCAGGACACAGCTTCATGTTCAAATTGGAACCATGACAGGTCACATCTATCGAAGCGTCATTCTGGATAAACATGTACGCTTATTTCGTGGCGCCATGGACGCAGAATTTGTGTTTATAGATGATAACTCCCATCCGCACCGTGCGAACATCGTGAACGAACGCTTTGAATCGGAGGATATCACCCGTATGGACTGGCCAACATTCTCACCAGACTTGAATCCAATAGAGCACGTGTGGGATATGCTTGGCCGGCGAGTTGCAGCTCGTCAACCACCTCCTACATGTGTATCGGAGCTTTCAGGGAGTATGGATTGTTGAGTGGTGTAATATCCCCCAAGTACAGACTTGATTCTGAGCATGCCTAGGAGTTGCACAGACTGTCTTTTATCGTTTGGAAGACACACTATGTATTAGCTTTTATAATAACCGCGTAATATTGATTTTTGTGAAAATGATATTTTTTGCAATTTGCTCCAATGAGTAAAAATTGCAATTGTACTTGATAATATCAAACATGTAGCATCTTTTATTCTATTTATCTTTCATTTAATAAATAGGATTTACAAATAAGTAGTTTTGCTTCTGACTCTTCATTTGGCTGAACTTGCGTTATCCTTAATTTATTGACATGAGTATTTTAGCGCATAACTTTTTTTATGCAATAGAGCAGGTCAGATTAATCTTTGTTTTGATTATGATTACAATAAATGTTCACGCAAATCACATAAATATCAGAAAAGAAGATTAATATTGTGGAGAAACAAAATATAAACTTACAATTACAATTAATAAGTTTAAACATAATCGATTTCACTTGATTATAATCAGAACGATTAATGATTCCTCGGAACTTAGTATGTGCCCTCAAGAAATTTTGTTCATTCAGTTCAGTTTAAATAATGAGAAAATAATTGCTGCTGCTAAGAATTTTTGGAATAACTGATTTATAGCAATGAAAATGCTTTTACGGTGGATTTTTGCATTGATCCTCAGAATTCCCAAACAAACGTTGAGGTAAAAAAAAATTGTTAGTGATCATCATTCTGATGGATCAACACATTTCGTTAAAGCGATCTTTTATTTATTTCCCTTGTTATAGTAAATTGTAATTGGTTTCTCTATTCCTAAAGTAAGACACACTCTTGAGCTAAAAAAATCTTATTTGTTCATCATACAATGCTCTATTAATTTAATATCAATTTCTATCTGGATAGTTAAAAATTCAGAAAAATCTAGCACAAGAATTTAAAAAATTCATCATGTTTGATGTTTATTTACGCATACAGTAACTCTGAACTATCTCAGAGAAAATAATTTATTTTCTCCAAGAGAGTTCCAAGATAACTTAAAAATAACTTTTATTTTTTGATATTTTTCTTCAAAACAAACATCGACACTAACGTTACGATATTAATTTTTATTGATAAATATCAACATTGAACGCCGGCAAATATGTTTGACTTTTCCCGACTCTTCAAGAAAATAACTGTAACCTAATGCAAATGAGAAAATTTGTGCAGATGTTACTGGAAAAGCAACATGGAAAATTGATTTTTCTGGAAAAAATGTTACAATTGATATAAAATGTATAGTTGAATCTTTAATCAATAACGTTAATACTCTTCAATAAAAGATTGGGTGGTGAGAATACAAGATTCCAGCTTTACTAAACATCTAATCAACTATATGATAGGTATTTTAAGTATTAAAAAAAGTTAAAGGAAGAAATATGTACTGCTACATTTTTATATTTCATGCTTAAAAATCCTTTATACTGCAAAATATGAACTGTTGTTTTTATAGTACAATACTGGCAACCGAGGTTCCAATTTAAAACTAAAATGCATAGAAATAAACTGTAAAACTAGCATCTTTACAGCTTATTGCCGTAAAATTTAGCTGCATTCTACTGTAAAAACAACAGTATAGTTATGGCAACAGAGGTTCCAGTTTAAGGTGAGAAGGGACTTTTAGATGAGCAAAAAATGGTCAAAAAATCGGTTTTTCTTTGATGATATTTCTAAAAACTATATGATTGAAATACATGTTATTGCTATTGTAAATAAATAGCTTTACCTTATTTGTGGTGAATTTGTATTAAAAACTAATTTAATAATGAAATATACAACAGTAAAACAGTAAATGTTGATTTTCTCAAAACATAATTTTACGCGTGTTTACAAATTTCATACGTAAGTAAGGTTTAGTGTAAAAAATGTTTGCCATGTACTTAAGAAGTTTGTTAACATTTTGTTGGGAAGGAATTTTCTATTTTATTAGCTGTGTCGAATATATTTGCTATGTTTCATTGAAATATGGATATCTTTTATAAAAAAAATGTAGATTTTAGTTTTTTTTTCTTTTCTTTAATTTTTGCCACAATATATAGAAAAAGTACTCCCATCATTTTATTTTCTGGTGTTTTATGTTCCACATTTTGCTTGTATTTTGTCATTTTGATGAAATTTCAGGCGCGAGGATTAATATAAAAAAATGTTAAAATTCAAATTTTAAATTTAAAAAAAATTTAATTTTAAAACATTTCAATGAAAATTTTTTATGTGTTAGTGTTAGCAACATATAGCTACGCTGCAAATTTCAAGGAAATTACTGTAAACTTAGCGATTTTACAGTACTGTAAAATTAGATATTTTACCGCTTATAACTGTACAATTAGAATTTTTACAGTTTATTACTATAAAAATAAGCTGTATTATACTGTAAAAACAACATTCATTTTTCGCAGTATATGTATAGAAATAAAATATTTTCTTATACAAAATAGGCACGCATGTACTGCAACAACCGTTCTTTAAATTTAAGCTGTTGCATTTTCGCAATGGACTTGCCTGAGTTCTTTACTGGGAGAAAAACAACCAACTAAAACTAGCAGTAGGGCGTGATTTATACGTTACAGGCTTCCGATTTCGTTCAAGCCTCCGAGAAAAAAACAATTATGAGAACAATGCAAAAAAAAACTCTTTCTCTTTCTAAGGATGTACTAAGCAGTAAGTGCACAAGTGTTAAATTTGTCGCTGTTTTTCTTCTGAGACTGAGAAAAAACGAAAGCATTTCAGAAGATCCTCAAATTGCGTCTCACGTGCAACGGAGCAGTTATTTCAGAGTAGTGCAATTTTATTCTAACGAGCCCAAAAACGAAAAGTAAAAATGTTGGAGAAAAATCTAAATATTGTACGAATGCAGAGATACTTGATATCTTCAAAGATTCTAGATATTAAAATTGCTAAAGCAATGACTAACTTGCACAATAAAATTATGCAAATTTTCTTAACCATTCTACCGCAGAAGGAGTTTTGTCGTATTGAAATAATGCAAATTTTAAAGCACATAAGCATAAAATTATCAGCTGCGTAAGATTTATCTTATCTTTTTTCTTTTTTTTTTTTCGCTTCTACGAAATAGATTTGACGTCATTGAAAATGCAGTTTGTTAAAGAACTTGTCAATATTTCAATGTTTCTATTAATATATATTAATAAAAATAAAATACTGGACTGAATATGTCTGAAACTGTCGTCCCTTTGTGTAGACAGCGGACTCCGTTAGGAATTTTTCTTGCTGTTTCATTGATTTATTGCTCAAAATGACTAATTTACTTTTTCATCACTGATACAAAAAAGGAAGAAAGAAAAAGTATTATAAAGAACGAAAAAAGAATAAAAAAGATCTCAGAAATCTACTGTATAAAAATAATTTGCGGTAAAATTCCGTAAAAATTAGTTATTTCATGATTTCAATTGGACAGTGGCTATGTAAAAAACAAGGTTTTTATGCGTTGTTTATAATAGTTTTCTACTACGTGACTAAGTATACTAATATACTCAGACTGCCTGGAAAGTTACCGATTTGTTATTAAAAAAAAGTTAAATAAATAAATAAATACATTTAAATGTGCAATGAGTTACCGCCCGTAAGCCAGGGCTGAAGCAGAACTGAAGCAAATGCACCCACAGCTCATTTAAAACACATACATTTAAATGGTATTAATTTTATAAAGAAACCCTTTTTTCACCTCAGATATGATATCTGCCCATTGTACTTATCTCCAGAACGGAAAATAGTGTGAAATTGGCACAAGCGATGACTACTAGGGGAAGACCGCCTATATTGGACCACTGCTTAAATTGGACCTCGAGCTTAAAATCTAGTACAGAAATCTATGCTAAACTTTAACGGTAGATACATAAAGTTTTAGGAATAAAATCAATGTGTATGAAGTTTCACCAGTCTTCGAACTGTGTAGCGTGAGTTACGGCATGACTTATGTTGAAAACGTGTAAAATCTTATTTTGCGGACTTGTACCTAGTAAGATAGTACTAAAACTTGTAAGCTGAGATAAACTGCTGTTATAGCATAATAATCTGTGTTTAATGAGGATCACATCTATGCATTTACATGCGTGGTTGTGATAATTTTTGACAGAGAAATAAGCTGAAGAATAAAAAATGGCATTTTTTCCTTTATTGGTTCGAAAAAATTTTCCTATATTGGACCGGTGGTCCAATTTAAGAATATGATTTTAAGCAAGACTTTTCATTAATTGTAACATTAAATAAGTGACTCATCTGATTTAATAGCGTAGTTAAGATTATTTTAAGCATACTTTAACACCTATTCACGATATTCATTGTTTTTTATCAAGCACGTTTTCTAGAAGCTGCAAATTCTTGAAATATTTGTTTTTTTTTTCTCTTTTTCCATTAAGTAGAAATTTCGGGTTGTTAAACGTATTTATTAATTTAAATAAAATTTGTGCTGGTTTACCAAGGAAAAAAAAGGAAATTCTTCGATTTGCTCGAAAAGATTTAAAAAGAAACAATTAATATGCTACTAAAATGTTCAATGTAGATGAAACCGGTCTTTTCACTGCCTAAAAGCCCTAAAATATACCGACATACAAAAGTAACACACCAGTTTGGAGCAGTAATGTGTGGTGAACGTGTTAGAAACACACTTGCTATTTGCTGCATGAGTGCAACAGAATTGCTACACCTCCCTCCTTCCCCATGCTTATTTTCAAAAGAATACGTTCCATGTATTTACTTATCGTAAAAACACCCCCTGGTGAGCAATATGCTTGTCTAAAAAAAGGTTGGATCACAAACGATAACTCACACAATTGATACAATATTTCATCAAAACCGTTAAACCAAGAGCATAGATGCAATAAACTTGGTTAACGAGAGCGATATAATAATGCTTTCTTTTAAAGCACACCATGCAAGATGTTATCTTTTTTCAGCCTCTGTCTACATATTTTAATCGAGTGTGTGATACATGGATGCGAGAACATCCAATGAGATCCATTACCCAATATCGAATAGAAGAACTGTTTGGTAACTCTTATGGGTAAACCTCAATCAAGGCCATGGTAAATGTTGTGAGTTGATTCTAAAGAACAGGAGTTTGGCCTGTTAATTGACATGTGTTTAGTGGCATTGACTTGGCTGGAGCAGAGTTCGAGGTAAGTAGTCCAGATAAAACTACTCAAAGTAAGCAGGCTACATGTTCGGTGTAAGTTGTACTGTTGTACACCATGTACAAGAACTAGCTACGACTTAAATTAGTACAAGCTCTGCATAATCAGCGGATAGTTCTCATCAAAGCATGATTGTCAACTTCAACTATGATTTTTTAAAAACCAGGCTCACATATCAATTTACCTAAAAAATAGAAAACACAAAAAGGAAGGCTATCTCAGCAATCATTCTAACGCCGTGTGAAAGAAACATAGACCAGAAAAAGTCACACAAGAATAAGCAAGAAACTGCACAAAACAATTGTTATTGCAATATTTGTCATAGAGATGAAGCGCAAAACATGATTAAATGCATGAAATGCTATCGGTGAGTGTATCAACACTGCCTAAATGAGAACGAAGCAAAAGAAACTCCATTGCAAATCCTGGAAAAAAGATGTATAGTTCAAATATAAATTATTCTATGATTTCCTGGTACGGTCCAATTTAGGAAGCGCATGGTTCAAAATAGGCGCATATATTCCTAAATTGGACTTTTGCAACTTTTTGTAAGATATTTTTTTTTTAAATAATTTCCATATTTTTAGAAAATATAAGCTCCTAGGGCGGTTCCTGATTAAACTTAGCTTGCGATGCCTTATTTTGTATTTCTGTTTTGCTTCACATTGAGCGACACAGGCCTCCTGTTCTTAGGGGGTCCAATATAGGCGGTCTTCCCCTAATACAAAACGTGGGTCATTGTACCGCGTTTAGCAGCTAACGATTTTTTGAATTATACTTCATGCCCATAAAATGTGTTGCTCATTTTTTGCTATATAGCGTATACCGTGAACAATCCCAAAAATAGGTATCAAACAAGAAGTTCTGTCAAGAACTAAACGAGCCTACTTTCCCGTACATCGACATCGGCATTCTAGCATCTGATCATTATTCTCTTGATTATCTAAGACTAAAAATTATGTCAAACATACCTTTTTAGCACTTGAAGCTGATTTCTAAAAGCAAAATATACCCCTCTCATCAGATGAAATAGACACATAAAAAGTAAATAAATGAATAAATAAAGTTTTGTCGCACCTTTTAAAGAATGTAGCTGTTACAGTTCTTCTGTAGAAAAATTCCTCAATTGTTTTCAAAAAAAAATTAAAAGTACAAAGTACATCAAAACACATTTTATCAAAGAAAGGAAAAAAAAAAGAAAAAAAAAAACTCGTCCGTTAATAAAATGTCTCGAATTTCACTTTTAATCCGTTGCCAGTTGTTAAATATAAATAAAGAATAAAATGCCCTCGTGAATGAAACATTTTTGTTACAAAAAAAATCGTCTGCCAAAAATAATAATAATAATAATAATAATAAATTCAATAAAACAAATGAATAAATAAACAAAAAATCGTCTGCACAGTCAGTCATTTTTTTCGGACTGTTTACTCAAAAGTTATTAGGGGTGACAGCTTGCTTGAGCGGTTCAATGTTGAACGAAAAATTGTTCAAATCGGTAAATGTAAATACGGGAATGAAGTATCCTTGAAAAGTTCTTTCCAACAAAAAAAAGTTTGTTCAAATCGGACTGTTCATTAAAAAGTTAGTATCGCGGGACCGGTTGTTTGAACGGCTCAAATTTGAACCAAAAATTGTTCAAATCAAAAAATCAAATATAGGAATGAGCTGTACTCGCCGAGATCTTTCCAACAAAAAAAAGTTCGTCCAAATCGGAATGTTCATTCAAAAGTTATTAGGGGGGGACAGACAGACCGACAGACCGACAGACAGACAGACACACAAATTCCCCATCTCAATACCCTACTTTCAAATTTTTAATTTTTCGATATTCATTTTACCTTTTTATTTTTTTAACTTGGCGATATTTTTTGGACTTGGCGATATTTTTTTTTCACTTGGCGATATTTTTTGGACTTGGCGATATTTTTTAGATGCATTAAGCTACTTTTAATACTTTTTTCGTCTTTCTTTTATTTTTAACGGGAAAGTAGGCTAAAAACAGATACTTTTGTATGCAGTATCTAAAAAAAGTCCATCTTACAACCGACAAACATTTAAATTATAGCTGAAAATGATAATATCAAATGTAAATACCTTTAAAGGCTAAAAACAACCAATAATGCATTCTTTTTTTTTTTTTTTTTTTGATCAGTTAATCACCACCTTAAAAAAGAAAACCAAAGTGTGAAACACAATCACGTATGATACGAACCGTGGATAAACCGACGACTAATAATCGGAAGTTCACTGTATTTATTTATTTATAATTTATTTTATTAAAGGGTTTTTTAAAGCTATTTCTGTACCAGGAACTGAAAATAAATTAAAAAAAAATCTGCTTTCTAGTTCGTTCTATAGGATCAATCAAAGTCCCCCCCCCCCCTTGCATGGTAAATATCATCTTGTAATTCTTATTTTTAATTTAAATAGTTACTAATTCTTTTAATCTGCTTTCACCAAAGTTTTAATATTAATGCAACAAAATAGACAGACAGACAGCGCTCTTTTTTATTCAGCAAATAAAAAAGAGGAAGTTCTTCCATGTTTTAATTTTCATACATTTCAAAAAGATTTTATTTATTTATTTATTTATTTATTTATTTATTTTTTGGCCAAATGAAACTTGTTCAAAGTTTCTGAATTCGAGCAGGAGTTTTAAGGTTTTCAGTTAGATTTAAAATTCAGATCGATAACTATAGATATTTCCTCCTTCGCGAAGGAAAAGTTTATCAGTAACTTATTAGGTCTTTCTTTTCAGACGTTTCGTTGGGATGTGCTGCTGGAGCTTAGGTAAAATCATTTATGAGTAAGTTTCTGTTAAAATATAAGATCCTTTTTTTTTTTTTTTTTGAAAAGCATCTTTTAGTTAAAAATTTTTGTGAATGTTATCATTATTCTAATGAAAAACATAGAAATTGATGTTTATTCAATCGAATGAGGAAATATGCATTCCAACGCTTTTAGAAGCTGCTGTCGCTTAGTTTCTCATTGATTCATTTTTATTTCATTTTTTTCAAATTTATTTACTTCTCCATATCTCTTTTTTTCCTGAAGAACTTTCTTTTACTTGTCATGAAAAGCTTTTAAACTACACAATGATGTGTAGTATTAAAGGAAAACGAATCTGCGAAAGCAAGAGAACTGTTTCGTTTGTTTCAGTAATAATAAATCCTATTTTTCCATAGAAACTTACAGTAAAAAAATATGCTACCATAGATGTACTAAATTAGCTAGTAATACAAATTGCTACACTTTTAAAAGGTGTATACAAACATACTTTTAAACTTCTGTCGAAATTACTACTACTTTCTAAAGTCGTAGAATATATATATATATATTTTTTTTTTTTTTTTTGTAAATGAAATCTGCTTGTGTCACCCACAGCAGATCAGTTTAAAAAAATCACAACACTATTTTTTTCATTTAATATTCCTAAAACCATAATGTCACGTTTACTGAATTCTCACATTTTTCTGCTCAAACTAAATAAAAAATTACCCCTTCAAATGAAAAAAATGCTTATTCTTATAAATAGACTTATAAACGCCTATACTTATAAATAGAACCAGATAAGGTTTAAAGCTTCCTGTTTCAGAAGAAAAAATATGGAATAATTACGTTTGGCTGCATTTTAACTATACTTCATTAGTATCGTCGTTATTCAATACTTAAAACAAAAAAAAAAATAAAGATCAATTGCTAACTTACTGCTCTTAACTAACAAGTCAGAAACAACCATATTTTATTTCTGGTTAACCTAGTTTCTTATAAAACTAATTTATTTTTAAGTGAACTGAAAATTCTTGATCCAACGCTCCAAACAGCATTCGCGTTCCGTATGCAATGTCTTGTTAGTCCTGCGCCAGGTACAAGTACTATAAAAATATTTTTAGTATTCTCCTCTTAAATCAGTGTGCAGTAAACTAATTTTTTGTACGTGAGACAAGTGAAAATATTTTAATTCTGTATTACATATTCGAAAGGGCTTTAGATCATTTTAGGATTAATGCAGGGTTTCCCATTATCATTCACTAGTTGGTGGTACACGAAACGTAATCAATAATGGTGGACATAAAAGGTAAATAAATCACAGCATATCACAAAAATTGGTTTTCCTATAATTCTTAAAAAAAATATTTTAATTAATAATATCATGCAGTTAATCGAGTTACTATAATTAATCTACTCTCTTTGGTGAATATTTTTGGAAGGAAGTATTTTCTCATAATATATAAATAATAACCTGACGGTAAAAAATTTAAATTGAAATAACTCGATTTAAAGTTTTTAGAAACTTTGTATCACTATATGACGGTGAGTTTTCACTAGTTGAAACAAATAACTAAAATGCGAATGTACTAAATGCAGCATTTAATATTGGTGAATGTGCATATTATTTTCTTGTTGGATCTCACCGAGATTTTTTCTTCTTTCTCAATCTATTTTTTTTAATTTGCTTGTAAAACATATTACTGACATTATTACTGACAAGCATTATCCAAAACGGCTTGGACTTTCTTAGTAAAACATATTTCATTTTATTGTTCGCACTTTTAATGCTAGTATGCAGTTGTAACATCTCGATAGTAAAAATTCTTTCACATTTTACAATATTTTTTTTACGATCTTACTTGAATATATATAGTTGGATACATCTTATTAAATGCATGTTTCTATAAATGAGCTGTAGTTGTTTAACTTGAACAGATTAATGTCAAAAATACAATATTATAATACGAGAAATAACTCAGGAAAATATATTGTGTTCTAGTGTTTTATATTTCATTGAACAGGTAATAAATGTTGAATAACCAAAATTTAAAAGAATTATTAATGTTAACATTATGCTTAAAAAACTTAAATAATGATAAGTAAATAACTGCGAAAAACTTACGTTTATAAATTTTTTCCAATTCTTTTCAAATTCAGCGAAGTTCGAATTATGTTCTGTACAGTGACCACAAACGTCTGTCAGTGACTTATCAGACAGTCGAATTTCGACAGTTGCCTCCAGCTCCCAAAGCGGGCGTCTTGCCACCGAGGAGGCTGAAGCAACAGTTCGTTAGAAATCGGAAAACGAATCCACGCGCTCGGCATCCGTCGGCGCAAGTTTATTGCCATGCGCATTCGCAGCCCCGGCCTTTCTTTCTTGATCAGTTTACGAAGGATGGTGGTGTCTCTGTGGATTCTTGGTGGGAGTCTGAAGACTTCGTTGCGGCTGCAACAAATGGATTTCTAGTAGATTTTTTTTTTTTTAATTTCAATGTCGTTTTTACAAATATCCAAATATTTTATACATGCATTTTTAAATGACTTTTTTTTTTTTTTTTTTCATAGAATGTTGGTGCCCTTGTGGGTTCTTTGTAAAAATGACTTCTTTGGTTTCAATTAATAAATTTTCCGTACAATACTTATACTTTTAATCTTGTAGCTACAAATATCCATATATTTCATAAATACAGCCTGCATTTTTTCTTAATCAGTTTACGAAGGATGATGGTGCATTTGCGAACTCCTGGCAAAAATCTGGACTTCTTTACGGTTGACAAATAGATTTTTTGTAAATTAGTTTTAAGTTAAATCTCGTTTCTACGGCTATACGGATAGTTCATAAATGCATTTTTGTAGCCTGCTTTTCTTCTTAATTTGTTTACAGAGCATGATGGTGTCAAAGCACATCTTTCTTGGAAGTCTGACGATTTCGTTGCGGTTGCAAAAAGAAAAAAAAATTTAATGGAATGCTTTTCATTTAATTTTAATATTGGCTCTACGAATACCCGGATATTTCAGTAATTAGTGGGAATCTTGAGATTTCTTTGCGGTTGCAACAAATAGATTCTTAGTAAAATACTTTTAATTTTAATATTGCTTCTACGAATATCCGGTTATTTCATATATGCATTTTTACAGTCTGATTTTTTTTTCTTATCCAGTTTACAAAGAATACAGGTGTCCTCTCAAATTCTTCGTAGTGATCTGAAGACTTCTTTGTGGTTGCAACAAATAAAATTTTGTAGAGTACTTTTAATTTAAATCTTGTTCGTACTAATATCCGGACAGTTCATAAATGCATATTCGCCGGCTGCTTTTTACTTAAGCAGTTTACAAATGATAGTGGTGTCCTTACTGATACTTGATGGAAATCTGGAGATCTCTTTGTGGTTGAAACAAATAGATTCTTAGTAAAATACTTTTAATTTTAATATTGCTTCTACGAATATCCGGTTATTTCATATATGCATTTTTACAGTCTGATTTTTTTTTCTTATCCAGTTTACAAAGAATACAGGTGTCCTCTCAGTTTCTGGTAGTGATCTGAAGACTTCTTTGTGGTTGCAACAAATAAAATTTAGTAGAGTACTTTTAATTTAAATCTTGTTCGTACTAATATCCGGACAGTTCATAAATGCATATTCGCCGGCTGCTTTTTAGCCAACTTTCCCGTTAAAAATAAAAGAAAGACGAAATAAGTATTAAAAGTGGCTTAATGCATCTAAAAAATATCGCCAAGTCCAAAAAATATCGCCAAGTGAAAAAAAATATCGCCAACTCCAAAAATATCGCCAAGTTAAAAAAATAAAAAGGTAAAATGAATATCGAAAAATTAAAAATTTGAAAGTAGGGTATTGAGATGGGGAATTTGTGTGTCTGTCGGTCGGTCGGTCTGTCTGCCCCCCCCCCCTAATAACTTTTGAATGAACATTCCGATTTGGACAAATTTTTTTTTGTTGGAAAGATCTCGGCGAGTACAGCTCATTCCCGTATTTGATTTTTCGATTTGAATAATTTTTTGTTCAACTTTGAGCCGTTCAAACAGCCTGTCCAGCGATACTAACTTTTTAGTTAACAGTCCGATTTGAACAAACTTTTTTTTGTTCGAAGGATCTTTTCAAGGATATTTCATTCCCGTATCTACATTTTCGATGTGAACAATTTTTCGTTCAACATTGAACCGCTCAAGCAAGCTGTCACCATTAATAAATTTTGAGTGAACAGTACGATTTAAATGAACTTTTTTTTTTGTTCAAAGGATCTCAGCAAGGATACTTCATTACCGTATTTAAATTTTCAATTTGAACCATTTTTCGTTCAATATTGAACCGTTCAGAAAAAAAAATTAACATTAGCGTCTACGGGGAATTTAAGTTGAACATTGAATCCTGAACTTAAAGTCGGATTTCCTTCAAACTAACTTTGTAAGAAAATGGTTTTGATAAATAATGTTTGTAAAGTACTTTTCTGAATAATCATCTGTGAGGTCTCTGATTCCGACTCCGACTCCGCAAACATGGCGGAAATGCAGGCTCAGAAAAAAGACTGACTGTGCAGACGATTTTTTGTTTATTTATTCATTTGTTTTATTTTATTTATTATTATTTTTTTGGCAGACGATTTTTTTTGTAACAAAAATTCTTCATTCACGAGCGCATTTTATTCTTTATTTATATTTAACAACTGGCAACGGATAAAAAATGAAATTCGAGATATTTTATTAAAGGACGAGTTTTTTTTTCTTTCTTTGATAAAATGTGTTTTGATACTTTTTGTACTTTTATTCATTTATTTATTTATTTTTGAACACGATTGCGGATTTTTTCTACGGAAGAACTGTAACAGTTACATTCTTTAAAAGGTGCGACAAACTTTATTTATTCGTTTATTTACTTTTTACGTGTCTATTTCCTCTGATGAGAGGGGTATATTTTGCTTTTAGAAATCACCTTTAAGTGCTAAAAAGGTATGTTTGACATAATTTTCAGTCTCAGATAATCAAGAGAATAATGATCAGTTGCTAGAACGCCGATGTCGATGTACGGGAAAGTAGGCTCGTTTAGTTCTTGACAGAACTTCTTGTTACTTAAGCAGTTTACAAATGATGGTGGTGTCCTTACTGATGCTTGATGGAAATCTGGAGATCTCTTTGTGGTTGAAACAAATAGATTTTTAGTAAATTATTTTTATTTCAATGCCGTTTCTATGATTATCCAGATATTTCGTAAATGCATTTTCCACCCTGCTTTTCTTCTTAATCAGTTTACAAAGGATGATTCGACAAGGCATCTTTGCGGATTCTTGGTGGAAATTTGAAGACTTCGTTGTGGTTCCAAAAAACTAACTTTCAGTATAAGATTTTTAATTTGAATCGTATTTCCACGAAATATCCAGATATTTCATAAATGCATTCTCGGAGCTGTTTTTTTTTTTCATTATTTTAAAAGGGGTGATGGTGTCTTTGCGTATTTTTGGCGGAACTCTGAAGACTTGCTTGCGGTTGAAACAAATACATTTTAGTAGCATTGTTTTAATTTAAATGTCTTTTCCATGACGCTCCGGACATTTCTTAAATGCATTTTCAGAGCCTGTTGTTTTGGTTTTCCTCATAGAAAGTTGGTGCCCTTGCAGATTCTTGGTAAAAGTGCCTCCTTTCTGGTTTCAACTAATAAATTTTCAGTACAATACTTATAATTTGAATCTTGTTTCTACAAATATCCGGTTATTTCATAAATGCAGCCTTCATTTTTTTCTTAATCAGTTTACAAAGGATGATGGTGTCTTTGCGGATATTTGGGCAAAATCTGAAGACTTCGATGCGGCTGCAACAAATGGATTTTTAAGTGAAATTATTTCAATTTCAACGTCCTTTCTACGAATATCCGAATATATTTTATCAATGCTTTTTCAGAGCCTTTTTCTTTATTTTGTTTTTTTTTTCTCAAATTATGTTAGTACCCTTGCGGATTTTTTGTGAAATTGCGAAAACTTCTTTTTGTTTGCAACTAATAGATTTTAACTACAATACTTTTAATTTGAATCTCATTTTTCTACAAAAATCCAGATATTTCATAAAGGAAGTCTGCATTTCTTTCTTAATCGGTTTTCAAAGGATGATGGTGTCTTTACAAAATCTTGGTAAAAATCTGGACTTCGTTACGGTTGTCAAATAGATTTTTCGTAGATAAGTTTTAAGTTAAATCTCGCTTCTACGTATATCCGGATTGTTCATCAATGCATTTTCGCAGCCTGATTTTCTTCTTAATCTGTTTACAAAGCAGGATGGTTTTTGCGGATTCTTGGGTTGAAATTTGAAGACTTCGTTGCGGCTGAAACAAACGAACTTTTAGTAAAATACTTTTAATATGAATAAGGTTTCTAAAAATATCCGGATACTTCATTAATGCATTTTTGCAGCCTGAATTATTTTTCTTAATGAGTCTACAAAGGATAAGGGTGTCCTCCGGGATTCTTCGTAGTAGTCTGAAGACTTTTTTGTGCTTGCAACAGATTTTAACTTGAATCTCGCTTTCACGAATATCCGGCCAATTCATAAATGAATTTTTGTATCCTCCTTTTCTTCCTAATTTTATCTACAAAGAATAACGGTCTCCTTGAGAACTCTTCGTGAATATTTAAAGACTTCTTTGTAGTTTCAGCAAATAGATTTTGAGCAGAACACTTTTAATTTAAATCTTGTTTCTACAGATATCCGGGTATTTCATAAATGCATTCTTCCCTTCTTGAGGTTTTTTTGTAGAAATCGAAAGACATCTTTGCGACTGCGTCAAATAGACTTTCAGTAGGATTTTTTTGATTTGAATCTCGTTTCTATAAAAAAAATTTGGATAGTTGACAAATGTATTTTAGAAGACAAAATTGCAGAAGAAACCCAATTAATCGAAGTGACTGGGAGCTTCGGTAAATGGGAAACTCCAGATAAAATGGGGCACTCAAAAATGACTGATGGAGATCGCGGAAAATTTGGTGTAAACATATGAACAAGAACATTCGCAAAAAATTCAAAATATTTTGTTTTTCACTGTAATACTATTTATACTACGAATTTATTCAATATAAGTCAGAAAATGCAGTACAAATTGAGTAAGATTATAAGCGTAGTACAATAAAATTTAATCTGTATTGCGATATTAAGGATGTAGTCAACTTCATGTTCTGTTCTTTAATGCAAAGTTCAAATGTATTATTTAAAAATTTAAAAAACAAAATTCAGATGCAACTTCTTTCGCATTTTATGGGCTTTTAAAAATTAGAGTTATGTTTCTTGTTATGTTTCCCATGCATTTACTAAAAATAAGTAAATTTAAGAAAGGCGGCTGATATCAAACTAGGATCCAGATAATCAAGAGTTTTGGAAAGTCAAGGTTCTACGTGGTTGAAATATTTAAATCTAATGAGCAATTAATGTAACTCGGAAAAGGTAAATTAGACCCTGTTTTATAATTTATTTTACCAATAAGCTTATGTACACAAGTGTTTTTTTCTTTGATTATATTCTATGGTTAAACTGTTATGTTCTCTATAAGTAAGCCAGCAAAGCTTTTTGGGCATTTGGTACTGCTTATTGCTTTCATAATACTACGACAAGAGTTCTTCCCCTTTTTCACTTTGGGATCTGTAGATTGAGAGTCACAAATCTATTGCCATTAAACTTAAAAACATATTTTCAGAAGACATTCTGTGGCTTTTTTTTTCTTTCATCAGTTAGCAACAGCCTTAATCTTAACACAAATATCGTTTTTCTTTGAAAACTTCTTTTGGTATCAAGATCTTATGTAATATCAAGGAAATTTACATTCTCGAACATGTGTAATTATTTTGCAAAGTCAAATACAATTCACCTAAGAGGCAAGAATGAAATGTAATTTTAACACATAAATATTGCACCTTGGTTGTATCGGTGAAGTGTTCTATAGAGTTTTTTTTTCTTTTGTAGTCCAAAAATAGAATATTTCCTAAACATTAAGTAGTATATATCTTTTTCTATTGAATTTATTTTCACTTATTTTCTGATTTGCTTACGTTTAGATTTCAACAACAAAGAAAGTTCCTCGCTTGCATTAGCTTTTAAACACTACAACAGAAATTCATTTGGATCAGGGTTTAAGATAAGCTCCTGAAAGAACTGACTGCTCGATACGTTCAAAATTTGAAAACCTTTTCCAATATATAGAAGCTGAAATTTTGTCCCTTTGAGAGAAGAAAAGAAGAGAAGGAAAAAGAGTTTCTGATAAAGTAATGTAAAAGAGATGGGAAATCTTTTTCAAATCTTAAAAATCTCTTTCGGTATTATTGAATCTGCTGAAAAATATAGGAATGTTCATTTTTTTTAATTGCAAAATGTGTTAAACGAAGTCGAAAATATAGCAAACAAAAAGCACTAAAAAAAACTCGTTAAAAATACAACTTATGTCATCTATTTTCAAACTTAAGGAAATTTTTAGCATCAAGAATAAAAGACTCAGATACGGCATGCATGTGTTAAGAAATGCAAAACTACGACGATTTATAATTATTTTCGAGAAAATTACGTTCCTTTTAGTTAAGATTGTATTAATAGCAAATTGTTTAAACTATTCTACAACACTTTTCAGAAAAAAAATGAATCTTTTAATCTCATGACTAAACATTATTTTGCCAGCAACAGAAAAAAAAAAGTCCATGAACACTCATATTTTGACTAACCACCAACCATATGTAATCGCTAAAAGGGGCTCACAGTTAAACAGCCAATCATAAGATGCTCATTCATTTGTTTATTTATTTATTTAAACTATATTAAAACCAAATGAGCCTTTGACAAAAAAGTAACCCTATTTATAAAGTTCTTTTGAGTGCTATAAGGGTACATTTTGGATCACAAATTTCAGCTAAATCCTATGTAAAAGACTTCGGCGGATTTAGACTTGTAGTAAACCAGATTTAGAAGCCCACTGTTATTACAGTCGAACCTGTTTATCTCGAATTTGCTTAACTCGAAAACCTCTCTAAGTCGAAATTTTTCAATTTCAATGCTTTTAAAGCATAAATTTAATATTTTTTCTCATGTTTATCTCGAATGATTTTTCCCGAAAACCTCTATATCTTGAATTTTTACGACTCTCATTTTTGAATTTCATCTCCAGACGCCTTTATAAATGGTACAACTTGGAGACAAAAATCATCTTTTGCACAATCATTCGATGTGACTATGTTCGTACTTAAAGGTATGCATTGACTTGCAACCAATATAGTCATCACAATTAGTAAAACGTGGATCCACAGCATGTCGTACAGTGAAATGCTCAACAATATCAATGCAAACACAATCTATTTAGTACTTGACTTTGTTCCAATTGCTTATTTTTATGAATGTCATCACAAACTCTGTACCTCGAAACCTCCGTATACTCGAATTTTTCTTCTGTCCCGTGAAATTCGAGATAGACAGGTTTCACTGTACTATGGAAGTTACGACAGTTCAAATGATTCGTTGTGCGAGAAGTAAATGTATTACTATAAATATGTATTATATCAAATGATATCCAGCTTTTCAGGAAGGTTAGGGGACTTTTAGATGAAAAAATATTGAAGACCAAGATCGCTGTTGATGAAGCATTTTTACTCGTGCTGTTTTACTCGTAGACGCTGTTCCTTTGTCTTTCCACAGTAAATGAAGTTTTCGTGTTCACTGTAAAAGCAAAAAGGTACAATTGTCAATTGACAAATTAATTCGCATGAAGCCGCTTTTAAAGGTTTAGTAGCTCTGTTTAAAATAATATGGGGGGGGGGGGGTAAATGAGAAAGAATTAACCCTTTGAGGGGCTGCGACATAAAATTCCGCTTTTTGACATTTCACTGGGTCAATTTAGCATGCAGAATTTTGTAAAAAAGTACCAATGAAACTAGGAACTCAATTATTGAACTCAAGTTGATTCCAAAATGTTAAACTTAATTACTTGGAGGGAGAAAATAAATTATTAAGGGATCCTAAAGTAGAATGCATGACATTTAAAGGGTTAATGATCCACATTTAAAAAAAAAGCTCTGTTATGACCAAATATTTATTTTGTGCTGCTCAGATATTTTAAAGATTTCCAATAAATAACTACGAATTTGCAACGAACAAAAGCAAATATGATAAGTGTACAGTTTACAATCATTCCAAAAAAGACAGCTAAAATATCTGCTCCAGAAAAGACATCAACCACTCATGTTTCAACATTTATCGCACAGTGAACTCTTGAATCGTAAATTGTTATAAAGGATTTGGAAATTGATGTTTCGCCAATTATGGTTGTCGCTTAACGGATGAATAAAAGCTACTGTTAGGTCCTGATGTGTACACTGCAAAACATAAACTGTTGTTTTTACAGTATAATACTGGCAGCCGAGGTTCCAATTCAAAACTGTAAAATGCGCAGTAATAAACTTTAAAACTAGCAATTTTAGTTTATTGAAGTAACATTTAGCTGTATTGTACTATAAAAATTACAGTGTAATACTGGCAGCAAAGGTTGCAGTTTAAAACTAAAATGCGTGGTAATAAGCTGTTAAATTAGCAATTTTACAGTTTAATACTGTAAAATTAGCTGTATTATACTATAAAAACAACATTTATTTTTTACAGTGTAGTGATTGATGATTAACAGAGATGTGATGGTTTGACTATGTGTAATAAATATAATGCTAGGTAATGATTCGGAAACCTGATGTATGAGGCTAAAAGGTAAAAAGTATGTAAAACAAATAAATCAGCGTCATTTTATTTCTAAATTTGCATTATCGAGTTCCTCTTGATTTTAGCAAATTTTTACCAATGTAACATACTATTTACATGAATTAAGATAAAACATTTTCCCGTTATTACTGTAATTCGTCATTTAATTTATTATTCACTCATATTTTAACTTTCTTCTATATCTAATATATAGAAGAAAATATTGTATTGATGAAATTTTTATAATTTCGACGGATTTGCACGTTTTGAAGTGTGCTGAGTCCATTTCGACCATTTTTTTTTACTGTGCAATAAGTTGAGATGAAATGGGAAATTCTGCAAACGCTTTTGCAAAGAAATACGTCCTTTTCCTATGCAGTTCAATTAAGAAAAATAATGCGAAAAACGAAAATACCATTTTCTTAACAATCGAAAGTTTCATATATTTTCATTTTTATTGCCACGCTTTTTATTAATACATTCGTTGCTTTTTATTTTTTTCTCTTTTAAGGTCTTTCTATCATTAAAATCCTTAAAAGAGCTGGTTGACTCCTGAAAATAAACGTTAAGCCAAGTTATTTTTAATGCGTAGTTTCAATCCTTCACTCTATACTCATTAATTTGCAAATCAGTTTTCGGTTCAAATCCATTAATGATTAATTCCAGGTGCTGCGCTCCCACGTTATTAATACTCTGCTGTGTTACAAAGGAAGCACGAAATTACTTTCTTTTCATAAATAAGTAAAATAATTAAATTATGTTTTCCTGACATCTGACCTGAAGTTTTATTCTTTCAGCAATTTTAATGAAAACTAAATAAACAAAAAAAAATATTCATTAGCCATGACAAATTCACTTAAAATTTTTCATTTTCTAAAAAGTTAGGAAAGAAATTGAAACACTTTTTAAGCAAATTCATAAAGCAGTGAAAAATTAATTTTCAGTTTTTCAAAAAAATAAAAAGCAAGACATTAATCGAATTTGATTTTTCAAACGGCTGATGAACTATACGAGACGATATACGAGATTTCATTACATAAAAATATCACATTTACATTAAGTATTTATGTATTTAACACTGATTAAAATTGAACAACTTCATTGGCTTTATCAAGTTCGCTTCATCTCAAACACAATTTAAATCGTTTTTTAACAATTTTGCTATTCTGTGCAGTAAAAAGAGTGAATTAGAATATTCCTAATTTTCTTTTTCAGTGAGGGAGTAAAGAAAAGTTATTGTAATGAATATAATATTACGCAAAAAATGTCAGTAATTACGATAATTTAATTTGGTGCTGAAACAGCAGATGTGACTCCTAAAAATAAGTGTAAGTGGTTATTCAAGAAGTTTCTCCCATTTTCTTTTTTATTATTATTTTTTTCAAAGTTTCCAATTCACAATTTACTTCTCATATGGTAATTTGATTTTATGGTAGTTTGATATTATTCATTTTTAAAAACTCGTTTATTAACAATTTATATTTTTCAAATATTTTAATCTGGATCTTTTTAAATTATAATTTCTTATTTTTAATTCGAATAAAATATTGTTTATACTGGTTACAAGGTTTGTGAATTTTACTTCGATTTTTTCAACGGAGAAAATGGGGAGAATGAGGGGTTATATTAGAAAAATATCAGCAAATTCCCAATAACCACCTCGATAAGCGTAAATTCCTCTTGAATGAAAATCATTTTTATGGGGGGAGGGGCAGCCACCAGGGACGTCATTTCAAGTTTTTCCAGAGGGGGCAAAGGGGGAAAACACAATGCAATTTCATCGGAAAACAGCAAAAACCGCGCCCACTTATATGTAAATACATTGATTTCTCAAAGCCAGGGGGGACCATTGACCCCCCTGCCCCCCCCCCCCCTAAATGACTGGCCAGGCAGCCATCTATTATTTTTAGCAACTAGTTTATAATTGTAGATTTGCTACTTTTTTATTTTTTTTTTTTTCATTTTTAGAGAGTGATTTTTTATGTAAAGCCCTTTAAACCCAGTCAGCACCAGACTTATTCTCGCACCGAAAAATTACTGAAAGTTAATAACTTCAACTTTCCGTTTAGATGATTCTGTAATTGTACTAGGATTATTCGTTTATCAACAGTTTAATTACTAAGTGTTAGTAACTCTGCACGTAGCCCATTTTGGCATGTTCAAACAACGGACGCGTCACAAAATTCGTAATTGTCTTGATAATCATTTCTTGAAATCACCATGCAGTTCGTATTATATGTTGATAATCATATCATTTAAATGTCCTTAAATGTTAAAAAAGAGAAATAGTAGAAAACGATGATATGTAGAAAAAAAGTTTACTAATTCATAAAGTTTAGTCTGCAATTTTACACTGTAAAAAATGAATATATTTTTTACAGTTAAATAGAGCTAATTTTATAATAATTTCACAGTAGTAAACTGGAAAAACTGCTAATATCTTACAGTAGTAAACTAAAATTGCTAGTTTATAGTAATTAACTGTAAAATTTCTAGTTTTACAGTTTATTACTGTACATTTTACAGTTTTAAACTGGAACTTCTGCTGCCAGTATTAGTTTTTTCTTACACTAATAAACTGTAAAATTTCTGATTTTACAGTAGTAAGCTGTAAAACTGTTAGTTTACAGCAATAAACTGTGAAATTCCTAGTTTTGCAGTTTATTACTGCGCTTTTAGTTTTTAACTGAAACCTTTGCGTTCAGTATTAAACTGTTAAAACAACAATTAATTGTTTGCAGTGCATTTTCAAAAGGTTCAACTGTAGAAAGAGGAGCTGCAAAGTGAAAAAAAAAATGTCTTGCGTTTGGTTGGTTGGATTATCTGAAAAGATTTTCTCCTGTGTTTAGATATTACATCCTTAAATTACAAATAAGCCTCGCTGACGCCCACACTGTCTTTTCGGCATTTTATTTATTTATTTTTAATTTTCGTGCAACTTTCACCATTAAATTGTTTTAAAAACTTTACGAAGGTTGAAGATCATATTTTCCTCACAAAATACGAAGCCATACGTTGATGAAAAAGTTAAAACTTTTACATTAGATAAGATTAATAAGATTTTCTTTTTAAAAAAATTTAAAAAAATCTTCGCACAGTAAATTTTTTAACATTTTGCAATTTAGAACCATTATTTCCTTGATTCAAGAATAGAATTAGTTTAAACCCTTTTCTAAAAATAGCGACAAAGCTTAAAAACTTAAAAATAAAATACAATAAATTGGTTTTCAATATAAAAACTATTTCTATGAACTTTATTCGCAATAACTTGTATGATAAATGAAGTATTTACTTTCTTGATTTCAATACTAAAACATTTCAGTTTATTTCAATATATTTATATTCAGGTTTCTGTTAAAGAGGTCAATAAAATTTCAATTAAAAAATTGTCATAAAAATAGTCGGTATACTGCTTAGTACAAATAGCTTTTACTATTCCGCCTATATTTCTTCTTTTCAGTCCTAATTTAAATTGTATTGGCTGCTGTAACATTGACGTAAAGAAAAATATATTATGATCAACTAAAAGTTTTGAGTATTGTAATCAAGAAATTTTTATTTCTTATTTTATGTATACTTTAATGGCGAATCTGGCTGATAGGAAGAGCCTTTAGACTTAAAAAACATTTTTTATCATTTATCTTGGTAGTATCATTGAAATTTTAACTTTTCTAGTTCATAACTATTCTACTTGATTTTAAAGAGTTCACTTAAAAAAGTCCTTTTTCTGTAGGATAGAGTTATACATTAACAATTTTAATATATTTAAAAAGTACGTATATTGATAAATATTTTAGAGTTACATTTTTTGGTTAAACACTTTCACGGTAGTAAAACGTTCATGTAACCAAAAAGGTTTTTTCTTTAGTTCAAATATAAAATGAATGTCAAAGTTTCTTATTAAGATATGCATCCAAAATAAGATGATGCAGATCTAGCTTTTTTCCAACCTTCTGACTAAAGGATCTATGAGTTGAACAATGTTGCTTTCTTTTATGTTAGTTGTGTGTCCTTGGGAAGCATACTTAAACTTAAGAGACTCTCAAAAATCAAGTAAATCAAAGAGTTGTTTTCATGGAAGAATCTAAATTACATTTAGTGATGATAGCGTCAAAGAGCGTTTATTTAAGCAAACTGTTGTAGGATATATACATAAATATACTGTTGCATTAAAAGACTAATGCACGCATCAATCGAAACTTTCCACTATCCGTAAAATGGATCAAGAAATACATACAGCTTGATGGATCTAAAAGTGATCTGCGCAATTTGTATGTAAAACTGCGTTGTAATCTACACTGCAAAAAATAAGCTGTTGTTTTTGCAGTATAATACTGAGAGCAGAAGTTCCAGTTTAAAACTGTAAAATGCACAGTAATAAACTTTTAAACTAGCAATTATACAGTCTACTACTGTAAAAATAGCAATTTTACAGTTCATTTCTGTAAAATTACTGTACAATTAGCTGTAGTATACTGTAAAAACAACATCTATATTTTACAGTGTAATACTGCTAAACGTGTAATGGATTGCAGCTATTGTACTTTTAAATTAATATCATTGTGATGTAAATAAAAATATCAACATGTTTACTTATAGAATTAGATGTTAAGTATCAAAACAAGCCCAATCCCTAAAAGTTATTATTATATTTTTAAGTTTTTAATGTGATAGTTTTTTGTCTGTACTTTACGTCATTAAGCAATTTTAAACATATTACTCCCAATAAGCTTGGAAACAGCGAAAACATAATTATAGTAATTGTTTTAATCAACTCAAATTTTTAGTTGTACTAGCTAGCACGAACTATGAAAGTGAGAATGAAGTTAATTGGACACTGAATGCCAGCGCGCAAAAACAAAAATAAGCCTGCTCAATCTAAACTATTTCAAATGATTGGGCAAAAATTGTTTGACAATAGTAGGAGAATGTAGGACATAGTGAAATAGTTAAGTTTACGTATCTGCTTCAAAAGGAACAAATGAGAATTTTGTTCTAAAAATTTTTGCACATAAAGAAGGAATAATGAATATAAATAATGATGTTTTGCTGAAATATTATTTTCTATCTTTAGTGGTTATTTTGTACTTTCAAAAAAAAAATGCGGAAAATGTCAACCTATCATTGGGCAAAGTGAAAAACAAAATTTTTTAATGAAAATTTTATATTCGACGATTAACAGCAATTTTCATCAAATGAATGCGCAAATGAACAAAAAGAATTATTCATGAAAAACAAACGAATAAGTAAATAAATGCATAAATCAATTAATTAATATGAGAGAAAAATAAATGAGTGAATAAGAAAACGAGTTGATGAATGAGTAAATAAGTAAATAATTAAGTAAAAGGATGTAAATGAATTAATAAATGAAGAAATACGTATGTGATTTAATAAATGAATGAATAAGTAAACGAAATGAACTATTTCACTTTGCCAAATCCACTTTGTCCCGCTTGCATTTGACAAATTATATTGAACATTTAACATCAAAAAATGTCTAATATAACTTAAGTAAGAACTGCACTAGACATCAGTAGATATCAATTAGTAGTTTAAATTATCAATTAGTAGTAGTGCTAATTACAAAAACTTTATCCTATTAGAACACAAAAATAAAGTTGCAAACCAATTGTTTTGGAACGAATAAAAAAGTGCAAATATTTTGTGGGCAGTGCATGGAGTGTTTTGTCTCTCCTGTAAAGTATACAAAAAGGGATATAGATGATTTTGATACCAAACGCGTTATACATACTTTAGAGTTTTCCAACTAAACCTTATCACCGAAAATCTAATTGCTCTGACGCTTATCGGGTTTGCTAATAAAACTATATAAAAAGTGATATGTTATTACTGTATTAAATTAACACATTTTCCCAGGTAGCACAAATAACCTTTAAACATTTTATTAACGTTTTTAAGCGGTTGTTACAACGTTAATAACCATTTTACAACCTTTAAAAAACGAATTTGCTACTTAGGTTGACAACACCGTAGACAAAGAACATGTATATTTCTTCTTTTTAGACAAAAGCGCTTGCTTTCTTCAGCATTTATTTGCCTCATTCTATTCCCTATTGAAATTACTTGTTGCACTTATTTCATATTAAGAGATATGGACTGAAAGAATAAAAGTCAAACTTTCCTTAGTTCAGTAATTCATTCATAGCTCACAAAATTTGATTTGTTTTCAAGTGACTATGAAAAGATTCGTAAGAATTTGCTCAAAATATGCACAGAAAAAGACAATTTCACAGTCCACTTGGAATGAAAAATAATTATATACAGATTTTAATTAGAACTCGAGAATCGTGTAAATTAATTTTAGCTGCTGCCACAACTTACGAGTAAAAGTTGCACATATTAAAAAGAAAAAAAAAATGGTGAAACATTTCTTGGTGTACTTTCAATAGTTCTACGGATTTTACACAATTATAATAACAAATTGAATACGAGCGTATAATATAACGACGCCGTTTTTCTTTCCTTTTTTGTTATCAAACGAGGAAAAAGTGACTATTTCGCAATCTGTAATAATATATATTTCTTCTCTTTTATGATATTAATAATTCTTTCTTAAGAATGTAACACATTAAATCACAACTTGTCTCTTTATGCTAGACTTCAAAAGAATTCACACATAAAAAAAGGATTTCAACAAAATTATTCTCTTCTTAAAAGCTTCAGATTATTCAGTAGATTTTTTTTTCAAGATTCAAAAATGCAACTTCTAAATATAGCAATAGGAAATAGATTTTAATGTCAAAGTTATTTGCATTTTTACCTTAAAAAATATACTTTAAAGCACAAATTAAAAACAAGCTCTTAATTTGCTATTTCAGTAAAAATGCCATCAAAAAATGCAAAAACTTCCTATGAAGCTGTTCAACCCGAAAATTAAAAAGAACTATTTTTATGCTTTAAAAAAGTAAACAAAACATAATGGTATCCTTATAAAACATCCTGTTCTAAGCCTTTCTAAAAACGCAAAATATCTTTTGGCGAAAGACGGAAATGCCTTTTCCTTCTTTTCATTCACTAGGAAACGGAACGAAATTAAACAAAGATTACATCTGTAAAAAAAAAAATGGCTCAGAAGTAAAGAGTAGTTGCAATACAGACATAATTAAGCAGCAAAATACTTATTTTTACATTTGATTAGGATGAAAAAAAAAAAATTACCCAGCTACTTATTTTTACCCTACAGCCTAAGATTACAAATACTTAATCCAAATTCATTTTTCGCGTTCTTTTTTTTTTACTGATTGCTTTGCGGAGTTTAAATAGTCTTTAAAAATGTAATCCCTATTTATTTATTTTATTTTGTCTTTACACCTTGGTCCCGGGTTCTGACCTGCGGTGGCTCAGTCGGTGCGTTTTTGAGCTGCATAAAATCTTCAGAGCCCTTGTGGTATGATTATGCGATATGTAAAGACACCTTGGTTGTTCATTTGGCTTTGATTACTCTCGGTAAAATTGAATCAAAGCATTGAAAAAGAACAGGTGCCTTCATCTGACGTCAAAGTTATCCATGGACTTCTGCTCCCTAATGGTGGCACATGTACGAGAGGATGCTCATTGGAGGATTGCACTAGATCTAGGAATGGTTAGTAACCGATTCGCAGAAAGAACAAAAAAATTCTTATCATTGCTATTGAAAAACCTAGACAACACATTTGTATTAGAAATAGCAGGGAGTTGTGGGGTGGAGTGGGGACAAATACCCAGAGCCTTTGATTATATTAGTAATCTGATAGGATAGTTTATTTCTATACAAGGGCGTTTGTGACTATTCCCCCAGAAAGTCAGCTGTAGTTGCATTAAAGATTTACAGTTATTCAGAGTAACTTTAAGAAACGATTTTTACATCTTATTCTTCACTTATATTTTGAAGGCTTATTGTATTTGGTGGTATAAAATGGAAGAAACACGTTTAATGTATTATATGCTTAAGAGAATATAAAGCAACATATTATTGCACAATTTAAAAAAAAAACTGCATACATGTATAAAGCAGTGAGAAACCGCCCCTAAGCAAGAGCTAAGGCAGGAACATGCAAAACACCACCAACTTGGTCACTCCGATCCATGGACTGCAGTTTCATGCTTATTATGTACTCATCATCATGGAATATGAAAGTGACCGAGTTGGAACTCTTTTAGAGCAAAGAATGCCTTAAAGTTTACTAGTTGTACCGTACCAAGTGCGGTGGCTAGCTGGTATTCTAATTTCACATTAGCTACCATTTTTTTTTTTTTTTTTTTTTTGGCTCTCTTTGCTCTATAAGAGGTTTTTTGCTTCCAACTCGGTCACTTTCGCATTCCATGCTGATGAGTGCATAATAAGCACGAAACTGCAGTCCATGGATCGAAATGACTGAGTTGGCGGCGTATTGCATTCATACATGTGTTTCAAGGAACGCCTTTTTCAATGGCAAAAAAAAAATGTGCATTAATGCGTTGTTTTATGTCTTTTATTTTTTCAAACACAAATCCATTTATTTTCTCGTATTGCTTGGTTATTTAAATTAAGAAATAAGAATTACTAAATCTATTTAAAATGAACCATTAACCTAATTTGAAGCTATCCTGCCATTTAGTGTTAATTTTGAGATATGTCAGAAATGAGATGCAGCATAAATTCATTTATTAAAAGTAGTGCTTCATTACTGCTTCAAAATAGAGTTTCTAACTGTTTTAAACTCCCTTTTTTGCACTTCACAACATAGCATGATTAGTATCATTTAAAATAAGGCAAGAATAGTGGAAAAACTTCAAAAAAATGCTTCCCTAAAGTAATTTTAGAAATATTAGACGGTGTAATGAGCTGTATAAATATGGCAAATTTTTCTTTTTTGTAGAAGGTTTCTTTAATAACCTTTCCATGAAAGTCCATACATTTTCTAATTATTTTTGAGGAAACTATATAAGACAATTTTTATAGGAGCGCAGTTAACGACATGGCTTAAAGTTGTCCTAAATGACTCTTATTATCTTTTAAGTAAACTTGCTTTTTTAGAATTTTAGTTAGGTTTTATTTTTAGCAACAAGTCTACACTGCAAAGCTATTAAATGTATGCTTAAATCAACAAATAAATGTGTAATAACGATATAAAAATTCTTTAATAAATGGTTTTTTTTTTAAAGAAAAGTCTTAGTTTGTAGGCAAACGAACGTTTTTTACCTTAGAACGATCTAGTTAACGTATTCTGATTATTATACGTACTCATCAGAATAAAAAAATTAGCTGATCCTGCTACATGTGTTTATTGATTCTATGAGTTGTGGACATAACAGCAATATGTTGGGTATTTTTGCGCTCCAATCAGGAAAATACAAATGTGTGTGCTAAGGTACAATGCTCAGAACAGCATTAAATTTTAAAATTGAAATTCCACCTAATAAGAAATACTTTCAAAAATTAAAATCATTCCTATCATTATAAAAAAGAAAAAATATATATTATTTAGAATTTTTTTTAAAAAAATCATAAGTGAGTTAAATGATTGTAGGAACCTTTAAGGATTCATATAAAACTCTCCCAACGGTAAAAAGTATCTAAGAAAGAGAAAATTTGCCTGCATAATGAGCAAAGTTTTACGTTTAAATAAAGTCAAAGTTTCTGCTATCAGCAGAATTTAAGAAGGAGCAAACTATCTCCAAAGTGTTTAAAGTATCCACTTCACAGATTCTTTATGTTAATCAACAACAGTTTCAAAGTTTTTAAATGGTACAGATTTTTTACGGGACTTTTACTTACTTCGGAATAGTTTGTATTTGATATGATTATTCTTTCAACAAAACCCATGCAAAGTGTTTTGAAATGAAGTCAAAATAAGTATTATACTTTAAGTGCTTTATATTTTGTCTAAATTTTTAGTAAAGTATTATATTAAAGATTTTTAACCCATTAATGCCTGACATTTTTTTTCCAAAGATATTTTGTACACTGGTTACAAACAGTGTTTAATGGACAGAAAAAATAATTTAAAAAATATTATGTGAAAAATATTTTTTTTATTAAGGAGAGAAAAATCGTCCCTTAAAAGTTACGATAGACCCAAGAGGGTACATACTTTTTTAGTAAAATTTTTTTCTGCCTACGATATAATATTTAAAAAGACATTTTATAAGAAGAAATAAAATCAGCAATTAACATAAACTGGGAAGCTGGGAATAACTTTGAAAACTTAGCTTTTTTTCTTGAGATTGTGAACGATGTAATTTTTGACAAGGATCATATTGTACCTCCGGCGGTTCGGCAGTTCCATAATTACATGTTAAATGAACGTGATAAGACGTCCAGAACCGTCAGGGCGTTAAAACTTTTACAGAACACACTTTACAATGGTTATGTGCTGCAATCTGTTAATAACTAATTGAAAGAATACCAAGGTACTAATTGAGCACTATTATTTGGTTGAAATGTTCATTTTTGGGGAAATTCAGACCCTTTTTTGGACCGTCCCTAAAAAGGGACGCTAGGCATTAATGGTTTAAACTGATTGACTATATCTTTATATATAGATTTAAATCACCTATATTTCTTCTAGAACTTCGTAGTTAAATTTAGAGATCGTATTCGAGCAAATTTAATGAGAAACACGAGGCCCATTTATAACTGGTAACAGTCTAGATTTTTGTCGTAAAAATATCAACAGATAGTTGAAATCACTATTGTTTCTTTCTTTTTTATTTTCTAAATAGTTTAATATAGTTTCTTAGTTGCCACATGTTAAATGACCATTCATCAAGCTTAACTTATTTCTTAGTTCATGTTATTCTACGATTTACTACCGAAGAAATATATAATAAGTGAAAACCTGTTGCTTCTCCTTGTTCCTAAAACTTGGATACAAAAAATAATTAATTGTAAAAAGTTTGAGGTACGCAACTATAAAACGCTTTCTTTATGCATTTAAATGAAACTATTATTAAGACTAATCAGTAATAATTTTAAATATCATTTGTGCAATACATGTGTGTGCTTCGAACTATATTTCCATACTTTACCATACACCATTATTGCTTTTATCACTTTAGCAGCTTCACTTTCTCCGTCATTTAGCATTATGTAGAAATTAATCCAACTATGCCATTTAAACTGCTGAAACAGTTATTATTAAATCAAAAATGAATATTTTTTCCAATGTCTTTTTTTAACGCATTACTGCCTTAAAGTGAAGTTTTTTTTGCCAGGATTAAATCTCTAAATTTAACAGATAAAAATGCGGGAAAAGAGTAAAAACTTTTCTTTTCAATCAACATTTTTAATACCCGCTACTTTAATCTAGCTTTTATTGAGAATAAAGCAAAATACACAGTGCAGTCACATTAATGTGACCACCACATACTTTCGACGTCGACGTCAAATTACCAATCACAAAAGGCACTTGGTAGCACAATGCAGTTGAGGGTGTATAAAGGTTGTGTGAGGGCTTTGAAACCATTTCTAGCATTGGCGTAATGCAAAAACGAGGCGTGGGAAATGTACCTGCCTTAGAAGTATTTAGTATGCAAAATATTTTGGAATAAACCACATTAAAATGATGAATTTTCCCAACTTGGAAAGATGACCTAATCAACCTAACTGAGCAAAAAGAACATGATCTTGTTTATCCTCAATAGCATTGACGAATAAACCAAGAGTTAGGAATTACACAAAAAGTATTTCACAAGTTAGATGGAATAAATCCAATTTTTGAGTTATCGTATTTGAACCATAATAGCATCAACGTGGGGAGGAGGCATAAAAGAGAATTCTAATAAGGAGTAAGATGTTCTCTTTTTTTGACGTTAGAAAATAAATAAATTGAAAAGTACACATGATCAGCTGTGTTCTTTATTTTTTCGTTAATTTATGGATATAGCCGATTGGACAACTCATCATCATCTGTTTCTTTTACCTGAAAAGTATCACAGCATTTTTTTTGGTCTTGCAATTAAAAAAAAAACATTCTTGCATGCTTTTAGTTCTGCATTTGAGTTTCATAGGCTTTTAGGGAGAAATTAAAAACATAGACTAATACATGTTAACCACTGCCATTTCATATGCAATCATTTTATTTTAGGCAAAAAAAAACAAATATTAACGACAAATAAGGCCGATTACTGAATTATACTTTGCAATAAAACTTCTAAAAAAATCATTTTCCGAAGATATTTAACTGATTCTTAGTAATATAATGCCCCATTAATAATTTCGAGAAAATTTTTATTTTACAAATATTTTTTCCAACTCTTACACAGTTCTTACTTTAAAATAATAATTTGAAAATATTTTGCAAAGAGTAAAAATCAAATAACTTTGTTTCGATCAATTAGTAACTCTCTGATTAACAATTGGAGAAAAACTTAAATTTCTTTTTTTTTCTAATTAAATATATTTGTAGTGGTAAAAGGAATGTGCTCTTTTCTTTGAAAGTTTTGCTGAAAAACCTTCTAAGATTTTTATCTCAAAATGAAGTAATTCAAAGCTGTGCAGGAAGAAGAAGCTCAAAACTCAAATCTATTGTATCAGAAGTTCATTCTTTAAACACGAAGTCGTAAAAGTCGCTTCATTTATCATAAGGTCGTTACCATTCATCAACGTCGAGTTTTTGTGGGAAGTTTAAACTTTTTTTTCTTTTTAGATTTAAAAGTCGTATTGGAAGAGGTAGCAAATAAGTTGAAAAGATCAGAATAGTGTGTTTATCCGTTTTAAGTAAATTTTTGAATGCTAAATTCTTATTGTGGAAATATATTTTATAAAAATGCATATCAAAACCCGTTATTTGTAGTATGCAGGGTGTGAATTTTGCATCCATAGGAGTTATTCCCCGTGTCAGTGCAAATGGTACATAAAACTCTTCCTCCACAATTTACCTAAAAGTTTTACACTGCAGCAGGTATGGTAAAAAGTTATAAAAATCGACAAAAGATACAAACTTTTACATCGATAATATAACTGGCAGCAGAGGTTCAGTTTAAAACTGTAAAAGCGCAGTAATAAACTGTAAAACTAGCTATTTTGCAGTTTATTACTGTAAAATTAGCATATTGTCTTTTTATTACCATACAATTAGCCGCATCATACTGTAAAACAGCAGTATAATACTGGCAGCAGAGGTTCCAGTTTAAAACTGTAAAATGCACAGTAAGAAACTAAAATTAGCAGTTTTACTATTTATTACTGTAAACTAGCATTTTTACAGTTTAGTATTGTAGAATGAGCAATTTTACCGTTTGTTACTGTGAACTTACTATAAAATAACTGTATTATACAATAAAAACAACATTTCTTTTTCGCAGTGTGTGTTTTCTCTAGCTTTGTCATAGCATTGCATTAAAAGCACTACGAAAAATAAACATTTAGAGAAGGGGGTGTGTTTTATGCTAGTATAAAATACAGACAACACATAAAATGATCACATCATTAAATATTCACCCCTGTATTTCACTGCACGATAAACAAAACCAGAGCCAAACAAATCGGATACATGCTTATCCAGCAGAAGACTGCTTCAATAACCTAAGTGGGCGATTTCTGCTTCAATAATTGTGTTCCTTCAACACTTCCTCATAATTTCCTCTTCAGGTTGAACGATAATATATTTTCGAGATGATTTCATCAATATTTAATGCTTTCATGTATGCGCGCATGTGGGTATGTATGCATTCCAATCTGCTTTTAATGGACTAAAGAAAAGTATAATATTTGGATTCTTGTACAGAGAGCATTATTATTGCTTTGATCTTTTTATGTATAGTAATATTACTCTATACTGGCATCCTAATCAAAAAAACGGTACCTCAATTTTGTGCCTATTAGTAGTTAACTCACATTTTAAGTTTTAGTATTAAAATTAATATATTATCCTACAACGTTAGAAAACAGAAAGAGCATTAAAGTATAAAGAAACTACAGTCAAATCCGCTTAATGGAGTAGCCATTTTGCCCAGAAAAAATATTCTGTTAAGCAGGATTTTCCATTATTCGGGATCAAAATAATACATTACAACCGTGTTTGGTACATTGAAAATATATTAGAGTATCCACAGTAGGGTGGGCCGAAAAAACACTTTTTTTTATTTCGAAGTTGTAATAGTGCGGAAAAGTTGTGAATCATGAAAACGAAAAGAAGGGAAAAAAATTTCGAAATCGGTTGATATCTTCCGTTCGCGCATAGGACCTAAAGTTTGACAAAAAAATGAAAAAACTTCATTTTTAGCGATTTTTTTAAAAAAATTTGAATTGGATGTTTTCGTAACGTAATATCGTGGAAAAGTTGCTAATTGTGAATACAAAAAGAAAGGAAAAAAATTATCGAAATCGATTGATATCTTCCGGGCTTGCATAAGGCCTAAAATTTGACAAAATATGAAAAAAACTTAATTTTTGCGATTAAAAAAAATTAATTAGATATTTTATAATATTTTTGTGCGGAAAAGTTGCTAATTATGAAGACAAAAAGAGGGATAAAAAAGATAAAAAAAAACGAAATGGATTAATATCTTCCGGTCGTGCTTAAGGCCTAAACTTTGACAAAATGTGAAAAAATTTCATTTTTGGGATTTTTTTTTTTTTTCTTAATTTTTGAATTTGATGTTTTCGTAAAGCAATAGTTTGTAACGTTTTCTAATATAGCCTTAAAACAGTGTGTTTTGATTTGGTTTTGGTCAGTTAATATCTTAACAGTTAAACCCCAAAATTACCCAAAATGATAAAAAAGTTACATTTTCACCCGTTTTTGGTTTTTGATGAATACTTTTTAAATGAAACAGCCGTAGTATTTTTTCATATGAAATGACAATAAGATAGAAAAACAAACTAACAGGTTCAGTCGATGTTTTCCAGTTAGTCCGTGGTTCAGCTCCAGAATTGTTGCTAGAAATCAAGTTTCGCAGTAAAAATTCTGGCACGAAAGAAAATACCACTTTTTCGTAAAATTATGCTTAGTAATTACGAGAAAAAAAGTTCTGGAACTAACTGCTGCAGTTAAGTTCGAAAATTGAAATTAAATGAGGAACTGTATCATCTTTGCGAAGGAACATGCTTCTTTTATCGTTGCATCGTCCAGCAACTCGGAACCAATCATAGACAAGGAAAATGTAAACATGAGCTCCGCTTTAATCTCGTCTACTCGATTTTCCACGTAAAAGCAATGGTGTTGCTGCGGTAAATACGGGTTTGATGAGTTGTAAAATTCATTATGGACGGTAATTTAGAGGATGAATTTCATACAATAACGGACGAAACATGGTCGACAATTTTATTTTACGCTGAATACTAGAATAAATTGAACTGCAGCTCCGAAAAATGTATTACGGAACGGTTTCAGTTTTTTCTGTAGGTTGGCTACCTTTCGGCTTGGCGACATTTCTTTCGACGCCGAGCCGTGCTCACGCGTGGTTTTCTTGAACGGCTGTAAAACTTCAGCTGGTAGTCTGAGAGCAACTGGTTCTCCGTGAGAATTTTGTAATATAATTATGGGAGTTAGTTTTTATGAAAGGTATTGCCACCTGGAGTATGAAATCGGATGTAACCACCCCCCAAAATAGTGCAGGGGGGCGGCTTAAGTTACAAAAAATTGATTCACTAAAATACCCATATCTTCATTATGTCTTGATTTGAAATCGGTCCTCAAGGCTTAAAATGATTAAATACAATGGATAACAACATTTTGAAGCATAAACGACTCTATTCAAATTGTTGACACGTGTTTCGAAGCTATTAAGAAGTCTTTTCTCAATGTAAAAGAGGAGAGTTCATGAATGAAAAGTCATCCGACTCTGGATGTTTTTTTCATTGAATAAGGGCTACATGTAATCAAGCCTGTCATTTGGACAATCATGTGGGTCCTACCCCCCCCCCCTAAGTTTCGAAACAAAATGTGAATGCACATTTTCTGAACGTAATTATCCTTTTACCTATATTATGTATTTAATTTGTACTTTTTGCCCAAGCCTATAATTTAGGGGAGGGGAGGAAAATAAAAATCAATATAGTTTGGTATATTTAGCCCTCGCAAGAATTAATTATAAAAATTTTTTCCAGTCCGTAAAAACTCCTTCATTCTTTACGCCACTAATTACAACCAGGCCTGTCATTTCAATTTTTTTCCACCGAAGGGGGGGGGGGGATGGACAGGCCCTTTTTTCCAAATTTTTATCAGGAGCTGCAGGAGTGTGTACAGAAATTTTGGTCTGGCCAAAAATGGCTGCCCTCCCCCACCTTAATTTTTACCCCCTGCACATACTTCCCTCCTTATTTAACGATTTTCAATTTTAGGCTTGCTTTATTAACATCAGGGTGTATATTCCCAACCGATATTTTTTACAAAATGACAGAAAAATTTAAAGCTCGAAAATAAAAAGCTTTTTTCTAGACTAACAGGTGTATTCACCTCCTTTGTGCACGCCCCTATTCAAAAAAGTATAGAGAAGGGGATAAAATGTTGTATACTCAAAGTAAATTTGATAGGAAAACAACAAAGAACACACTTATACGTAAAAATGTTTTTTACATATAAGTGGGAGCGACAAAAGACAACAAAATTTTTCAAAGAAATGGGGTGGACGGGGGGCAGTTTAACCCCCTCTAAACGATGGGTCAAGGCAAAGGGGCAAATTCAATACATATTGTGAAAAAGGTAAATACACACAAATTTGCATTCACATTTTGTTTCAAAACTTGGGAGGGGGGACCTCCCCCCCCCCGATTGGCCAAATGACCGAATTAATTAAAAGGAGCCCCTATTCAATGAAAAAAACATCCTTAGCCGGCAGACTTTACGTTCATGAACTCTCATCTTTTACATTGAAAAAGAGCTCTTAATAGCTTAGAAACACGTGTCAACAATTTGAATTGAGACTTTTATGCCTCAAATTTTTATAAGGTGGTATTAAGCATTTTAAGGTTTCAAAACCGGTTATAAATCAAGAAATAATGAAGATATGGGAATTTTAGCGAATCCATTTGTTGTAACTTTAGTAGCCCCCTGCACTATTTTTGGGGGTGACAACATCCAAATTCGTGCTCCTGGTGCAAATACCTTTCAGAAAAACTAACTCTAATAGTTGCATCACAAAAACCGCGCGGAAATAAAAATTTGACCAGTTGCTCCTTCATTATGGAACAAAGTTTCGCAGAAAACTTTTTTCTATAGCTTCAATAAACCCAGGGTTGGTGCAATTTTTCTTTCTTTTTTTTTGGATAACTCGTCTTGTATATCAGAAATATGGATCATTGATTTTCTATTCAGTTTGTAAGGCAGAAAATGTGAAAAACTGTGTTTATAAAGTACAACTAAATACTACCTTATTAAAAAAAGATGCTGAAAACAAAATTATTATTACAGTTTGAAAAACAACAATTTCTCAATAAATGTATGCTTAGTTTTATTCCTGTAAGGTTTTATGATAAGATTCTATAGAAAAGGTTTTTATTAACACTGAATATTAAAAACGGAAATATTAAAAGAAGTAAATTTCTGTTCATTGTAAATCTTCTACAGGATAAATACATTTGTTACGGTTTCTCGATGAACACAAAATAGGATGTTGAGTCCTTGAGGGAAAAATCAAGTCAATTCCTCTGCTCTATGGCAGCTGCTTGCTCTCAAATATTAGTTATCATTTCGGAAATTTATTCGAAGCAGGTTCTTTGATATTTGGGAAAAGTTTTGGCTTGAATTGTAATGTGCTTAGCCCCCGTTTATACTCAGTTCTACTCGGGGGTCTTTTTGCAGTAAATCGTTTGAAAAGTAAGTGAATACTAACCTGTGTGAACGAAATTAAATATGAAAATAATAAAACTTGTAGCACATACTCATTTTTCAAGACATTTAGAAGAATGAAAGAGGATCGTGTTTCCAGAAAATATCTTGAGTTGATTCAAATCGGTTTTAAATGCCGTGATTACTGTGATGTTCTGTGACGGAGTTGATACTTCTGCTTTCTGCGATGTAAGTTCCGCAGCACAGTTCAACACATTTTTGAGAATATTTAGAAAATAATGTGATAAGAATGAATCTTGATCCAATGATGTATGTTGAAAAACACGATAGCATTTTAAAAACCAAACGAAAAAACACAAACGACGCAGTGCACATGACTCAGACATAACGGTGTAAATATTTGTTGCCAAACGTTAGAAAACGACGCTGTGATGCCAAATTATTATTAAATTTGACATTCTATTAGAACAAAAATTCGTTTTAGTAACAAAGTTCGAAGAATAAAACAAATATTTCTGCATATGACAAACCAAAACAGTTAATACACAACGCTTTGCTCTTGCACTTAGAGAAGCTACATAAAATAAACACTGCGTATTACGATTGAAAGTTTGTTTACGTTTTCGGCGCCTCCTATTGGCTCATCGGAAGAAAATTCGGTGTAATTACCTACGCGTTTGTGAAATAGTTCGTTATTTAATGGCACTTTTTTGTACTTGAGAGCAGCGTTTTATTCCAGAACTTTTAATATTCTTCACACTAAAGATCTTTTTCGTACACTTCCGTTGTTTTCTCGTGTGCCAAAATTATTTCTTCCAAACTAAACGATATGGCTTACTGTCCCACGGACTAAGTTGCGAAAATCCTCAGAAACTGTCATGCGCAGACGTCGGGCAGCAATCCAGGTAACGTCGCTCGCCTGGCCCTACGGCTCTCTTTCACTCCATCGCCGGCTTCCTAGGACCACGTCAGTTGTCTGCCTATAGTGTGTTGTCTGCGTTTCTATGTAGTAATCGCAGTATACTGTTATTTAGTTCAATCTAGTTGTTTTCATTTTTAAAATCTTATAGTCTTCCTGAATGATGTAGTTTTCTGCTTTGTGTGGACTTAGTGATTTAACGAAAAAGTTATGTACTAACAAGACAAATACTCTAATAACAAGTCAAATATTTGGCTGCCCCACTTTTGGACCTCCAAAGAGCTGCCATCAAACTAACTCCCTACTGGCGAAGACACCATTATGAATTTCTAGAGCCAAATTGAAGCTTCCTTAAGTACAGCACCCAATGAGGTCCTCGCTAGTGGACGGCTTGTTTGATGGCAGTTCTTTTGAAGTACCAAAGTGGGGCAGTCAAATATTTGTCTTATTACATAACTTTTTCGATAAATCACCGAGTCCACACACGGCAGAAAACCACATGATTACAGACGACTACAAGATTTCAAAATAAGAAACAGCTAGAATTGAACTAAATAATAGTACACTACGATTACTACATAGCAACGCAGACTGAAAAAACAATATAGCTAGACGACTGACGTGGTCCTAGGAAAGCGGCGATGGAGTGGAAGAGAGCCGTAGGGCCAGGCGAGCGACGTTGCGTGCATTGCTGCCCGATGTGTGCACATAAGAGTTTCTAAGGCTTTTCGCAACTGGAAAACATCGACTGAACCTGGTAGTTTGTTTTCTATCTTATTGTCAGTTCATCTGAAAACATACTACTGCTGTTTCATTTAAAAACTATTCATCAAAATCAAAAACGTGTAAAAATGCAACTTTTTTATTATTTTGGGTAATTTTGGGGTTAATGCGCTACTGGAAGATATTAACTGAGCAAAACCAAATCAAAACACAATGTTTTAAGGCTATATCAGAAAACGCTACAAACTATTGCTTTACGAAAACATCAGATTCAAAAATTAAAAACAATTGCAAAAATGTTTTTTCATATTTTGTCAAAGTTTAGGCCCTAGGCACGACCGGAAAATATAAATCGATTTCCTATTTTTTTTTTTTTTTTACCTTTTTTATCCCTCTCTTTGTCTTTATAATTAGCAACTTTTCCACACGAAAATATTATAAAAACATCTGATTTTTTTTTTATCGCAAAAACGAAGTTTTTTTCATATTTTGTCAAAATTTAGGCCTTATGCGTGACCGGAAGATATCAATCGATTTAGATATTTTTTTTCCTTCCTTTTGTCTTCACAATTAGCATTTTTTCCGCGCTATTACGTTACGAAAACATGCAATTCAATTTTTTTTTTTTTAATCTCAAAAAATGAAGTTTTTTATTTTTGTCAAATTTTAGGCCCTATGCGCGAAAGGAAGATATCAACCGATTTCGAAATTTTTTTTTTCCTTCTTTTTGTCTTCATGATTCGCAACTTTTCCGCAGTATTACAACTTCGAAATAAAAAAAAAGTGTTTTTTCGGCCCACCCTAATCCAGAGCTTAGATGAGTTACGTTCTAAACAGTTTTGATTCAAATAAGAGGAGAATTTAATCAAGAACATAATTTAATAAATCTAGATAGTTTTCTGTTTTTAGCGATTGGATTCTGTAAAGCGACTGATTCAATTAACCAGTGAGTTAATTAACCGGCGCTCACTGTGTAGTAGGCGTGATATTATTTTAACCGATCTTGTAACAAGAGGGCTCGACTGTACGTAGCTAAAAAGACTAAAATGCTCGTTTTCTCTAAAGGGGAAATTCTACGCTTTGAGTGTGGACGACAATATATTATTTGGCTTTTAATTTGATACCAACATTTTTCTTTTTCGTTTTCGACACCCAAATGACAAGTCTGCAGATTAAAAAGCATCTTTTGTTTTCGAGAATTCGTAAAACAAGTCTTATATGTAATCTATTAACTTTTACGTATTTTTTTTTTGTTCAGCAAAATGTTTTAAAGGGTAAGAAAAACGCCATAATTTGTCTTCAAACAGAAAAAAACAATAAAAACTGAACAAACACTTTTTTTTACTTTAGGCAGGAAAAGAATTTCTCACTTAAGCAGTCCAAAAGTATCTTAAGGAAACAGCTTGCTATAAAACATTTCTGACAGAAAAAACTTCTCAAGTAAAGTCACTTTTTTCTTATTTGATCTCGAGAAAAATGAGACGAATACAAATGAGCAGGCAATTATGCACGGAAAGTTAACTTTTCCAAGGTAATACTTAGAGCTTTAAAATTCATAACTTTAAATTAAACCACCCGAAACGAGAAAATAATTTTAACATTTAAAGCGAAAGTAAAAACAGTTTTTTTACGGACCGCACAGTTAATTCTTTGCTTAGATATTGTTTCATACGTAATTACAATTTTTGATGTTCTGAAGCTAATCAAAATGCTATGAGAAGTTAATGATCAAAACAATTACAGCAATAAAACCTTTATAGTTGAGTAAAATCGCTTCTAATACAATTTCTGTACAATTCAAAAAAATATTTCAAGTTGAATCGAAGAATCTGTTTTATGAAAAGTACTTTCGTTATGAAATTATTAATTCAATACTAGGGACGCACCGATAAGCCAATTGGCTGATTTCCGATTAATCGGTTGTTGATAATCGGCCGATTAATTGGCTGGGCCTATTAATGATAAGAATGATTGTTTTAATACTACCATTTTAACCATCACTATTTATTCTTTCTTATACAGTTCCGAGTGTGGAAATAGTAAGTAATTTATTTTTGATAGAACATTTTTTTCCGTTTTCTGAATTTTCAAAAAATGATTTCAATATTTTATCAAATTTCTATTAATATCAAATAATATTACATTAAGACATCGGTAAGTATGTCAATTGGACATTACAATTTAAAAAAAAAAGGGGGGGGAGTCTGTGATGGTGAGCACTCCAATTTAGGAGTACTTTTAATTTAAAATTTTTAATAATCAGTAGCAATTTAATTCAAGACTTTTATTCTTTGTGAAAATTGGGGATTATCTAAACGCACTGTGCTAAGGAGAAACTATCGCCACTTGAAAAATTTTGCAGCATTGTCTATGTATATATATTTATTCAAAGTAGGAGAATTTATTTATTAAAAACTTTATATCAACTGCTATTATTATTATTACTGTTAATAAAATTATTCATCATAGTTTCTTTGTGAAAGTATACTTTGAAGAATAATATTTAAAAAATATTTTTTTATCCGATTAATCGACCCAATTTTGCCGATTATTAATAATCGGCAAAGTGGCCGATTATGGCCAATTAATCGGTGCATCTCTACTTAATAACATTCATTCCCATATTATTTTATTATCCGAAGTCTTTTAACCAAATTTTTTGGTAAAGGGATTTTTTCTAACTAAACTATCAAATGCGGACGTAAGCAACATATATGTTAAGTTTTGATAAATTTGGTGCATTAGCCTGTGTGTAGATTGATGGGACTCTTGTATATTAGGGTGTGTCACGAAAAACTTTTTTTGGAAATTCAAAATTTCAAATTGATAAAAAGTTGTCACTATATTCACATAGTTACGAAAAATTTTTTTTTTTTGAAATTGAAAAATAGTTAGGTATGCCGGGATAAACTTGAAGTTTCAAGTTTTTTAGTCAAAACGATGGGTTTTTGAAAAAATGCATAAATTATGTGTATACTAGTAATGCGGTTGCTAAGTAAATAATCAGCTATAATGTTTGGACACTTTACAGAAAACAAGTTCACATAAGTAATTGGCTGAGTATGAGTTACTGTCTGTCAGTTTTGGTGAATTCTCATGCTGATAGAACTGTCAAAAACTATGCAACACGAGGAATAACTAGGAAATACCTTTAAAAGGACAATGTAAAACCTTTTCCACTTAATTTTAGATATTTCTACTGATGCTTAATCTCTAGAGAAAATGATAATATCTTGTAGTCATTTCAAAATACACTCGCTTATATGTGTTAAGGTGTTAAGCATAGTATAAGCATAAATAAAAAATTAAGTAACATCACTTTAACGTATGGGTCATTTCATAGAAATGTCAACCTCAGATGAAGAAAAAAAATGCCGAAGTGCAAAAAGTATCAGTAAATAAATAAATAAATAAAAATCATAAAACATAAGAAGTAAAAAAAAAGTGGAAAAGTATTGTAATTATCACTGAGATTAGCCATGAGTTTGTAGTGTGTTTACTGCTTGTTATTCGACGGTTACGTTAGTCACGTTACGTTAGTCACACTCCATCTTGAGTAAAAGTGACAGTTAAGATTTAAAAAAATTAAGATTTAATAAATGTGTTTTATGTTTTTAAATGCCAACTTTACACATTTTTTAAATATATCATTCAATTTTTAACACTTGATTAACTTTGAGAAATTTTTGCCTCACAACATGAGCATTAATTTTCAGGGTTGCAAAAATGCTACGTTAGTCACGCTGCTATTTTGGTTGAAAAAATATCTATTGTCAGTAATTTTGTTTTAAATTCTTAGCAGAAATGATACTTAGATACCATGTACATTGTAAATCCACCATCATAACTAAAAAATATTTTTTATTCTTTAAGTTACAAGTAAAAACAGTTACAAAATCAGCTCTGAATGTTACGTTAGTCACCACGGAATGACCCGTATCGTATTATCTTACTTAACTTCAAACTGAAAGTTGTCTATTTTGTGATAATGCTTTCTTGAAATAATTCCAACTAAACCAAAAATTCGTTTTGAATCCATATATTTAAAAAGATTAGACGAACTTTGAATGAAACTTTTTTTTTCGGCAATTGCTTAAATAGCGGATTGCTATTTTGAATATACTAGTAAAAAAAACATTATTTGTTCTTTTACAGTGATTGTGCTGTTCAAGCCCAGACTATGATGTAAATACTGCTTTAAATAATTTAAACATGTTTGGATGCATCACTCTGTTCAGAGAGCTTTATTATATTTTTAAGAGTACTGACTCACTTTTTTGACGATAATATTTGTTGAGTAAACCTTTGAGAAAAGAAAGCCGAAATTACTTTTCTGTAAATTATATTTTTCAAAACAAACATAAAAACAGAAAAAAACTGCAAAACTTCCAAAACTAGCTACCGTAAAACGGTGTGTGTAGGAACAGCGGGGTGATTCGGAGCAAAACTTCTTGATCATATAAAGAAATTCTCCATAAATATAGCGTCGTGTATTTTTGGCCGTTAATTTTTTTTTTCAGAAAGGTAATATTAAAAGAAGTAGGAAAAAATATTTTGGTCATTCTGGCAACCCTATTAGCTTCTGTGTAAGGCTGCAAGCGAGACACTAAAAAACATCAAGCTTTCATAGCCTGCAAAACTTTGCATGTAAGTACAGACCTCTTTATATTTCAAATCTAAGAACATTATTTTTTTAATATGCATATATCTGAGCAACAGAGTACCAAATTAGAAGAGACATCTCATTTTTATTGTGACACGAAAATGAAAAATTCTTCATAATGTCATAGGATAAGGATTTGCGGGGTGAATCGGGACACTTTGTTCTGTTGTTCCAATTAAAACTTAGTTAAAGGAAACTGTTTGAAAAATCAAGATTCTAGCCCTAATTTTTCTAGTCAAAACAAGGGCAGCTATTCATTACTGTTTATCCCTTCTCATGAGCAAATGGATCTTACAGTGACAGAAAGCTGCAGATTCAAACAAATTTTTGCTCCAGGAGACTTCTTTTTACTTAAAATACACGGAGAAAGTCATACAGACTTTATGTAGCAAAAGTACAGCACACAGACAGTGATGAATAAGTGGGAAAATCTTACAGGACAATTCCCGAAATCCAGAGATTTCAAGAAAATAAAGAAAAGGCAACGTTTATCCTAGAAGTTGTAATAAAAAAACTTAAGCCAAGCCACAACTCTAGTTTTTAGGACAAGTACATATTTGTGGACGACACGAGTGACTTCAATTTATGTTGAAGCTTTGTATTTCAATTCAAAAGTATTTCTTAAAAATAATTTTAATTTTTCATAAGTTCAAAGCTATTTTGAAGTTCGACAAATCATACACATTTATTGGTATAGAAAATAAACTTTTATTTGACAGTAACTATCTCATTCTCCGTTCTCATTCTCCCCCATCAATGTTACTCATGTTTTTTAGACTTATTACAGGTTAAATTAAAAAGAATAAGCATTTTAGCATGTGTTCCGATTGACCCCTATCAGCGGCATGATTCGGAACACCCCTAAATGCCTATATATATAAATAATAACTGTTCAAAATGTTTTGTCTTTGCTTGGAATATTGAAGACCAAAGCTGTAACTCAAAAAATCAAATTAAAAAAAAATCTTTTAACTACTTTTTTTTTACAATCAAAGTTGAAAAGTGTTCCGATTCACCCCATTTTACGGTACATAAAAGGTCCGAATGAGAAAAAGCTAATATAGAATTTTGACAATGGTTATAGTTTTGATTTGTGTCAAAACTACCTAACAAACGTACCACTTAACATAAAAAAAGCTCATATTTTGTTTGGGAGCTAACAGCATAAAGAAAAATGAATGTTACAACAATACTTTTCGCGGGTTAGCATTGTGTGGTATCTAAAATAAATTAACTAACTATATGAACATACCGGTTTAAATGTATAGATAAACAGCACATAACTTTATAGCAATGCAGCTGATGGAATTTTCTTCGGAGGCAGTGGTATACTAAGATGTGACTGAAATTGCGAACAGTAATTTTGTACAATATTATAAAGGTAACGTAAATTAAAGAGTAACATTTTTCAGCATGTGACCTTAGCTTATTTTTAGGATCTTTAATACAAACAATGAGCGCCCGATAGTTCTTTTGATTTAATTTTTTCTTCTTCGGTGGGGCAAGGTATCCTGTCTTACTCAGTTCCTCTTCAGTAAGATACTATTTTTAAAAATGATTTGGAAAAATGAGAACATTGTAATCTTTAATTTTGAGTAAATCAACACCTCTTGTAATATGCGTGCGTTAGCAACCTTTTTATTTCATGAATACTATTGATCAGTTTACTACTTTTATTTATTACTTATATAAAAAAAATACCAAAAAGAGAATTATATTTTAGCAATAATTAACTTCATTTTTTGAAGTATTTTCAAGCAAACTACATAAATTTTACTACAATGAGTTTTATGCTAACATACTTCGACGATGTAAAGTAGGTAGTTAAGTTGTTTTTTTTGGGGGGGGAGGAATAACCCTGTATTAACTACAGGTTAACTCTCAAAGCAATGTTTGTTTGAAAAAAATCAAACACTAAAGCCACGAGTTTAGTTTTTCATGATATTTATGTTCTAAAATTTAATGAAGCTCTTACTCCTGAACCACTACGGAACTTAACACAAGAGCGCCTGTTAGCGTAATGAAAATATTTCACAAATAAGGATCTCAAAAAAAGAAAAAAATCTTTTAGGGTTCATTGGAAAGATAGCTGGATACTTACTGCTTTAAGGTAGCTAAGATCAAGAATATTGCTTACCTCCTCCCATCCATTTATTATCATTAAAAAATTATTAGCTGAGAAATATTATTTTTACAAAATTAACATGCTCTATTTTTTACACATGTTTTGTTTCATCAGGAAACTTACTTCGTTAAACACAAAACGTTGTACAAATTTAGTCTTAAAATAACTTAATGATCCATTTCATGCGTGTCAAGATTTTGAACATAAAAATAACGAAACGTTATCTCAGAATGCTAATAAGTTTCAAGTAGTCGTAAGATACTGTGGGCTGATAGGCATCTTCTCCTATCTCCTTACATAAAACGAATTTTATTATTTATGACATTTAATGCTTCAGCTTTTATTGAGAAGCAATATCAGAAATCTAATTAAATACAGAAGAATGTTATTACCAAGAATATATTTAAAGGGACTGTACGAAGTTTTATGCTTGAACAGATCCATTGTTACAACTTCAGGTGTTTAAATGCCCTGTAAATGTCTTTTTGACAGATGGACTGTGTCCAATCAATGTCAAACTTTACAGACTAGCCCGAGTTTATTCGGGCTCGCCTTCAAGAGGATGTAGGAAGCAGAATAAATTCACTGTATTTTGGAATATACTTATTTTGTTTCAAATGAGATGGACACTAAAAATGTTTAATAAAAAATACAAGTTCGTTGAAAGTAGAAAATGTTTACTAAAACTTAACTTACAGATATGAACCATGTTTCATTGTACAATAGGGTGTGGCGAAAAATAAAAAGTTTTTCAGATCAACTTCTAATAGTTGCCAAAAGTTGTCTTTGGTGATAGTTAGCTTTTGTGTAAAATTTGAGAAAAATCGGTTAATATCTTCAGGGGGCGCTGCGATCGCAAAGTTTTATCATTGCTTTTATCGGGATTTTATGGTTAAAATATGAAGAACAATGACGTTAACTAATCTCATTGCATTTTTTTACTCATAAGATATATTCATGGATTCAAAGAATATGAAATAACTCACAAAAAATTATTTTATATGATATATTTACATTTCAAGCATTTAAAAAGAAACAATAACGTGAAAAAAAGGGATTTTTTTAAAATATAAATATACCATATAAAATAATGTTTGTGAGTCATTTCATATGCTTTTAATGCATGAAAACATCTTTTGAGTAAAAAAACGCAAAGAGACTAGCTAAAGGCATTCTTTTTGATATTTTAACCATAAAATCCATAACAAAGCTATGGTAAAACTTTGCGATCGCAGCGCCCCCTGAAGATATTAACCGATTTTTCTCAAATTTTGAACAAAAGCTAACTATCACCAAAGACAACTTTTGGCAACTATTAGAAGTTGATCTGAAAAACTTTTTATTTTTCGCCCCACCCTATTGTACAACCTATACGCATTAATTTTAAAGATCCAAAAATAAAATAAATAAGGAAACATTAAAATGGAGCGAGTGAACCGGATTAGCTTAGTACACTGCAAAAAATGAACTATAGTTTTTACAGTACAATATTGGCTACCGAGGTTCCAATTTATAACTGTAAAATGCACAGTAATAAACTGTAAAACTAGCATTTTTACAGTTTCTTACTGTAAAGTTAGTAATTTTACAGTTCATTGTCGAAAAATTTAGTTGTATTATACTGTAAAAACAACAGTATAATGCTGGCAGCAGATGTTCCAGTTTGAAACTGTAAAATGCACGGTAACAAACTATTAAATTAGCAAATTTACAGTTTAGTACTGTAAAAGTAGCAATTTTACAGTTTGTTACAGTATAATCAGCAACTTTTAAAGTTTATTGCTATAAAATTAGCTGTATTACACTGTAAAAACAACATTCATTTTTACAGTGTTCCAAATGTCTTTCTTTGGAAAATCAAACTTTTTTCTCTTTGAAAGAAACTTGACTAGAAATATATTAATGCAATTTAAAACAATGTAAATGTTATATATGCAATACAGAAAAGTAAATTCATCCTTCAATATGTAAATAGAAACTCTTACGTTGCTTGGAACGTTACTGGGAATTTCTTCCCGATTGACAATACTTTTATTTCATTTTCTCAATTTCAATAAATTGTTCTTGAGAATCTGAAAGACTTTTTAGAATCCTGCAGTAAGATGCTATTAAAATATGTCATAAACAAAAGTTGCATTATAAAATTCCATTTAAATATCGTGAATAAAAAAAATGTTTCAAATAATATCCCATACGCCCAATGGAGAACTTAAAAGATAAGTACTGGGCGATAAATAATGCAATAATGCATATACGAAGGCTCTAAAGTGAATTTGAAGGTTTATTGAATTATTGATCCCAAGCTTTGTTGATATTTTCGAAAAACACTTCAACGAAGATAGATTTTTTATGCATATCACATTACTCTGTTCTTAGAAAATAGCCTTTTGAATTTTGCGCTCTCTATTGTATATTTGAATTTACATTAATTTAAGCGAACATGAAATTTCTGTTATTGTTAAAATTATATACTCTGATATATAAAACAAAATGTGCATATTACACATGTAAATATTGTTAATTATTGTATCTTTGCTTCCATTATTTATTGTTTATTTATTTATTTTTATTTTATAAATTTGCTCTTTTGTTAACGCCGTTGATTTACTACTGTACTGTTATATAATAGTACTGTAACTGTACTATTTATTAATAATGTTACTTCATTTCTTGTTTTTTGTTTACAATTAAAGTGTTTCAACTAGGATAAGATCATCGTTATCGGTATCTGTTTATCAATTTGTTCCCATATTTTAAATATACATATTATTTTTAAAAAGAATAAAGCGAAATGAAATGCATTGATAAAACTAATATGAAAAGCGAGAATATAGTATCCAGAAAAAATATATTGAGAAAACATATACCAGTTAAAAAGAAATAACAATTCAAAAATAGAAATTATTTCAATAAATAATTGAAAATGTTTTTGTAAGTACTTAATTAAGACAGAAAAATCTGTGTTACTTGGTTGTTTCTCGGTCAACTCCTTCATCTTCTCTAATAAGTTTAAACCCATTATTCTATTAAACTATACGACTTTTCTGGTTGACCGATATTTGCTCACATTGGACTTTTACTCATTATATAGAACCATTCTTTTTATTTTAATAATTGCTTGTTCAGTTTTAACAGCTGAAAAAATAAACACAATACGGTATTCAAAAAAATGTAATTATTTTCATCTCTCGAATTAGCAATTGGAGTTACTGCTGGCACACGTCTTTGAAAAAAATATCATTAGAGGCTGTGAGAAGTAAAAGGGATTAAGGAAACTTTTTAATATTTTTAATAAAACGAAGGCAAAGCTCAAATCGAAGGTAGGATTTCATGGAAATGTTTTTTTTTTCTAATCATGCTGCATAGCAGCACCTATCAAGGCTACTAATTTCAATCTTGCCCGAAAATAAAATGAGAGTTTCTCTTACAACTTTATTGTTCATTTCGGAATTTCAAACTTTTGACACTTACTTCCTTTAAATTCAAGATGTCTAATTTTTTCTCTAAAACATGTACAAAGTGGGATTACTATTGATTTCTACAGTTATAAGACACAATTACAGCTTTTTAAAAATAGGATCCATTGAGTTCCAACGAAATTAAAGACTTTTTATGCGAAAATCTCCTAATCTGATAAACTACCCAAAACCTTCAAGTAATATGTAGTCATGTAAGTATATTCCTTTCTTTTTTTTTTTTTTTTTGCAGTAGAAAGAAAAACAATAAAATATTCAAAATACATGAAGCACAAACCTTAACAATTGTAATTTTAAAAATAACTACTGTATTAATAATAATATTAATTGACTTATTATTGGATGGCCAAATTAAAATCTAAGAATTGGGAAATTTTAAAACGCTTTAATCTTAGCTTAAAATGTAAAGATACTTACTTTTTTCCTTATTTTTTTCTTGAAAACTGACAGTGATTCAAAAGAAATAATCAAATACTAAATCAATATTTACTGCTTATATACCAGATGACTTTGAAATGCGTTAAATGAGGAATTCTGAAACTACGTTGAACATTTTAGGAAACAAAAATTATTATAACTGAATGACTATTAATAATTCATCAACCTATGAGTTATTTAAATTTGTGCTTACGAAATTTGTAAAACTGCTTAACAAGAATTATTGACTAACCCTATTGCATATACATCTTATCGTGATATATCTATAACGTACTATAAATAATATGTACATTTTTTGAAACTAATAGTCACGTATTTGTTTTTCACCATCAAATAGTTCAATATTTTACGTAGAATAAACCTGCTTTATTCATTCAATTCTATTCTAATGCAATGACGAGTTCTTATGCTAAAGTAATCAATAGACGCTAGGCGGAAATGTTTTCCTGATATAAGCCAGCATGAGCCAAATCAATATATCGGTGAAAAAACTGATAGATCTTAGCACTTCAAAAGCGGAAATACATTTTGCTAAAGTGTTTAGATTCTGTGAATAGTTTCATAAAGCAGCGCACTTTATATTTATAAAAGCATTAGCTTTTTCGTGCTTTTCTCATAAGTGTCAAAACGTAAACAAGCAACACAATTGTTCACTTAATGATAGTTTTTTCTCATAAGTATGGTGTTGTGTGAAAATTAAGACAGTTATTTTTCTCTGGTCGCCCATAGTAAATAATAGCAAACTTATTATTTTTTCTAGCCACTGTTTTTTTGTAAATTAAAAGAAATTAAGCAACAAAAATTAGCTTTAAAATTTCTACTGAAATGCAACAATTATTAGTTAAAATAAAGTTCAATATAACTATTTAATACCATTAATGTTAATCAATAACGCACGTGGGTGCGGAGAAAATGACATCCAATTGGCGAATAACACTAAAAATTTTTGTCGTAATTATTTTTTACTTAGTCATTCCCTTGCGTTTAGAGACCACAAATCTTGATCTTTAGTTTTGTGCATTAATTAATTCCTAAAGTTTTGATATATTTTTAAATTTTGGCTCGTGTAATTGTAACCATCTGCATTCACTCAATAGTCAAAAGGATATACTTTTAGTAAAGAATCTGCAAGGACATTCACTCAAGTGCAAGAACTATAAAACAAAATATCCGAACACTAAGAACATAAGCCACGCAAAATCAAGAACTATAAAGCAAAACATTTGGGAACTAAGAGCCTAAGCTATTCAATTATACCTTTATCAAAATAGCTTTTTCGGGAATCATGTTAAATTTCAATATCTTATGATTGCGCCGTATAAAATCATTTAAGCCTGAAATCTTATCGAAAATGTCAACCAGGAACATTACTTCATCTAAGGCCACACAAGTAAATAATGTACAGAAGCTTAAGGGTTATTTGTGTGTGTCCAGTCCCTATGTTTCAATCAATTGCTTAACTGATTCTGTATAATAAGAGAAAGTTTCCGTCGTTGGAGATAATTTGGAGAAATTGTGTAATATCTGATACCTCGAAATTATCGATCAGCCTATTTCCATGCACGTGAATTTATTTAAAGGTATAGAATGCATGGTAATCTATTTAGTTAATTTTTGAAGCATTATAAGTGCAATAATACAACAAAGTGTAGTGTAGCAAAACAATATTTTCCTTGTGACAACATACGTTGCTCTGCAGCTTCACAAAGTTTTTTTTATATATATATAAGGCATAATACTTTAAATTTTCGAACTGTTCAAGGACTCAAAGTTTCTAAACTTATTCATAATTTTATTTAAAGGTGATTTTAAACAATAGCATACATACCGCATGTAATACGCTGCCAGCTCGGCTATACCATCCAGAGACGGCAGCTTCGTTCTTATTAGAACTCATTAGTCCGACATAGGCGGTAACCAAGCTGGAGGCGGAAAACATCTTATAGAAGCTAAAATTGCCAAACTAGTAGCTAAAGTAAAATTTAGAGATGCAACGACAAGCGAATTGCTCGATTACCGATTACCAGGTAATCGGCTGATTATCACCAATTCAAAAAAAAAAATTCCCAAATCAAAAAATATTATTTAAAAAGTTTTATTTTCACCAATTAAGCGGCAAAATTTTGCCGATTAGTAACACTTGTCAAAGGTGCCGATTATGGCTGCTTAATCGGCAGTACCGATTAATCGGTGCATCCCTGGTGAAGTTATCACACCACCCAGAGACTGTAACAATTATAAGGTTGAAATAGTGAATTGAAGGCCAATTTGAGTATTAAGCAGGAAGTTATGACTCCAAGTTAGGAATAAAACATAACTACGTGTGAAAAAATTGCTTGCTCGGTTATACCTAGGTTTACTCTTAATACCCAAGCTGTGCCTCTAATTTACTATTTGAACTGTACCATCACTGCTGTGCTATTTTACATTAACTACTAGCTTGTTTGGTTCTCTGAACTTTTATAAGACGTTTTCGGGGCTTCTAACCCGGCTACTGCCGATTTCAGACTGATGGGTTGTAAAAAAAAGAAACTGCAATTTATCGATAGCATAACCGAGTTGACAGAGTATTACATGTAGTTCTGCCTTAGCACTGGGTTAGGGGTGGTAACTTACTGCTTAATACCATACATATCATACTGGAATTTTTTGAAACGTGAATGCAGGCATAATTATCAAAAATGTGTCATAGGGGTTAAGAAACCAGAGGGACCTCGGTGGCTCGGAGGTAGAAGTTTCGCCTCGAAAGCAAGAGGTCGCGGGTTCGATTCCCACCGGTGATCTTGATGTTATTTCCACTCTTCGTGTTGTAAAACTTCCTTATGCTGAGTTATTTGTTTATAAAGAAGTCCAGCCTCATGTATGTGTATTGATGTTGCCTCCGTCGTTTCAACTGTTTCAATCCATTATGTGATCAGTTAGTCTTCAAGTTTTAAAAAGGTTTAATTTTTTCAACCGCAATTTCGTTAATGCAACACAATCTAGAAACCCAACATTTGAATAAAATAGGAAGAAATGCAATGAAAAAAAGCGTTACCGTTTCTATGGTTTAGCTTTCAAGTGCACTAAAACACTTGATACTCAAATAAAAAAATCAATGCCGTAACCTTCCACATGAAAAAATACAAACTATCATCCAATAGTTTCAAAAAAAGCAAGCGGCATGGATATTGTCTTATTTACTCAAAGTTGTGTTTATCGATTATGCTATTAAGCAGTAGCTTTGAGAACGATCATTTATTTCTAGCAAAAAATGTTTGTTTACATACATTTTACGAAGCATTAACCAATGTCAATTGATCTCATATACAAAAGTACTGTTTTAATTTCTGTATAAGTCCCAGTTCTTGTGATTGGCGTTTTTTTCGTTCAAAAATTTAAAAATCGTAGCATTATTTACTGAAAAAGGTAGGGTTTTTTTTAATATTTTTTCTATTAGCATTTTACGTACCATAAAACGGGGTGACTTGGGACATTTTTCAAGTTTGATCATAAAAAAGTAATTAAAAGGTTTTTTTTTATTTTATTTATTTATTTATTTATTGGATAAAAATACGGTCATGGTTTGCTCTTGATATATAAAGCAAAAACAAAACATGTTAAACAGTTTTTATACATAATTTTTTAGAGTTGTTCTGATTCACTAATGGGGTCAATCAAAACACCCTTTTTTTCTAATTTAAGGATAATATTTAATTAATTAATACGAAACCTTGTCCATGTCTTAATTAGAAGAATTAGGGTTAGAATCTTTTAAATTTTTCAAACAGTTTCCTTCGTTTCTCTTTTTATCCTTTTTTAAAATTTAAATCGGAACAACAGAACAAAGTGCTCCTATTCACCCAGCAGATAGACCGACAGATATACATTTTTCCCATCTCAAAACCTTACTTTCCGATTTTTAGTTTTTGATTTTTTTCTAACTAGTGGATTTATTTTTTACTTTTTTTTGGACTTCGCGATATTTTCAAAATGAATTAAGCTACTTATGACGATTTTTCGTCTTTCTTTTACTTTAACATGAAAGTAGGATAGAAAAGGTAAATATGAACTTACGTAAAAAAAATGCATTATCTCTATATCTAAAGATCTCTACATTAAAAGAATATTATGAAAATTAGGGATGCACCGATTAATCGTCAGTACCGATTAATCGGCCATAAATTACCGATTATTAATAATCGGCAAACTCGGGCCGATTAATCGGCAGAAAATATATTTTTCAAATATTATTCTTTAAAGTAAACCTTCACTAAGAAATTATGATAAATAATTTTATTAACAGTAACAGTAATCTTCACACTTGATATAAAGTTTTTTTAAAATAATTCTACTACATTGAATAAATATACATAGACAATGTTGCAACATTTTTCATGTGGCGATAGTTTTCTCCTTAGCACAGTGCTTTAGATAACCTCTAATTTTTAAGGAATATAAGTAAATATGTATTGAAAGTATTCCTAAATTGGAGTGCTCACCACAGACTCCCCCTCCCCCCCCTTTTTTTTTAACTTTTATGTCCAATTAATCTAACTAACAATGTGTTAATAATATTATTGACAATAATATGAAAATTGGTTCTAAGAAATTTGATAAATATTTTGTGAAAACTAGGAAAATGGAAAAAAAATCTCTCAGAAATAAATTACTTACTATTTCTAAACTTGGAATTGTATAAGAGAGAAAAATCAGTGATGGTAAAATTGGTAGTAGGAAAACAATCAAAATTATCATTAATCGGCCCATCCAATTGATCGGCCGATTATCAACAGCCAATTAATTGGTAATCGGTAATCGGCCAATTTGCTTATCGGTACATCCCTAGTGAAAATAATATCAAAGAGATTTTTAAAAATAAATTAAGAAAATTAACTGAGATAAGGAGAGAGAAATAACTACAAGAAAAAAAAATCCATCGTTCACAATAACGACCGTTCATTTTTTAGGAGATCGAATTGCATCGTTCATAATAAATAATCAGTCTTATGAAATCGTTCGCTCATGAACGACATATCTCTGCTTCTGAAACTTAACGTTTCCTTTATGTGTATGCCGTTTCTTTCAAGTAAAATACTGGCAAACCTCCTTCACAGTACCTTAAAGCACAGCTGAGAATTTAGATTCATTTAAATTTTACCTTTAGCTACTTAAAATAGCCTTTGAAGTTCAACGAGAGCGGCTAGGCAATTTGTCAAAGTCTAGTGGAATGATTTATGGTAGCTTTTTATATCGGCTGACTTCTTCACCATGAAAGTACGCCAAACATTGTAATTGATTTTTCTGGCAAGTAACTCCGGCACGGCTAATATTTTTTCTTCAGAAATTTAATGTTTAATAGTGAGTTGCCAATTTAAAATACGGCATTTCAAGTAGAAGGATATACTTCCGCTCTTAGAACAGAAATTTTATGAATTTACTCCTTTTAAAAAGTCAGATAAAGATCCAATGCAGGTTTTGTTCAGACTAAATGATTATCACTCTCACTATATTAATTCACGATATTGTATTTTTAACGAAAATAAGTTTATTGGATTAAGAACACAATTGGTTAGCCTGCTATAAACCTGACACCACCGAATCAATCTTGAGCAATGGCCGCATGGTTCCCTTTTCAGATTGGAAACAGAGCGTTCGACTGTGAGTGAACGGTGGTTCAACTCCGCGGAGGTCTTCAGACCCCTTCGTTCCTCCTGGAGGGTGGCTTTTGTATAATACACGCACACACACACACATATCGCAATTATTGATTGCATAAAACATAATTTGAATTTAGGATGCAAAAAAAAATGAATACGTTTTTATTTTTTATTTTTATTTTATTTTATTTATTCATTTATCTATTGGTGTTCCAAAATTAGTAACGTTTGATTTTATCAGGCAGTTATAAAGTGGACATTGATTATTGCGTATTTTTGAAATAAATCATTCACTATATAATTAGATTTTTTTTCTCTTTAAACATTTCAATTTCTTTAACTTAATTTAAACAAAAAACTAATTTACTATTTCAATAATTACTTTTTTTCTGGTTTTATTATTCTTTATTTTTTTATTTTTTTCGTAATCTCGTACCAATTGATTTAAAGAGCATTCGCTTCTTCTAAAAATAATTACTTCTCTCAATCAATGAAATATAATTACTTCCTTAAGTTTTGATTCTAAGAATTAAAAAATCTTATCAGAAAGGCTGGAAAGTATAATATTGATTCGTAAGCCAAAAACTATTTCGTTTAGTTAAAAGAGCATTTTTAAGAAATGAATTACATCAAAATTCTGGTTATTCATTTAAATTATACTGCGCCACAAAAAAAACATATATATATATATATATATATATATATATATATATATATATATATATATATATATATATATATATATATACATGTTAAACTAATAGACGCGTATTAAAAATGAAGAAATTTAGCGTCCCTGGGACCTAAGTGCAGCCCCGAAAAAATATATCATTACTTCGGTACTGAAATAATTTAAGCTTTAGAAGAAATCAATTTAAGTACATTTTTGTTAATAAATTAAGCTAATTTTCTAAAATTCTACGTTTAAAAAAAGTTACCAAACAGGTGTGTTTTTCATATCGTGATAAGCTTATTGGTAAAATTGAGCTACATAATTGAGCTGCATTGAAGTACTATGCACTTAGCGTCATTTTAAGAATGACGTTCTTAGAAAATAATGGGCTGTTGAGTAGTTTGCAGTATGGTTTCAGAAAAGGTAAATCGTGTGCTACTAATTTATTACATTTCTACGACAAGGTTTCCTTGGCTTTAGATAGCAAAAAATGCGTAGATGTTGTTTACATAGATTTTCAAAAAGCTTTCGATAAGGTACCGCATGTAGCACTACTCAGCAAATTAGCTGGTATAGGGGTAGGAGGTAAAATTCTAGTTTGGGTTAGGAATTGGCTGACAGGAAGGAAACAAAGAGTAGTTGTTAGGGGTAACTATTCTAAATGGAGTGAGGTTTTAAGTGGGGTTCCCCAAGGATCAGTTTTAGGTCCCCTTTTGTTTATTATTTTTATGAATGACATTCATGAAAATGTTTCTGGAAACATGAATTGTTTTGCCGATGATGTCAAACTTATGGGGGTTGTAGAAAATGACGAACAAATAAATCAGCTGCAACAGGATTTGGATCATATTACTAAATGGGCAGACAAGTGGGGTATGGCAGTTAATGTTGGGAAATGTCAAGTGCTGCATTTCGGTCATGGAAATAAGCATACAAGCTATTATTTACAGGGTTCAGACATTAGTAGGGCAGATAATGTTATGGATCTAGGTGTCTTAATAAATCAGGATTTCAAGTCCAGTCAACAGTGCAGCATAGCTAGTAACAAAGCCAATAGGATGCTTGGGTTTATTAATAGATCTATTTCAAACAAATCTAAGAAGGTTCTTCTGCCTCTATATAGAAGTTTGGTAAGACCTCATTTGGAGTATGCTGTTCAGTTTTGGTCTCCTTATCTGAAGAAAGACATTAATTTATTGGAAAGGGTACAAAGAAGGGCTACAAGGTTAGTAAATGGATTTTCTAATTTAGACTATGATTCCAGACTTAGAATGCTTAATATGTATAGTCTTGAGCAAAGGAGAACCAGAGGGGACATGATTCAGTTATTTAAATTTATTAAAATGAATGATGTTGCAGGGTTGGAGTTTTGCAAGGAAAGCAGGACAAGGGGTCATTGTTTTAAGCTGTTTAAACCTCAGGCGAACCTGGAAATTCGAAAAAATTACTATTTTAGCAGGGTAGTGGGAACTTGGAACGGCTTACCGGAAGAGGCGGTAAAGAGCAATGAAGTAGATGGCTTTAAGAGGGCCATTGATCTTCATTGGGGTCTTTAATTTGACTAGGACCAGCCAAGTTGGGCCCTGAGCCTGCTGCTGGTCGCCACATTTGTATTTGTATTTGTATTTGTATATTTTGGAACTGCTATATTTTGGACTGGTGACATTTTAGACCGGCGGCATTTCGGACCGGCGACATTTTGGACTGGCAACATTTTGGACTGGTGACATTTTAGACCGGCGGCATTTCGAACCGGCGACATTTTGGATCGGCGACATTTTTGACCGGCTACATTTTGGGCACGTGACATTTTGGGCATGCGACATTTTTGACCGACGACATTTTGGCTTGCGACATTTTGGCCAGTGACATTTTGGCCTGCGACATTTTGGCTCAGCGACATTTTGGCTCAGCGACATTTTGGCCGCAACATTTCGGCCGCGACATTTTGATCCCCAAACCCTTTGAGAAGCAGTAAAAACAAAGTACAAAGGTTTTTTATTTATACTTGTTCTGCCCTGCAAGTTTAGCTGTTACCGACGAGACATAAAAACATTAACGTCTCTTTCGATGGCAATGGTCTAATGCAAACTTTTTCATTTCTGCCAAAAGCAAAAGTAAGTGATGGTAACTGAGATCATATTTACAAATCAAGTTAACGAAAGGATTTTTAAGCTAAACTTGAGCAAACATAAAATGGACTTTTGCTACTTTTTAATTACAAAACAAATAATCCTTAATTGAAATCATGAAGTTAAAAGCTTTATCCCATTGTATTCCTTAATTTTATCATTCTTCACTTTATTTTTAAAACAAGTAATACTTTCCATTCTATAGAATATATTTTCAATCTCTTTACCATCATCAACGAGAAAGCAACTTCAGAATATGGTTGGGCAAACACATTAAAACCCGGTCTCGATCTCAACTAAAAAGTAACATAGTAGTAAGTATGGGGCTTTCAAGGCCCTTTCCTAGTAGTTTTATGACCAAATTTGTGCCCTCGTAAAGCGTTTTATCTGATTTTTGCTCACCTGTGAGGGTTGAATCCCTCACGATTAGGGAAGATTTTCTGAAGACATCCAAGATGTGGAGCAGCATTTTATGACGCACGAGCGTTATTCACCGTGCATAGAATATTAGAACTATCCTGAGGAAAAAAAGCTATTCCAGTTCAAATTAACTATGAGATAACAGCCCAGATTTTGCATGGATTTCAATTGAAAATTTTAAAATGGTTACGCTTTGAAATTTTCTCTTTGGGCACTTGCTCAACATAATCTACTACTTCAGTTTAAAAGCAAAATGAAATAACGTAAAATAAGTCGTATGTTCTATTTTACAACGGGTAAATATTCGAAGATAGATACTGGTTGTTTTATATTATTTTAAATTTTCGCACTTTTTTTTTTTTTTTTTCAAAAAAAAAATTTAAAAAAAAATGGAATGAATGGAATGGTTTACTACGGACAACTAAATATGAATGGTTAACTACGAACAACTAGAATAATATTCTTATATATAGATTACATGTTTAATCAGAGTGGCATGTTATCCAACTAAAAATTAACAAATCATGGTTATGATTCTCAGCCAGTTAAAACCCACACACCATGTACGTAATCTAAAGCAAACTATTTTTTAACGGTTCATCAAGTCTCTTATAATTTAATTCGTATGGTAAATCAGATTATGTTAAAATTCAAATTATCCCATTAACTGGCATATTCTCTTTTACAAAATTGACTGTATCTTGCAGACTGTTAAATTGCCGACCTTTTTTTCCTTTTTAAAGCTGCTTTACAAGACATTTATCCTTTATTTATGTATTTATTTGTTTATTTTTTATAAATATTTATTTTGAAGCATACTAATCAATCACACACACACACACTGTCTGATGGTTCCGTACTAAGAATATTATGCCCTGCCATAGTATGTATACTAAGTGGTTGTCTCATATGTAACATGCATCTCATATCTCATATCTAATATCCCACGTAAGTAATCTTAATTAGGAGTTTGGCCATGTAATTGCAGGAGACCCTTACGCATACGTCGTTCCTTAAGCTTCACTGTTTAACTAACTAGTATAATGTCGTTGAAGCCACGTGTATGCGAATAGCACATCGAAATAAACCAATGGTTAAGAGCATGGTAATTATTTTTAAAAATGCATGAAATATGCTCTGCCGCATTTATAACAGTGCAAGTCGTAATTTGCACTGTTGAAGTGCAAGTAAAGCGCTTCGTCGGATGTCTGTGCATCCATAAGGGGACCAAGACGTTCTCGACTTAATAAATCCAGGAAAATTGGTTACTTTTCAAAACCTGTATAACTTTTTACAAAATAATTACTTTGAAATGATTTTTTTTCTATTCCTTTTAACTACCATAGTAAACATCATAGTGTTATTCAAAACTTTCATTTATTAAAAAATATTTTTAAACATTGCCTAAATTAAGATGTAGTTTTATCGAGGACAATATTATCGATAGACAGGTACACTTTTTTCATAAACGGTTCAAAATTTTAACTTGAAATTTTCTCTGTACTTCTAAAACAGTTCAACCAATATCAAGAACATGGTAAAAGTTTTGTTTTACAAATTAAAAATTTTTAATAAAATTTAGAGTTGAACATTCAAAAATTTTCGAAATTTTCATAAAAATCAGCCTTTACAAAAAATATTCAACAGTATTTCTAAAAATTTTAGGTTCACTAGAAGCATGTGCAGATAATAAATAATTGTGCCAAGTTTCAAACATATACTAATAGTAGAACTTCTTTAAAGTGTACCTTAACGTCAAAAAAGTACATTTCGAGAAAACCGGCGAAAACAATTTCTCCCCTTGCATATTTCCTTACTGTTTACGTTGCAATCCTTCTATTTTACGGCTGTCTGTTAATCGGAATACTCATAAATTATACATTTTCGGAAATGAGAACAGCTCTTCTATTTTTTAAAATGGAAAACAAAAAATCGATTTTTTTTTTTTTTAAGGTTATTTTCGTCTTGGTCCCCATAAGCTCACAATTTTTTGCATTGAAAAAGGCGTTCCTTGTAACGCCGAAACACGTATCTGCAGTACCCTTGCGTATTTGTGCTTAATTAACGTTGGATTTATACTTCACAATCTTAATGTGTTGCAGCATCATGTTGTTTTCAATATGTAGGCTGAATCTTAGCGACAATAAGAAAACACTTTGAAATCTTGCTATTACAGTTTTTGTAAGGAAAAAAATCTTTCTTACCTCTGCAATTCTTGAAAATTCTTGCTCATTCGTTTTTGCGATTATGGCTATTTTTTTTTTAATTTATCAATAAAGAAGAGTCAGTTAAAAATCTTTTTTTTTTTTTTTAAATTTCTGACAGCGATATTTCATTATCTTTCAATAACTTCAGTTTTTACATTCTTTAATATTCTGAAAATTTGCACATGCAAAATTTTTCGGTCTTTTAAGGAGCTAAAAAATACCTGCAGAAAAAGAATCCTCTTTTAAAATAAAAGATGGTAAACAAAAGCTACGTAAGCAAGTTCTCGGAAAGGTACAGGATAAAAAATATAAAAATCACAAAAAGCACGCTGCAATGATTAAAAAATTCGTTACCCGTGCAGTTATTACGTCTGCTTAAGTGCCTTATGTCCAAAAAATGCTGCGACAAGATTATTGCAACTCCCCTTATATTCACATATTTTCAACGTGGATGGCAGGTAAAACCTTTATTATTTTGAAAATGTGAGAATTCAACATTAATTTCCGGTTATTGTGTCTAGAAACATGATTTAATCTGCTCTTCTAACTACTACATATTTATTTAATCACTTTCATTATTGCACTATTACATATGGTTTCCTTAAAACAAAGCTAATAGTACCATTTCCAGGATTCATTCATGCTCATCCAGAATGTTAGTGCTTGGCGTTAGTACCCACCTTGACGCTATTTCCACCAGTATACCTCGTTATAATTCCCTTCTTATCAGCAACCAAAAATATTGTTGTTGTCATGTGCCAGTTATGCCCTAAATTGTGCGCCCTAAATTTCCAGTTGGGCCGGCAATTTAGGGCATGCTCCTATACTTTTGCAATTATACCGTGATTAGGCGTGAAATTCGAATTTCACAGTATACACATGCTGTTAGGATACGTTTACAGGATAGGCAACCATTCACAACATAACAACGCATCTACAAAGAATGGACAAGAAAAAGTACTTCCATGACTAAGGCAGAATTCAAGCTAGGAATCTCTCCATCCACAGTCAGACTTCTCTGACTACAAAACTAGGTGGCCGGCAAAAAAAGGCAAACTTTTTGTAGCATATACGCAAAACCTAATGATCTTTCCCAGCCTTAAAATCTTTTTATTTTTGTAAACCTTTATACCCGACGGGACTCAAAAGTCCCGCTCATATTAGTATTATGAATTTTAAATATCTGGAATCATGCTGAAGCTTTTAAGTACCACTCCATGTACTTTGCTAAGAGACCGGTGGATGGTACCTGTGATCACAAACAGTTTCGTAGACACCCTTAGGCGTACTGGGTCATAGACCTTACTGATTTTCAAAATTTTTAAAATCGGTATATTATATATGTTGTTTAATGCATTTTCAACTAAAAAAATGTATGAAAAATCATTTGAAAATTAATTTGTGACATAAAATGTTAACCTATTTTATATTTTAAACATATGTGTAGCTAATATTTTGAGAATTGGTCGCTTTGATGACTATATCACTTAAAAATTTGACGGGATGCATTGAAGCTAAGCTTATTTCTGGACTCTAATGCCATTAATTACTCCGAAATAAGTTAGAGGTCTGGGACAACCAAATCACTGTGCTCCAGCGTTGTTTATCGCTGTGGAATAACTAGAAGGATTGTGGTGTGTATAAACACACTCAAATCCCTAATCTGTTTTTAGAGGAAGTAGAGGAAAGAAAGGAAAATCCTGACAAACAATTACCTCCTTTCTTCTTTCATTAGCAGCCCCAACAGCTGAGGAGAAAGAAGTTTAAAGGGGATCAAGCTATGTTACATTCATTCATTTGTCCGGAAGGACGCTGATGAAATCTGGAAGGATCAAGGAATTTTTCTCTTCCTTGCGAATTAACTTATTCGGTGACTGGTGAAAGAACTATTGCCTACTAGCTGACCCGGCGAACTCTGTTCCGCCTTAAAGGCAATAAATAAGCAATTTTTGGAATTTATTAAGTTTTTTTATTAGAAAATAAAAAAAAAATAAGTACCTACATTAATCATTCATTATTGTTTCTTTATTTACAACCTATTTTACTTCGCTCCAGAAGTTGTCAGAACATGTGCTTTATATCGCTCGGCGACAGAGGCTCAAAAAACACGTAGTTAAAAAGATAATTTTTTCGGACTGTTTATCAACCGACTGCTCAATCCATAAATCCATCTAAACAAACTTTTGTATATGTAATAGTAGTAAGAAGAACAACCTCTTTAACTGCAGTCCAGGAGCTATCCCACCAAGCGCTTTCCACCAATCAGCCGCAGAGGCGTAAAAACTCTTGACAATCGTTTCTGAGAGCTTATCACATATAAATTTCAAGGGAAGTAACTCGTTTGTTTATAATTTACTTCACAAAAAAGTCAAATAACCTTAACGCACTGCTAACCTACAACCTGTTTACAGCGCTCCGGAAGCTGCCAGAACGTGTGCTTCATGTCGCTCAGCCATGAGGTGTTTAAAAAAGTCAGTAAAAAGGCTTAGTCAATAAGACATTTTTTCTATTTATGTAACTGACGCACATAAATTATAGCCTATGTCCGTCTCCTGGCTCTAAGCTACCTACCCACCAATTTTTAGCCATATCGGTGCAGCCGTTCTTGAGTTATAAATAGTGTAACTAACCCGACTTTCTTTTATATATGTTGATTTCACAAAAAAGTCAAATAACACTCAACGCACCGCTAACTTACAACCTGTTTACTGCGCACCGGAAGCTGCCAGAACGTGTGCTTTATGTCGCTCAGCCATGGAGGTGTCAAAAAAGGCTTAGTAAAAAGGCTTAGTCAATAAGACAGTTTTTCTATTTATGTAACTGACACACATAAATTATAGCCTATGTCCGTCTCCTGGCTCTAAGCTACCTACCCACCAATTTTTAACCATATCGGTACAGCCGTTCTTGAGTTATAAATAGTGTAACTAACACGACTTTCGTTTATATATATATATATATTTACAACCTTTGTTAAGTAAACTGTTTTTGAAACTTTCAGATTGCTGTTTCAAGGCATATTATATGCCCACTGTATACAGAGTACTCTCCTTTTTTTACTTTGCCTTTCTCTTCATTTGTATATATCAGTAAGAAACTAAAATGTAACTTGTAATCTAACTAATCTTTATCCGTTAACATTTATCAGTGGTCCTTGGATTATATGTGTCTTTGTTTTCTTATATATATATATGCGCGCGCGCGCGCGCGCGCGCGTGTGTGTGTGTGTGTGTGTGTGTGTGTGTGTGTGTGTGTGTGTGTGTGTGTGTGTGTGTGTGTGTGTGTGTGTGTGTGTGTGTGTGTGTGTGTGTGTGTGTGTGTGTGTGTGTGTGTGTGTGTGTGTGTGTGTGTGTGTGTGTGTAAATATATCAAACATAATATCTTTCAGATCTGTTATATATTTTTTCACCTATTTTTCGGATTATCTGTGGTTACCATACCACACTATTCCGCGGATAATCGGGACTTTACTGTGTTACTAAATCATGTTTATAATATTTCATTATTGTTTATTGTATTTATTTCTTACTTTTGAGTTTAATGACAAGAAACAAACGACAATAAGCGCATTTTTACGCTTCATATTCGTAAAGATTGCCTTGCCATTACCAATATATTACATCTTGTGTATCTGTATTCGCATTAAATTTACACTAATTCTTATCTTCCCACACACAGTTCTGATTTAGTATTTTCATGCCTCTAATTGCTAGTTTTTTCTTTTCAGTTAAGTATTTGATTTAATGAACATTTTTAAATAAAAATACTTAAAGAAGTTTTAGAGTATGAAGAGCTAAAGCCGTAATGTTTATTATTTCTTAAGAAACGATGTTATTGTTCGTGAAGGTAGGCTTAAATTGTTTCTGAATGAACTTTGTTTTAATTAGTACTTTGCACCATAGAGACAGTAACTTGAAACCAGTTAAGGTTTCAGATTAATGTGGTTTTGTCGTTAACAAATATTTTTTAGTTACTTCGTATCACTAAGCGTAGCATAATCATTAACAAATTTTACGAAATTCCTTTTTTCTTCGTTATGCAAATTCTTTTACTTCATAATTGCGTGCTTGAAGCGTGTTTAATAACATAAAAGTGCGTTTCTTGAAAATAAAGAAATGTATTTAATTTTCAGTGAGTTATTATATCTTTAAAATTCATGATTTATTTTCTCATCACGATGAAACTCTTAAGAATTAACAAATAAAGAGCGCTAAATTATAAACGGATGCATTTGTCACTAATTGAAATACCCCGTCACTAATTGACATAAAAGCCACTCTTTTATACTTTGAAACTTAAATCCTAAGCAAATATAATCTTCTGCTTTGCTTTAAATATTTATTTTTTTCACATTAGAATTACAATGAGAAATATAGGAAACCATTAACTTGCACTGATGCTTACTCAAAGGAAGCATTTAAATAATTAACGAAGACTAAATTGAAGTTCAATCAAACATTATCAGTTGAAGACTTTTAATGAAATATGAAAACCACTCGCTTTTAAAAAATAAATATGTAAAAATAATTATGATTATAGTCTTTTATTTCAGGTATAGCTTTTCTCATTTCTGTGTGAACTTGCTTAAAAAATAACAAAAATTTATCAGAAAATAATAGATAGCAATGAACTCACTGCAATGTGTAAGCTAAAAAATAAAATTTGAGGTGGAGCGAAGCTTCAACTTTTTTACCAAAGCTTCAGCCTGACCGATACACGAGGGGGCATTCGGCCGATTCAACTTGTAATAATTTATGTTGCAAATTTTAGTTTTACAATAAAAATTACTTCACATATATTATGTCTAGCTTGAAAGTAATTATAAAATAAATAGTTTAACGGAATCACATTTAGTTAATAATTACATAAACAACTTAAGTTGCTTTAAACTGAAGCTAGTAAAATGCGTCTTTCTTTAAACATTCCTAATGTAGACACTTCTGAAAACAAAATTGTCGGTATTTAACATTCTCCAGGATGGGTATTTTTTTTTAAGTCATATTTTTTATATAATAGAGTTATAGGTATAAAGTGTGTTTCATTAAATTTATTCATATAATGACAACATTTTACCCATTTCGTAGATATTGATCAAAATTATAAATAGTCCAGGATTATAAAAATTGAACTGTTGTTGAATTTTTACTTATTTTTTATCAAGCAATATACGAGGAGAGTACCCATTCCGTGCACAAGATATTAAGTTTCGATTTCATTTATTACTTAAAATAAAAAGTCTATTTTTTTCATTCAATTATTCTTGACGTAATAAACAGTTCTAAAACTAAACGTATTAAATATTTTATATAAAATAAATGATAAGTAAGAAAAAATTAGTGTACACTATACATGACTCTAACAAATTAAACTTAACTTCAAAAATTTTAAACTAATTAATAAAATTAATAATCGCTAATTAATAAAATTAATTAGTGATTGTAGTTTATCTTTTAGTTTTATAGTTTTTGACAGATAACACAATTTTTGTAGTTAAAGGTTTTTTTTTTTTTGACTTGTATTATCAAAAAACATTTCAAAATGAAATTTCTAAAAATGTTGAAGCATTTTATTTTCGGAAATAATTCAAGTAAATTCCGTTTGTTGAAAACGATTCACCGTTTTGTTTACTTGTTCACCCGGTAAAATGCCCCTTTTTTTGCCGACTTAGTTAATTTCTTAACTCTTACGCGTAAGAAAAACAAATCGGAGTATTACGTCCAAAAAACCAATATTTTTCCGAAATAAAAGCTCTTCATAGTTCTAGAAGTTTTTATCCTCTAATGGACGCCAGCTGGAATGAATAGTATAAAAATTGAGTCTCCCTAAATCAACCACCCTATAAATCAATTGCTAGAAATGAAACACATCAGTCTATTAGTCTTTGTTATGGATTACCTTCACATCAAAATTAGAATTAAATGCTAAATTTTAACGTAACTTAAGCTTATCTTTGCATTAAACTCTAAATTGAGAAGGGGAAACCTTAAGCAAAATCAATCATTTTACTTTAAATCCACAATGAAAGTCAAATTGCCAAAAAGAAAATCTCCAAAGAAAAAGTCTAAATTGTACCCAAATGCAAATTAAGTTAAACATTTATCTAAGAATATATCAACTTATCTCTATATTCTAAAGCGACATATACTGAATTAAGAATGATAAATGTATGTGAAAATAATGATTTCATGCTTAAATAACAGCAATATAATAGTGATCAGTTTCGTTTTGGAATCGGGTGAAACTTTTTCAGCTGGGCACTATGTTACTAAAAAACTACGCGTTTCAAAATTTATACCAAAACAAGTAGCTAACTTTTCAGTTTGTGATTCGATGAAAGAGATGACTTTTTGAACTGAAAAAACTTCACTGTGTTGGTCATACTCCAGCCAAGTTATACCAGAACATAAACTAACACGGATTGCTCCGAAACATATGAAAGATACATGGGAAAAATCCCGCCAGTCAAAAAAAGCAAATTTAGAGAAAAACGCACTTGCATGTTCACCGAGATATCGAGACTCTCGAGGTTCCTCTATACACACCCAATAGCTGACGGAATTTTCCTTCAGTATGGTCTACACTGGCTATTTTTTAAAAACATTTTCAAGATTAAAAAAAAAAACAGTTCAGTACGCTACTAGAAAATCTCTAGAAAACTGGAATTCAATCTTAAGAAGAACCTATTGAAGTTACAACGTTACTTAAGAAAATGCTGTATCATCACTGTTCAAAAAAAAGTACAGTGATACTAGAAAATCTCTAGACAATTAAAATTCAATCTTAAATAGGGTTACTTTAGAAGAAGCTATAGAAGTTACAACTTTACTTAATAAAATGTTGTTTCGACACCACACTGCAGGAAAAAATACTGCGGACCTGTTATAGAATTTCAAGGAAAGTGAATCTTCTAATAACGACCCATCTTCTTTTCAAGTAAAACTGACAGAATTACTTACAAAAAAGTTGTACTTTTACTAGAAAACCTTATATGAGTCTAGATTGGGGGCTTCTCTGTAGCTCTGGGGTAGATGCTGCGTATTCTAAGTCAGTGATCGTGGGTTCGATTCCCAGCTTGCTTTGGGTGTTCTTTCTTTCATTAGGTATTGTAAAATAGTTCCTTTGTTTGTCCGGAGGCAAGGCGCCTGGTATGCAGGGGGCTCTCTATGTCTGGAAATCTGATTAACTTCTAAAAAAGGAAATAATTTATAGTTATCTGGAGATTTTCTAGTAGTAATGCAGGTTATGTTAAATTATTTTTTTTTTTAAGTGTAGAAATCTTCCAGGTAACTAGAGATTTTCTAGAAGTGCGATTTTTCTTTTTACATCTGACTTACCGGATTAGGTACAATAGATAATACACTATTAGACACGTATACTTCAGCATCAACCACTAGCTGGCATTATTGCTCCGTTTTCTTTAAAAAAAAAACTAACTGAAAGGGACTTACAAGACCCTCTCCCGTGTCTTTCATACGCGATTAACATAACTATTGCATTTAAATTTACAAGACATAAAATAGGGAAGATTTTTAATATTTAAAATAAAAACGTCATTGGTACAAATTATTGCTTACGCGCAAGCGCACATTTAAAGTAAGATAAATATAGTTATCCATTAATTTGCTTGATTATACTTGCAAGAATCATCAACGTAAAGTTTTCATTTCTTCTCTTTTGTGTAAGCTCGAAAAGAAGAACAGTAGGATTCTTAGCTTTATTTGTGTATCCTAATTTAAATTTTCATGAATTAATAAAATGATCCCAAATTAGAAAGACTCGAATGAAAGATGACATCATTTGAAATGACCATTTCGACTAAATACGCTATCAATCATGATGTCTTAATATTACTAGATCATAATGATAAAATCAATATTCGAGACTGTAAAAGAAACAATAGATTTTTCTATAAAGTATTGATGCTTATGCTGAATTGTGACATAACATAACTTCTTTGATGATAGAATTGCGATCAGACTTCTAATTTTAGACTTCTGCTTCTTACTTAAACAAAATGTTCCTCATGCTTCGGATAATGCATCAAAAATGCGCAATTGAGTTTGCAATTAGGTGCTTATTTGATACTTGAGACACACTTTGAGTTTGGTGAAAATGTTTATAAGTTTAGTACTCAAAATAAAGTACAGTATTGTACTGCAGCACATGGAAAGTTAATACAAATGAAATACTGTATGATTAGTTAATGCAGATTTATTACTATACTAGAATGCAACTTAACTTGACACTAAACGTCACTACGGGCGGAGCCAATAAGAGTTCACAAGCAGTCAGCGCCGATCTCCTCTAATTCGTCAAGTAAGCTGTGACGTTTTATCTAGCACGTTTTTCATAGGCTAACGTCACGCTGACGTCACGATGTTGTTGTCAAGAAAGGTTGCAGTGTAGTAGAGTTAAACGGATTACACAATGCTACATACGCCATATCAACAAGTGCACGTACGGGATTTAACCAGTTAGATAGGCCACTGAAGAAAGCTTTTGTTTCTTCTAAATTTAAACCAAGATTCGCGCAACCCATAATCCAGCAACCCAAGTGGTATTGATTTCGGATGAAATATGGAAGGACTTTGATATCACGAACATGTTTAAATTGCCCCTGTCATCATTAGCGAACAAGAAGATCCTGAGACAGACTAGCATTGAGACCGGTGACCCTCCGGTTGCGAGTCGACGCCTTACTGATCAGGTGCTGCGGCCAGTTTTACTGATCATCTCACACACACTATTCATAGAAATTTGTAGCACTAAATATTTCAGACCAGTTTCAGATAAATACCTTTGTGTATAAAAATAAAAGCATATAATGCATTGTTGAAAACCACAAATGCACGTTCAGATCTTGAATTTTAAGTCGCATTGAGTGAGTATAACTTTTTTGTATATATTTATATTATATTCTTTCCAATTTTAAACTTTGCCTTTAAATGTTTGTGAATTTGAATAATAAGAAATCGTTTTACATCACTCCATGGTCCCGTATTTATCACTATCAGTCATTTAACAAGTTGACTGGACCCCTGAAGAGAGCTCTGCTTTTTTATCCAAACCAAGAACCGAGCAATCCCTGGTCCAACACCTGAACCTGGTGTATTAGTTTGCAATGGGAAGACTTTCTGAAAAAAACATGTTTAGCTTGCCCTATTTACCATTAGTGAACATGGTGGATCTTCGACCCGCCGGGATCCAACCCTGGCCCCTCCGGTTACGAGTCCGATGCCTTACCTATCAGGACACCACAGCCACAATCGTTTTATAATAAAGGATGCAGAATAAATGTTCTAAAAATATTTTTATTTTCTTAAAAATAATGATTTTTACGAGTTTGATTGTAGAATCACATCAGTTACATATGCAAATCATTATTCTTAATAACTTTTCTCTTTAAATTCCCGAAGTTTCAAATTCTCGAAAAAAATGCAAATGTTTGTACGTAACATGGTCGCAAACGTGCAAATGGATTTAACATGAGGTCCTTCTTTGGAGCAAAGGCAGTAAATAGATCAGGAATAAGATACTGAACTTATCGGTCCCCAGTTCAAATATATTTATTTATTTATTTCCTCTTATTTTTGTTTTTATTAAATTTATATACTTACTTATTTACTTTTTATTTGTTTTAAGTAAACGCCTGCTGAAAATAAAATAAGTGATAGAAAATTTAAGCAAAAACTTCATTAAATATTCCTTTTTATTTTTATGTTTTTGTGGCTCTTTGATCTCTCTTGAAAGTGAGAAAACAAGTAAAAGTTGAAATTTATATTAATTTAAGCATTTTCTTTTTATATTAAGATAACGAATATAATACTCATCTGTAAAAAATGACATACTTCGCATTAAAAGTAATTTTTTTCCGAAAATCAACGCATTAATAAAAGTTTTTTTTTAATACTATACTGATTCGTTGATGACTTCTGGGAAAATGCAGTTCATGATATAATAATTAGAATTTAATAATAATCTATCAAAACATGAATTTAATCTCTTGCTGGAGTATATTAGGGAAACCGGAAAGTAATGTCGTTTTTTTTTCAAACAAATTAGTTGCTAAAAGTTTTTTCAACGATGTAATTATCCTTGTTATCAAGGGCCTTTTGCCATCTGGGAGCAAAATCTTGGATGGATTAAAAAAAAATTGGTGCGAAATATCTTAAAATATAATCTAGAGTACGCCGACTTGGTGGCGTGGTGGTAGAGCGTCGGCTTTCCGCGCCGATAACCCGGGTTCGATCCTGGATTTGGCCAGTCGGCGATTTTTTGAGATGCGGAAAATCCTCGGCGCCCATGTCGTATGATTATGCGGCATGTAAAAGATACCTTGGGGTATTCGTTTGGCTTTGAATATCCTTGGGCAAAATTAAATCCTAGCGCTCTTTCGCATCAAAAAGAGCCCAGGTTCCTCCATCTGGCGGTAACTGGGCGTCAAAATTCTCGTGGTTCCGCTGATTCTTGTGCTACGTGAAAGAATGGATGCTTATTTGGGAGATCGCACTAGGTCTGCAAAAAGGTTGTGCCTCTACTGCAACCCCATTTGAAAGAGAATAATCTAGGATACAAGCCGAATTTTCAAGTTTTTGTGTGATAGGAAGTGATTTAACAATCGGAAGAAAAGGAAATCCGACTGCTTTACATAAAATACTCACATGACATTGCACCATCTGATTTCCCTTTATTGCAATTCATATATGAAAAAAAAATTAACTTTAGCTTGTATCCAAGATGCCATTTCAGGATATTTTGCTTCAAAAATATTTTTTTTAATCTATCCGAGATTTTAAATTTTCTTCTCGATGGCAAAAAGCCCTTGATAATGAGGATAATTACATTGTTGATTTAAAATAAAAAAAATTTAACAATGTATTTGCTTGAAAAAAACGACACTACTTTCCGGTCTCTCTAATAGCTAGATATTCAATGTTCATTTTAATTAAAAAAATAACATTTAAGTCATGGAAACTTAATTGCTAGTCATTGTATTTTCATTTGAAGTTTTATTTATGCGTATTCTTAAGAAAAAAAATCAAAATAATTACCATTAAGAATGTTTACATTAAATCTGGAACGGTAGAACCACCTACACATAAGACGCTTGTTTCCGGAAGCTTTATGAACAATCTTTCAAGACAGAAATCTGCAGAAAAAGACTTCTTATCTAGCCTTTTAAAAAAATTTAAAAAACAAAAAGATAATAATAACATAGTAAAGAAACCAATGGTGTTATGGAACGGAAATACTGAAGTTCATCAATACATAGTTGAAGAAAATCTTTACTTCAGATTTGAAATATTGTTTTTCTGTTGCCACAGAGTTTTTAAAACACTTTTTCGCGATGTCTTTTCTTTTGCATTTTATTGATTGAAACTTGTGATTTATTGCCCCTCCTTGAAAACCAGCTTAACGTTCAATAGTTGGTTTCTATATGCTTAAATGTTTTCCAAACTGTTGGCCTGGAAAAAGAACTTTAAAAAGTACTACAATAAATCACACTTTAGATTTAAAATGAAAATTCTTTGCAAGTTTTTTTGTTTATTTTGAAGGAATGCCGATAAATAATGAGATCTTGGAGAAAGTTAAGAACATTTGGAAGTGATAAAGTTCTTGAGAAGCAACAGTTTTGCTTTAAAACAAAAACAAGTTTGAATTTTAAGTTCATGTCTTGTGCTTAATGATTGTTTACGATGCTTAAGCCTTGCTTCGTAGAGAAATGGGGAGTGGAATGAAATAATTAAGACAATTTAATTATTTCAAAATAAACTAAAATGAAAATTCGTTCAGAAAATTATTGTTCGTGAAGAAAAAATAATGTATTTTTGATACAACTATCGTTGAAACATTATTTTTCATTTTTGATAGTTATTTTGTTCCTTCAAAAGAATGGAAGACTTCTACCTCAAAAATCTACCGGGGGGCCAAGTGATAAACAAAATATTTTTGTAATCAAATATTTTCTATTTTATAACTATAAATATTTTTTAACAAATGAAAATGTAAATAATGAAAACAGAAACAAATGAATAAATTAACTATTAAATGATGAAAAAGTAAATGAGAGAATAAAATAGAGAATGAATAAGAAAATAAGTGAATGAATGAATAAATGAGTGAATCAATTAGAATAAGTGAATCAAAAATAATTTTTCAATGCAAGTTATATTATAAAATGTTTGTTCATTCTGCATTTTCTGTAATTTTAGAAACAACTTTCTTATTTTTTTATTTTTAAAACGGTAAATTAACTTTTTTTTGCCCCATATTCCAATCTTAATTATAACTGCACGTTGGATCAATATTCTAAGAGTAAAATCAAATGCAAGTTTTTTAACGTTTTAATAATTATTTCACTACATAGGTAAAGCAACAAACAATATGCCCCATTGACGGTGTACGAGCTGCAGTTTTAAGAGCAAGAATCTGAGAGAGTGTCACGTCTGTGATTCATGACCTCTCAGATTTTTTCCAAAAAATTACCAAATGTTTATTATCTTATTGAAAGACCAAATCCAGAATGTGTTGCTCTAAAGTTGAGTTGTTTAGTTTTTATGGACCCCTAAAGTTGAAGGTGCGGCATCAAAAATTAAGCGGATTTTCAAGACATGGAAGTTGCTGTCAGCCAAAACCCTTACCAGGAACGGTTGAACTCCAATTTTCTTTTTGTATATGAAATATAGAAGGTTGAAACTTTACAAAATGAACGTTAAATTTGTGGTAAGTTGTTGCCGAAGGTCAGTGAAGGCCCTCAAAACAACGCATATTTGGCGTTTTATAGCGTTTTTGAGGTCCAAAAAACAGCTTGTACATTTCAGTTGGCACGGCAAAAGTAGTGTCGTTTGAAAGACCAGTGTAAGCACTTTAAAATAATGTATAAATAATCGAGGAAAGTTCAACGTGCTTTTAGTTGCGTAAGGCCGAAATATGAAAAATATCATATTTTACCGATATTCAAATGGTCATAACTTCCTCTGCCAACAACATATTGAAATATTTTTTTTGCCAATGTCATGCTCTATTCTTTGTCTTAACAGAACAGTTGAGTCCTTTGAGGCGAAATGTAAAAAATTTTTCCTGTGCAATTTTTGTAAAAAAAATTTTCACATTTCGCCTCAAAGGACTCAACTGTTCTGTTAAGACAAAGAATAGAGTATGACATTGGTAAAAAAAATATTTCAATATGTTGTTGCCAGAGGAAGTTATGACCGTTTGAATAGCGGTAAAATATGACATTTTTCATATTTCGGCCTTACGCAACTAAAAGCACGTTGAACTTTCCTCTGTTATTTATACATTATTTTAAAGTTCTTACACTGGTCTTTCAAACGACACTACTTTTGCCGTACCAACTGAAATGTACAAGCTGTTTTTGGACCTCAAAAATGCTAAAAAACGTCAAAAATGCCTTGTTTTAAGGGCCTTCACTAACCTTACGGCAAAAACTTACCACAAATTTAACATTCATTTTGTAAAGTTTCAACCTTCTATATTCCCTATATAAAAAGAAAATTGAGTTCAACAGTTCCTGGTAAGAGTTTTGGTTCACAGCAATTTCCATGTCTTGAAAATCCGCTTAATTTTTGATGCCGCACCTTCAACTTTAGGGATCCATAAAAACTAAACAACTCAACTTTAGAGCAAAACATTCTGGATTTCTGTACCTCAGAACCAGACTAACGTAAGTCCATTTTCGTCATTTTTCGGTAGAGGGGAAAAACGATGTATTCGACAATCGTTTTTCCCCTCTACCGAAAAATGACGAAAATGGACTTACGTTAGTCTGGTTCTGAGGTACAGATTTGGTCTTTCAATAAGATAATAAATATTTGGTAATTTTTGGGAGAAAATCTGAGAGGTCATGAATCACCTCATAATGCTAGGCGTGACAGTTTCTCAGATTCTTGCTCTTAAATTATATTCGGAAATGATTAAATCCTATACTATAATACGAGAGATGTTTGTCAAGTCGAAAATCGCCCCAGAATTAATAAACTCCGGTAAACTTGGGGGTCTGGGGTTTTTGGCCACGGGGAATCGATTGGCACCGGTTTTGAAGCGCTACGGTCGAAAAGTTCGGAGTTACAGATAGGATTCATTATAAGTTTGAGAAGATTTCTTACTACGCCATTTTCTTTATGATTACTCTTATTGTTACACTGTTTCATAGCAACCACGTGTTAACAATGGATTTCATATTTAATCACATCAGCGTAAATTTATATTTTTATGGTATTTGGCAAATAATTTTTGGCAACACGTTAGAATCGTTATTGTTTTGGAAATTTAAAAGAGATCGATCAAAATAAAGTTAGAATTGGGTATGGGCAGCGGTAGAGCCGCTATATAGACAGGCCGACGCATCAAGCTTAAGTTTCACCACTTTGGATCCAACTCCTTAACTTTCACTTTCATTTTTCATTATTGAGGAATTAGGGTTACCAGAGTAAAATTTCGGGACATTGCCAAGCTTTGTTAAATTTACGTAAAAAGTTACCAAAAAGCGATAACTGGCCAGAAAAGACAATCCTCACACACACGCTGGATCCAAAGTGGTAATCTTGATGCGTCGGCTCGTCTATGTAGGGGCCTGAGGCCGCGGTAGTCCAATCGGTAAGTCGTCGGACTCGTAACCGGAGGGTCTCGGGTCGATCATATAGCCGCCGATCAAAGATTCAAAGATCCACCGTCTTCATCAATGATTGCTGGGGGACGTTAAAAATGTTCGTGGTCACAAAATCCTCCAAGTGAAACGAAACCTCTGGGGTGTGCTGGGCCAAGTGTTTACTCCTGTCTTGCGCCTTTTTCAAAAATGAGCAGAGCGTTCTTCAGGGCACCATCCCGGTTAAAAAGCGAGTTGTGGTATGAAAGGGGGGGGGGGAACCTGGAGTGTGAAGTGAAGTGAAAGTCAAAACCAACTGGAACCAAATGCGTACTGGAGAACAGGGACTCTGCTTCCATTCTCATCAACCCCTCCCGCGCCAAATGAAATGAAATTAGGTGTGATTTTACGGTGAGCATAGATTAAATAGGGTTGTGTTTTTTAAAATAAATTACGGCTGTTTTGAATGCGTAATTGCAACCAAAGGCTCAAAAATGCTTTTCAAGTTTATCTAAATAAGTACTTCGCACTTTAGAAAAAAACGCGAGTTTACAAACCTCTTTTTTTTAACCGAGCGGCCTCGGTCCCCTGGTACACGTTAGGGGTAATACGAGGAATGGTTTGCCAAGTCGAAAATCGCCCCAGAATTAATTAACTCCGGTAAACTTGGGGGTCTGGGGTTTTTGGCCACAAGGAATCACGAGGTTTGGTTTTTCTAAATAAATTTGTCAATATTGAACTTCAACACACTTCAATCTTTACACTGCTCACTTTGTACCATTTCTTTAATTGTATAGTTTTTTTTATTATCAGTTACATTTTATTTCCTATGACTTTTCAAACTTAATCTTTGTTTTGAATAGTGCCCTTTCCAAACTCTTAACTTTGTTTAGAATAGTTTACAATGGTGCACTTTAACCGGTTATCTTTTCACCAATGGTTTCACAAATTTTCTTATGGCATGTATTGTTTTGATAAATCACAATTGAAAATTTAAATCTTCGAGTTAGCTTCGATACCTGTTTTCCTCGAGCGGAGCTCGGTCACCCGCTGGTGTATTTTAAAAACAAAATTATTCTTGGTACTTGTTACGGATATTTCTGCACAGTCATTACGTGCGATTTTCACTGTACTTGTACAGTTCGTTTCACATGAACATTACGGCCAAGCACAACGAACACGGAAATTATTACAAACGTCAAAACTTAACTGTGGCTAACTTCGGATCATCTACCTTATAGTAAATTCAGCTACACTGGAAAAAGAATCAAACAAAACTAGTTTTGTTAAAAGTAAATTTCTTTGCGCAAAAATTGAAATTTAATTTTGTGCAGAGCAGTCCAACTAATAGTATTTTTCTTGAGCAAACTGATTTTCTATTGCAAGGAGGGAAAAACTTCTGCTCTTAGCAACTTATTACTTCAGGGACTTAATCTTCAAAAAAAAAAGAAAAAAGGTAACACAAGCTATCTTTTTAATATATCCCACTACTACCACAAGCAATTATTAGAGCGAGTCATCTAGATGGTTGTTCAAAACCTGATCTAATACAAAGCATCTATCGATCTTTCGAAATCATAATTGCTGTTAAAACCCTTTTCCAAACATCCCACAGACTACACACATTGATGGAAGTTAATTAAAGGAAAACAGAAGAGACGAGAGATAGCACATAATGATTTTTTTTTTAAAAAAGAGAAAAAAGCTGAATTTATTTTTAAGTTGCTTAGTTTGGAATGAACCAAACGTGAAAAAATGAGATACCTTTCTTCAATAGCAGTACGCATTACTAAGAAAAATTAGGTATCGCTCTGTAATAGGAATATGAGTTATGAGAAAAAGTAGACACCAGTCTCTAAATAGCAATGCAAATTATGAGAAAAATTAGATACCCCCCTCTAATAGCAGTAAGACTTGTAAGAAACTATTAGATACCACTCTCTAATAGCAGTACAATTTATGAGAAAATAATGAGTATTAGAAAATATAAGAAAAATTAGATGCAACCCTATAATAATAGTACGACTATGGGAAATATTAGATATCACTCTTAAATAGCAATATACTTCATGAGAAAAATTAGATACCATTCTCTAATAAAACTGAAAATTTTGAGAAAAATAAGATACCATCACCTAAAAACGGAAAAAAGTATTAGGAAACAAAATTAGATACCGCTCTCTAATAGCAATACAATTTATAAGAACAATTTGATATCACTCTCAAATAGCAATACGAATTATAATTTATTACATTCAGAACTGTGGAAGATAGATCGTGTCTAAGAATGGGAAGAACATTTTGCTTATACTACAACATTTAAACGTATGAAAGACGGCTCACTCATGGTAACATTAAACATTCTCAAAAGAAAAAGATATTTTTCTTTGCAAGTACTCCCAAGCATAAAATAAAAGTCAAAACAACTCTTTAAAGTTATCCCGACTGTTAGTTTGGGTCAAACTAAAGCACCTAAAAAATTTGATATCACTCTCAAATATCAATACGAATTATAAGTTATTACATTCAGAACTGTGGAGGTTAGATCGTGTCTAAGAATGGGAAGAACATTTTGCTTATACTACAACATTTAAACGTATGAAAGACGGCTCACTCATGGTAACATTAAACATTCTCAAAAGAAAAAGATATTTTTCTTTGCAAGTACTCCCAAGCATAAAAAAAAAGTCAAAACAATTCTTTAAAGTTATCCTGACTGTTAGTTTGGGTCAAACTAAAGCACCTAAAAAATTTGATATCACTCTGAAATATCAATACGAATTATAAGTTATTACATTCAGAACTGTGGAGGTTAGATCGTGTCTAAGAATGGGAAGAGCATTTTGCTTATACTACAACATTTAAAAGTATGGAAGATGGCTCACTCATGGTAACATTAAACATTCTCAAAAAGAAAAATATTTTTCTTTGCAAATACTCCCAAGCATAAAAGAAAAGCCAAAACAATTCTTTAAAGTCATCCTGACAGTTAGTTTGGGAAAGAAGAGTTTTTCATATTTCTTCATCTTTGCATACAATACATCAATAGCACTGCTATGATATCCAGATACTCCGCAGTTTCGTCCTTTTTATGAATTCGTGAGGTTGAATAGTCAATAACCGAGCTAAAGACAGCTATCATCTCAGCGAAGTTGAGCACATCAATAAACTGGTAACTAAAATAAATTTAACGCAACCAGCTAGAGACCGCTTATAAAGATACCCAAGTAGCACACTTTGTTTTTGAAAGGTTGTAAAATGGTTAGTAACGTTGTAACAACCGCTTAAAAACGTTTATAAAACGTTTAGGGTTATTTGTGCTACCTGGGTAAGGTTCAGCTTGAAGTTGAAGGGAGAAACTTAAATGCTTTATATAATATACATATTTAGCAGTAAGTTTCTGCTCTCAAGACGAGGCTAAAGCTAAACAATATACTGTATAACGATAGCCCGGTTTTGACGTCACGAGACTGCAACTTAGTTCATGTTACGGACTCATCACTCTTGAACAGTCGGTAACAGAGAGGAAGAGTCGAGTCCTCAGTCTGGAATAGACAATATCGTCCTCAGCTCTTTTAACCCTTTAATGCCTAGCGTCACTTTTTAGGGACGGTCCAAAAAGTGTTTGAATTGACCAAAAATGAACATTACAACCAAATAATAGTGTTCAATTATTACTGTGGCATTGTTTCAATTCATTACTAACAGATTGCAGCACATAATGATTGTAAAGTGTGTTGTGTAGACGTGTAACCAGCATACAAAGTATCTTTGGAAAAAATGTCAGGTATTAATAGGTTAATGACTACTTCAGACAGATTAGTCCATAAAAACGAAACTGCAGTCTATGAGCGTCATAAACGAGCTGCCGGTATGTTATATATGTAGTTAGAGCTGCCAAATTTTGAAGATCTAATATCGTACTAGAACTTTGACCTTAAGAGGAAGGAGTTACAATGTCACATATCATAGCTAACAAATTCAATGAATAGTTCGGGTTTGAAATTACAATAGTACAAGTAGCCAGATTAGTTTGAAAAAAAAATATTTATCTTACGATTTATTAAAAATTAATTTTGTTTATTCTTAAACAAAAATCTGAAATGTTATTAAACAAAAAAGCATTTTTGTTTAAATTATTACAATATGGATATTATCTGTAACTTTTGAATTGTTTCTTGAGACTATAAAGAAAAAAAGAATATTGTAAGTTTCGTATCCGTTTTCACAACACCGTACTTCAAGGCTGCAGTTCATAGAAACTACGATTTTTTCGGATCAGCTGGCTGCTCTGTACGTAGTTATACCTTAACTCTGACTTAAGGAAGGAACTTACTGCTTAATACGTTCTCTTTATTCAATCTTCAGATAATTTTATGAAAACTGTAACGAATTTAAATGAATCTTGTTTAACATTAAAATGAAATTTATTTCACAAATAGTTTACCAGTAATTGAATTAAGGGCGGCACGTTGATTTTTTTTTTTTAAGCTAAGACGATTATGTCTTAGAAAAAGATATAAAGATTAGAACAAAAAAGTTCTGACTTTCAATCTCGAGCTGAATGCAAAGTCATCAGGATTTGAGAAGCGTTTGGTGTTGCCTAAGAAATTTCAGTTCGAAACATTTCCATATCGATAGAAAAACAGGTATTGAAAGCGGGTAATTAAAGAGTAGGATCTCTTTAGCATTTAACTATTCAAAAAACCTTATTCCACGAAGTTCTTAAAAGAATATTTTCCTTTACTAGGAATTTTATAATATTTCCATAAATCAAGGAACGATACAAATTGGCTTTTGAAGCAGAAGTGGTTTTATCAAACATGAATTCTCCCGAACTTTAATTTAAAGCATATGCTTTAATCCTAAAAATTTAAGAATTTCTTGTTAGTTACTTATAATTATGCGCATACTTAAACATTAATCGCGTACACAGAGCTAATTTAATAGTAAAATAGAACTGAAAAGAAAACTAATATGTGACGTGGGCTTTAAAGTAGTTTATTCTGTTTAAATGGATTGGAACTTGCGAATCAATAAAATAACTTCAAAAATCATAAAAACGAAAATAAATTTTAATGTAGTTTGCGGTGCTCGGAATTTTGGATTAAATTCATGTCAAGTAACCAAACATTAATACTTAATGAAAAAAGAGTCATAATGCTTTTGAGGCAGTAATATTAAGTAATAATTTTACCTAATTTAAAAAATATATATTTAATTATTTTTCTTTATTTATCTATTTTTGTTTATTTATTTTTACTTATTTATACATTTATTTTCTTTATTTTTTATTCTGTCTTCAGCTTTGTACTACATTGCTGTCTCATTTCTGCACTTTCCTTAAATACTGGGTTAATTTCTGTAAAAAATATTAAATAGCTTTTTAATGTATTTATAACAAATATTTTGCAGTATTTATATGACGGCATTACTGATATAAACAAAACTATTGCTACTTAAAATTGCAACAGTCTTTCGTTGCATTATTTTAATTCACTTGCTATTGAAAATGAGTTATCCTTCAACAAAGAAAATTAAATATAATAAACTACAAGGTCTAATAGAGCATTGAAATAAAGCATATCTCTTGTTGTTCAACTAATTTGCAAAATCTAATTTTACAACTCACATAGGAAAATAACTGAAAAATCTTATACAAATTAGCTTGAAGCTTCTATTCTCATACACAAGTTCAAAATTAAACTATGCTCCAAATTATAGGCTGAAATATAAAACACTGTTAACAAGAACCTTGTCGTAGTACTTCAGAAAACTTTGTTCAAAGTAAAAGTATTCTCTAAGCATATTTTCTAAGAAATTTTAATGAAAATTGTTTTAAAGTAAAATTATTCTGCGAGAGAATTGTATATTATTCAGCATTTGTTTGCGAATAAGAAAACTACAAACGTTATTATTGAGGATTCATTCAGTGGTAGTAATTAGTGGTTGTTGAGACATTACTGAACATTTCTATTTTTAGAGAGAAATTTCCTTAATAAAAATTTCAATAGAGAAAAGTAACATTTTATATTACACAGCTTGTCTCGTTTGCTGAAATAAATGCAGAGGACAACTAACAATCGACAACTAAAAAGTACACCTTACTATGAGTTTTACACTCATCGGCACCAGCAGGGGATGCAATTACACACCTCTAGCTTCAAAAAAAAAGAAAAACGATATTTTGTAACTAAAAATATTTGTTAGTCCTATTGAATAAGTAAAAATAAATTTAATTTAAACAGAGGACAAAGTATTATATACATAAACTACAAAGAACATCAAGAAAATATTGATCTTATTGTTACAAATTTTGTAAATATTGGTTATTTTTATTCTGTTTTACTCTAAATTTACTCTTAATCCCATTAGTTTTTGCTTAAAATTATCGCAATTCTGTGGTCACTTTTATTGCAAGTTGTTTTTCCTGCTTTACATCATATTTGGTGAGAAATAGTCTGGTGTAGTCAAGCTTGGGCGAGTTTTGGCGACATTTACTGTACATAATCTTTTGTATTATTGGACGGACCCCTGTAACATTTTGATTTGTATACCGACCATGTATGTAAACAGCCGTGAATCAGGAACAAAATGCTAAGTTTGCTATAGAACAAAGTTTTAGAAAAACTTTGTAAAGGATGCTTACCTAGAGTGACACCATTGCCACGCTGTCCTCGAAACATTAAAAAGTACTTGTACAGCCCTTTCCATTTTAGTTCCTTACACCTATTAAACTCCTTGTAATTGTTGTTCTGCACTGCAAAAACAGAAACTTGTTTTTACAGTATAATACACTGCTCGACATTGAAAATGCAACACGAAGAAGGAGTGGTCAGAAATTGATGAAATTTGGTAAGAAGACAGAGACAGCATGGAACAATAAGTGATATTTATTTCAAAATAAATAAGCAAAATTTAGAGCGTGGACGGCATCGGCTCAGTAAGAAGTAGGACCACCGCGGACAGCGATGCACGAAGAAACACGTCTAGGCATGGAGTCAATAAGCCTGCGGATGGTGTCCTGAGGGATGGCACTCCATTCCCTTTCAACCATTTGCCACAGTTCGTCCTCTGAACGAGGCAGTGACAGGTTCTGCAAACGGCGTCCAATCACGTCCCACACATGTTCGATTGGTGACAAGTCAGGAGAGTATGGTGGCCAGGAAAGCATCTGTACACCTCGTAGAGCATGTTGGCTGATTCGAGCACTGTGAGGCCGGGCGTTATCCTGTTGAAAAATTGCATTTGGCAGACCCTGAAGGTAGGGGATTGCCACCGGCCGCAGTACATTATCTACGTATCGTTGGGCCGTCATAGTGCCCGAAAACGAACTAGAGGTGATACGGAATTTTATGCAAAAGCGCCCCAAACCATTATGCCATGTTGTCGCGCTGTGGGGCGTTCCACAGTTACTGCCGAATTCAATCTTTCTCCACGTAGACGCAACACACGTATGCGATGACTATCGCTGGACAAAAAGAAGCGGGATTCATCTGAGAACACTACGGTTTGCCATCCACGTCGCTCTGGTCCGGCACCATTCCAAACGTTGGAGTCTGTGCTGTGAGGTCAATGGCAGTCTTCTTAGCGGGCGCCGTGATTGCAGGCCACGTGCAACCAGTCGACGCGAAATAGTTCTGGTCGACACAGGAACATCCAGGGTACCTTGCACGTGCTGCAGAATCGACGTACAAGTGACTTGCGGGTCGCCACAGCTTGTCGGTGAATCCGTCAATCCAAGCGGTCTGACGTCACTTTGGCTGCACCTGCACCCCTCAATGTGGTAACATTTCCTCTTTCCAACCATCTCCATCACAGCCGATGCACAGTGCTTGCATCCATGTGGGTATCAGCTGCAATTTGACGTATGGACCAACCTCCCCTTCTCAGTCCGATCACCATACCCCTTGTAAAGTGGTCTATATGCTGGAAGTGTCTTCGTTGAGGACGGCGTGGCATTTCCTCCTATCACACGTATCCTTCGAGACAAAAACCAAATTACTCCAATAATTAGTCTGGCAGAAAAACCAACATGAACATAGCAACTTCATTCTCTTATATCTTACTTCACGTGCGTCGTAGAGCTGCGCATTTCATATCATTTGCATAATTCAGTGACGTGCGTCTACGGTAAAATTTGCATGAATTTCTGACCACTCCTTCTTGGTGTTGCATTTTCAATGTCGAGCAGTGTACTATACCAGAAAGCAACTTAACTTGACACTAAACGTCACTACCCACAGAGCCAAAGTAGGCTGTGACGTTTTATCTAGCTCGTTTTTCATTGGCTGACGTCACGACGCCAGTGTCAAGAAACCTTGCAGTGTAGTATAAAAGCAGAGATTTCAGTTTAAAACTGTAAAATGCACTGTAATAAACTGTAAAACTAGCAATTTTACAGTTTATTGCTGTAAAATTAGCATTTTTTTCAGTTCATTAATGTAAAATTATCTGTAGTATACTGTAAAAACAACAGGAAAATAATGGCAGCGGAGGTTCTAGTTTAATACTGTAAAATACACAATAATAAACTGAAGATGAGCAATTTCACAGTTTATTACAGTAAAATTGGAAATTTTTAATTTATTACTATAAAATTGGTTGCATTTTACTATAAAAACAACATTTATTTTTTGAAGGGCACGTACACCCCTCTGCATTTCCGTTCCTCGTGGTATTAAACTCCTTATTATTGTTATTATGGAAATTCTGGGAACATTATTGAACCTGAAAACAGCAGCAGGGAATACATTTCACAGAAACCATCCTTACACTTGTTAGCACAGATGTGATTTTGTGCGTAGATTGCTGGTTCTAATTCACCTTAATAATCCCTTTGATATGATTTTCGGGTTCATTAATTGGACAGCATTCATGTCTTTGTCCTGAGGAATTTGGATTATCTCCGGACTGCGTCAGGACGTACAAAGATTGAACTTAAGGCAGACTTATTCAGACGGCGCGGACAGGAAACAGCATTCTAATCACGAGTAGCCAAATCTCTGGAATTTCGGCTTCGTCGGTTCGCTCCGGCTTTAAATTCTGCATTGTGCAATGTATTTGTGCTACTTGCTAGAAATTTAGGAAGTATGTGGATAACAAACTTACAATTATATAAAACATGTAGAGGACAAGGCCGGACACAGAACTTTTTCAAGGGAGTGGCGATTGACTTTCATTGCGTACACTGTTAAAAATTTTCCTGAAATTTTACGGTAAAAGTTACTGGCATCCATTATGTTAGTAACATTCACCGTTAAATATTTTTTTACTGTAAAATTTTACGAAAGCAAAAGCGAGAAATCAAAAGCGCGAGATACGAATGACAAGGTGCGAACCCGAGACCCAATTTTTTCATACTGCTTTACTACTCATAGTCCGTGGGACAGTAAGCCATATCGTTTAGTTTGGAAGAAATAATTTTGGCACACGAGAAAACAACGGAAGTGTACGAAAAAAATGTTTAGTGTGAAGAATATTAAAAGTTCTGGAATAAAACGCTGTTCTCAAGTACAAAAAAGTGCCATTAAATAACGAACTATTTCACAAACGCGTAGGTAATTACACCGAATTTTCTTCCGATGAGCCAATAGGAGGCGCCGAAAACGTAAACAAACTTTCTATCGTAATACGCAGTGTTTATTTTATGTAGCTTCTCTAAGTGCAAGAGCAAAGCGTTGTGTATTAACTGTTTTGGTTTGTCATATGCAGAAATATTTGTTTTATTCTTCGAACTTTGTTACTAAAACGAATTTTTGTTCTAATAGAATGTCAAATTTAATAATAATTTGGCATCACAGCGTCGTTTTCTACGTTTGGCAACAAATATTTACGCCGTTATGTCTGAGTCATGTGCACTGCGTCGTTTGTGTTTTTTCGTTTGGTTTTTAAAATGCTATCGTGTTTTTCAACATACATCATTGGATCAAGATTCATTCTTATCACATTATTTTCTAAATATTCTCAAAAATGTGTTGAACTGTGCTGGGGAACTTACATCGCAGAAAGCAGAAGTATCAACTCCGTCACAGAACATCACAGTAATCACGGCATTTAAAACCGATTTGAATCAACTCAAGATATTTTCTGGAAACACGATCCTCTTTCATTCTTCTAAATGTCTTGAAAAATGAGTATGTGCTACAAGTTTTATTATTTTCATATTTAATTTCGTTCACACAGGTTAGTATTCACTTACTTTTCAAACGATTTACTGCAAAAAGACCCCCGAGTAGAACTGAGTATAAACGGGGGCTAAGCACATTACAATTCAAGCCAAAACTTTTCCCAAATATCAAAGAACCTGCTTCGAATAAATTTCCGAAATGATAACTAATATTTAAGAGCAAGCAGCTGCCATAGAGCAGAGGAATTGACTTGATTTTTCCCTCAAGGACTCAACATCCTATTTTGTGTTCATCGAGAAACCGTAACAAATGTATTTATCCTGTAGAAGATTTACAATGAACAGAAATTTACTTCTTTTAATATTTCCGTTTTTAATATTCAGTGTTAATAAAAACCTTTTCTATAGAATCTTATCATAAAACCTTACAGGAATAAAACTAAGCATACATTTATTGAGAAATTGTTGTTTTTCAAACTGTAATAATAATTTTGTTTTCAGCATCTTTTTTTAATAAGGTAGTTTTAGTTGTACTTTATAAACACAGTTTTTCACATTTTCTGCCTTACAAACTGAATAGAAAATCAATGATCCATATTTCTGATATACAAGATGAGTTATCCAAAAAAAAAAAAAAAGAAAGAAAAATTGCACCAACCCTGGGTTTATTGAAGCTATAGAAAAAAGTTTTCTGCGAAACTTTGTTCCATAATGAAGGAGCAACTGGTCAAATTTTTATTTCCACGCGGTTTTTGTGATGCAACTATTAGAGTTAGTTTTTCTGAAAGGTATTTGCACCAGGAGCACGAATTTGGATGTTGTCACCCCCAAAAATAGTGCAGGGGGCTACTAAAGTTACAACAAATGGATTCGCTAAAATTCCCATATCTTCATTATTTCTTGATTTATAACCGGTTTTGAAACCTTAAAATGCTTAATACCACCTTATAAAAATTTGAGGCATAAAAGTCTCAATTCAAATTGTTGACACGTGTTTCTAAGCTATTAAGAGCTCTTTTTCAATGTAAAAGATGAGAGTTCATGAACGTAAAGTCTGCCGGCTAAGGATGTTTTTTTCGTTGAATAGGGGCTCCTTGTAATTAATTCGGTCATTTGGCCAATCGGGGGGGTGGGAGGTCCCCCCTCCCAAGTTTTGAAACAAAATGTGAATGCAAATTTGTGTGTATTTACCTTTTTCACAATATGTATTGAATTTGCCCCTTTGCCTTGACCCATCGTTTAGAGGGGGTTAAACTGACCCCCGTCCACCCCATTTCTTTGAAAAATTTTGTTGTCTTTTGTCGCTCCCACTTATATGTAAAAAACATTTTTACGTATAAGTGTGTTCTTTGTTGTTTTCCTATCAAATTTACTTTGAGTATACAACATTTTATCCCCTTCTCTATACTTTTTTGAATAGTGGCGTGCACAAAGGAGGTGAATACACCTGTTAGTCTAGAAAAAAGCTTTTTATTTTCGAGCTTTAAATTTTTCTGTCATTTTGTAAAAAAAATCGGTTGGGAATATACACCCTGATGTTAATAAAGCAAGCCTAAAATTGAAAATCGTTAAATAAGGAGGGAAGTATGTGCAGGGGGTAAAAATTAAGGTGGGGGGGCAGCCATTTTTGGCCAGACCAAAATTTCTGTACACACTCCTGCAGCTCCTGAAAAGAATTTGAAAAAAAGGGCCTGTCCATCCCCCCCCCCCCCCTTCGGTGGAAAAAAATTGAAATGACAGGCCTGGTTGTAACTAGTGGCGTAAAGAATGAAGGAGTCTTTACAGACTGGAAAAAAATTTTATAATTAATTCTTGCGAGGGCTAAATATACCAAAATATATTGATTTTTATTTTCCTCCCCTCCCCTAAATTATAGGCTTGGGCATAATATAGGTAAAAGGATAATTACGTTCAGAAAATGTGCATTCACATTTTGTTTCGAAACTTAGGGGGGGGGGGTAGGACCCACATGATTGTCCAAATGACAGGCTTGATTACATGTAGCCCTTATTCAATGAAAAAAACATCCAGAGTCGGATGACTTTTCATTCATGAACTCTCCTCTTTTACATTGAGAAAAGACTTCTTAATAGCTTCGAAACACGTGTCAACAATATGAATAGAGTCGTTTATGCTTCAAAATGTTGTTATCCATTGTATTTAATCATTTTAAGCCTTGAGGACCGATTTCAAATCAAGACATAATGAAGATATGGGTATTTTAGTGAATCAATTTTTTGTAACTTAAGCCGCCCCCCTGCACTATTTTGGGGGGTGGTTACATCCGATTTCATACTCCAGGTGGCAATACCTTTCATAAAAACTAACTCCCATAATTATATTACAAAACTCTCACGGAGAACCAGTTGCTCTCAGACAACCAACTGAAGTTTTACAGCCGTTCAAGAAAACCACGCGTGAGCACGGCTCGGCGTCGAAAGAAATGTCGCCAAGCCGAAAGGTAGCCAACCTACAGAAAAAACTGAAACCGTTCCGTAATACATTTTTCGGAGCTGCAGTTCAATTTATTCTAGTATTCAGCGTAAAATAAAATTGTCGACCATGTTTCGTCCGTTATTGTATGAAATTCATCCTCTAAATTACCGTCCATAATGAATTTTACAACTCATCAAACCCGTATTTACCGCAGCAACACCATTGCTTTTACGTCGTGGAAAATCGAGTAGACGAGATTAAAGCGGAGCTCATGTTTACATTTTCCTTGTCTATGATTGGTTCCGAGTTGCTGGACGATGCAACGATAAAAGAAGCATGTTCCTTCGCAAAGATGATACAGTTCCTCATTTAATTTCAATTTTCGAACCTAACTGCAGCAGTTAGTTCCAGAACTTTTTTTCTCGTAATTACTAAGCATAATTTTACGAAAAAGTGGTATTTTCTTTCGTGCCAGAATTTTTACTGCGAAACTTGACTTCTAGCAACAATTCTGGAGCTGAACCACGGACTATCACGGTACCAGATGAGGCACATCAGAAGAGCGGAAATAGGGTGTCATGTGCATCTCACAGTAAGTCACGTGGTGATCAATTAGCGCTGCAAGCGCAATTTTTTTATCGGTGCAATTTACTGTAAAAATTTTATGTACAGTAAATGCTACATTTTACAGTAACATTTACCATAAAAGTTTCCTGAATTTTTAAATGTACTTTTCATTATATATTCTGGTTTACAAATATTGCTCACAAAGATTTCGGACTTCAATTCTGAAAACCTTCCGGGGAAAAACTCCAAACCAAATTCCCCCAACATCAACAAAGCTCGTAAAAAAATCGCACTTTTATAACTTAAATATTGAAAAATTACCATTTGATTTTAAATACTTTAGAGGTTATGCTAAATGAAAGACAGAGAGATGTTATACAATGCTAAAAATTCTATTTTGGTAAAAAAATAATAATAGTGATTTAACCCTACACTGCATGGTGTTGCCAATTGTTTACATGGACAATTTGTCCTCCTTATGAATAGCAGAGTGTAGTCATAAGGCAACTCAATGCATAAAAAGCAAGTATTGGGTATATTTAAAGCAATTATCACCATTTATCCTCCATACATGGCAGCACTGGTCTGTTACATGCTCTTAAATGAATCCATATGGATAGCTTTTAAAATCACTCAAACTACCATGTTTTGAAATTATTTTTTACAATGAAATATTTTTCTTCGTCTTTTAAAAAAATAACATGAATAAAATAAACATTTATCTTTCGTTTAAGATGCGTTTTACATCAAAATAATTATTTGGAAAAAATCTAGGACATAATACACGTCTGTAGCCATTTGGCAACATTATGCAGTAAGCATCCAGGGAACACTTCGATTCATCTCTATAGTTCATGAAGTATGTGCTTTGTTTATGTTTCGCGCTAGCTTCTTTCTCTTTTTGGAGGGTATAATCTAATCATGCGGACCCAAAAGTGGTACTTTCGGCTGTTCTACCGTTTATAAGACCTCGCAATTATCAATGCTTAGTTGATGTTCAACAGAGTGAACAAACAAAAAATCAATAGGGAAAAGCCTTTAAAACGTGCTCATTTTAGATTTCAGTTAGCATAAACGTTGTGCTTACACGGGCAAGTGAAGTCATTAATAATTTTAAAATATAGTTTTTAAAAAAAACTAAAAAATACGCTTTTACATTGGAATGCACTGTGATCATCACGGGTTTCCCTCTGATTTTCAAAACTACTGAATATCCGCACTTAAGTTTACATGTACTTATAATACATCAATATGCAATACAGTTTAGCCTTTAGTATTAAAAATAATATTAAATATATTGCTTTTATATTTGCAAAGAACGTAAATTTTATCTTTTATTCAGAGTTACATACATACATACAAACAAACCCACATGTGAAATTAATAAAAGCGTATTAAAAAGAGACCATTAGCTACAGAGAAACTAGTTACAAATAAAAAAAAAGAGAAAAGAAGGAAAGTTTGCGCGAGAGAGCCTCCAAAAGACATCAGATTTGACAGAATTGATCATCGAAAAGTACAAGTACATATAAAAAATAATGTAAAATGTCAAAATGTAAAGGATTACAAGAGTACAGTCCACCAAATGTTCAATTCCTCTATTTTTTTACAAAAAAGAACTAATTTCAAGACTATCATTTACAATCATTTTTATCTGTTGAATGCATGGTGTAGCCATTTGGCAACAAAACTATTTTTAATTAGAAAGGGGTGAAAATTTAGAGTTAAATTTTTTTAAACATTTTTCCATGCTTTCTTATTACATTGACAAACACATATATTTTTTTCTACGAAAAATAAAAAATCATGCAGTGTAGGGTTAAGAAAGAAGGCTCGTTTATTTTTGAACGAACTGGTTAAGAAGGTTGATAAATAAGATAACATTTATAAACAAAAATAAAATACAAGAAGTGATTCCGCAGACTTAATAGATTCGAAAAAAATACTAACGTTAAATCCGGACTCTATTCAGCAGGCTCTAGGGAGAAGAAACTTTAGATCTTGTTATTTTTTGCATATAAAACAATAATAAAAGAATAAAAAAAATGACATTTAAACTGTAAATATGAGATTAAGAAATTACTGCCGAAAACTTTTGAGGTTTAAAAATATTTATATATTAACCGGTTTATTTTCTTTTCAATTCGAAGGATTTTTTTTAATGTTATTTTATTTACTGATAACTCATTCTAAGAAAAGACTACTTAAGTGCTAGATTAATATACTAAAAAGCTTAATTTTGAGGTTAGTTTTAAGCACACATTCAGAGAACTATTCTGCTTCTTTGAAGTTAAAAATCAAGTTATTTCATACACCAATGCCAATAAATCAATGACAATTTCTGAGCAATTTTCATTTTACAAGCATATTTTACGTTTTCATCTAAAATTAAATTAAAACCAACCTCAAAAGTCTACATTAAATTACGCGAACTTATTCCTAACAGTTACCTTGCAAAGATTGAAATAATAGGTACGTGACGATATAAATTTAACGATTACAGCATATCCTTTTCATAAATTTAAGTTATTCATACAAACATTTCATTTAAACGACTGTAAAAACTCAAATTAAATTTCAATTGAATAGGGATTTCTTTTTATAAATATTTAAATGGAATGTGGTTGAAGTTATCTGCTTGTTTATGCAAGAAAAAATATTCCTCTTTAGAAAAATTGTGTTCGGCGACTGAATTTTAATTAAAAATCTGAATTGAGATAAAAAGCTTCACATACGGTATTAAAAAAAACAGTTTTAAATGATTCAAAACCTTTATTTACGCAAGTACATTATTCATATTTGCTTTTGATAAAAAATACTTCCTACGTTTCTTTTCATACGAGTTATTATTAATAGTTGGTTTTTTTTTCGAAAAAAGATCAAGCAACTATGAATGTAGTTAAACCTGTTTATTTCAAATACAGAAAAAATCGAAAAAAAAATACAAAGACAAGTTTCGAAACAAAAAGGATTAAAGCGATATTTGAGCATATTCTGAAGCTTTATGATACAGCTTCAGAAATTTTATTTTCAAGACTGCTTAAACGGTAAGTCAGACAGTTGTCGAAATCACTAAAATTGCTTTTTCAAAATGTAAACCTTTTGCTGTTAGGCTAGTCTCAAATTAATTCCGATTTCTAATAGTTATACTGGTGATCTAAGTGTTACTTTTGAACTTAGAATTCCACTTTTGTGGCCCCTTTTGTGCCAAAAACATATGCTTCAGTTTTTAAACAATTGAAAGCAAGCTCTACCAAAATTTTGTGACAAAAATCAGTTGTAATTTCAAGTATGTACAGAATTATTATTTTTAATTTTGTTTCAAACATTTATGCGACTCTTCACAGCTTTCAAGAAAAGAAATGAATGAAAAGAGCAAAAACTTTTTACTTCACTTAGTAAACAAACTAAATTTAAAAACGAAATTTAATTAATAGATATTCCATAATTTGTATTTCAGAGAATATGCATATCATTTGGTATTTCACTCCATAATAAATAGATTTTCCTCTACTGTTTATAAATAAATGTCTCTTTTTTCTACAACTTGTTACCAGTCACAAGTTTTCATCAAATAAATTACATAAACATTTCATCGGCAAACATGAAGAAATAATCTCATCGTTATCAGATTCTGTAGTGGGGGTGAAATCAGTCATATGATAACTATTATAAAAGTCCAGCAATAATCGTAATCTTGTTTTCCAAAGTATAAAAGCATACTAATCCTTAATCTCCACCTCAGAAATGATCAATAGAAACACGGTCATATTGGAGAGATATTTAATAAGTTCTATTCCCACACTTTCCTTTCTAGGTGACAACATGTCATCTGTAGGACTTTTGGCAAATATTTACGTCTTCCAAGTCTAAAAGAATTGTTTGTTATGTCAACAAATTTGCTCCCTATCATGTCATACGCCTATTTAAGTTATAGTCGATGAATTACGCAATGGAGGAAATATTTTTAAGTTTTTTTTTTAACAGAAAATCATTTTCTTGTATATTAACTGCTGAGAAATAGAGTGCTACTAAAATTATAATCATTCACAAAGTTTAAGGACAAAATTATTACGTTAAAAATAAATGAGGATATCGTTGTTGAACAAATTTCCAAATTATTTTTACTTGGTGAAGATGAAAAACGTTACGCCTGAAGAGTAGAGAGCCTTTAGGCTTGTTTTTTGTCGCGCATTGTTGTTGTACTAACATTTTCTAGAAACTTTTGATTAAAGCCAAACTATTTAAAAGTAAGAATGAAGGCTTTCACGGCCGGAGTAAATACTAGTTAAGGATTCCGGGCTGTTGTGCCGTGGTCTAAATGGCTTTAATCCATACGTTTTGATCGCAACTGCGGCGGTCATCTTCAGTGGGTGTCGTTGATTAATTTGGCGACGGATGCGAAATTTCGAACTGCTGCAAGATTTTAAATTGAAAACGCAGCGCCCCCTACCTTCCGGCTCGAGATTGATAGATGACTGGATGCCAAAGCTTGTTAACTTTTACTTCTTCCTCCTTCTTGTTAAAATTATTTGGGTGTTTGAAAATTTCAATGGCCTTTCTATTCAATCTGGGGAAATAATTTGAAGTCCGTAAAATTATTTTGGTAATGGAATACATGATATAAAATTCAAAGAGGCCAAAATAATTTCACGGACTTCAAATTATTGGACCCAGATTGAATAGAGAGGTCATTGAAATTTTCAAACACCCAAATAATTTTAACAAGAAGAAGGAAGAAGTAAAAGTTAACAAGCTTTGGCATCCAGTCATCTGTCAATCTCGAGCCGGAAGGTAGAGGGCGCTGCGTTTTCAATTTAAAATCTTGCAGCAGTTCGAAATTTCGCATCAGTCGCCAAATTAATCAACGACACCCACTGAAGATGACCGCCGCAGTTGCGATCGAAACGTATGGATTAAAGCCATTTAGACCACGGCACAACAGCCCGGAATCCTTAACTAGTATTTAAAAGTATTTAATGCTATTTAGACTCTTACAATATTTTGTAACTGAATTTAAGGCTTTTGATTTTCAATTTAATTTTCTTTTTTTAGAGAGAGAGGGAGACTTTTAGAATTGAATATTTTGTTGTCTCAGCAAGAATAGCTATTCGATTTTCTCCAACTACTGTGAAGAGAAATTGCTTATTGTTCTCATTATTTAAAAAAAATCCTGTTAAATTCTAGAATTATTTGATCTTTTCCTTTTAGCAGTGTCACTCACCGTCCGGCCCTTCATTTCAAGTTTTTCCAGAGGGGTGGTTAGGACAAAGGATGCAAACGCAATGTAATTTCATCGGAAAACAGCAAAAACCAGGCCCACTTATATGTAAATAATATATTGATTTCCCAAACCCGGGGGGGGGGGGTAAATGACACCACTAACTGATGGACCTGCTCACTTTTTTTTTTTTTTTTTGGCAATTCTGTAGCAGATATTATATTTGCATTCGTTGTGGTTGTAGGAAGAGGGTGTTAGAAAAAAATTCCTTAATGTTCACGTTTGAAACAATTTCAATTGTTCTATACTACAGTTGTTAAATATCGCTTATTTATTCCAGTAATAATTTCCGCTATTCTTTCAGCTACAATTCAATGTCAAAGACAAACTAAGTAATTCATCAGAAGAAATTGCCCTAGTTGCTATTTCAATTTCCAGATCGCTCATATCTTATAAGATTTTTTCTAAGTTCAGATATTCCCAGGAGTTTCAATAGTAAGTGAAGCTTCTATTGATGTTACATCTATTAATGTAAAGACACTGAAATTGTAGAAATTGTTGTATTTAGGTTTGTTCTCTCATAATTAATTGAAAACTATCCTTCTGGTATCGGAACATAACATTTCGAAGGCATATCAGAGATTAGTCATCCTCCAAGCATTATGAATAGCACCTATCACTCCCCAAAGATTTTCCTCAGATATACTCCCAAAATGGCTAATAACTACCTTTTTATAATCAACTATAGTGATGAAAAGCAGGTCAGTCATTTAGGAGGGTCAGGGAGGTCTATTGCTGCTCCCCCCTGACTTTGAGAAATCAATGCATTTACATATAAGTGGGCGTGGTTTTTTATGTTTTCCGATGAAATTACATTGTATTTGGAGCCTTTGCCCTCCCTCCCTAAAAAAACTTTAAATTACGGGCTTGATGAAAAGCTAAAAGCTGAATTTTAAGATCGCTAAAATCACTAACAGTTCTGTGCTCTTTTTTCTTTTTTTTTTTTTTTTAATTCTTTCCAGAGCATTTTTGGTTTTAAAGTCATTAAAGAGTAGAAGTTCTGAAGAACTCTAATTTTGCAAGCTTAAAAGTTTTGGAATACGTACAGAAGTAGTACAGCAATCTACGTTAACTACTGCGTACTATACCGTAAAATGTGAATGTTTTTTTACCGTATAATGCAGCTAATTTTATAGAAATAAACAGTAAAAAATAGTCGTTTTACAATAATAAACTGTAAAATTCCCCGTTTTACAGTACTAAACTGTAAAATTGCTAATTTTTACAGTACTAAACTGTAAAATTGATAATTTTTACAGTACTAAACTGTAAAATTGCTAATTTTTACAGTACTAAACTGTAAAATTGCTAATTTTTGCAGTAAAAAACTAAAATTGCTAATTTTACAGTTGATTACTGAGCATTTTACAGTTTTAACTTGTAACCTCGGCTGCCAGTATTATACTGTTGCTTTTACAGTATAATACAGCTAAATTTTGCGGCAATAAACTGTAAAATTGCAAACTTTGCAGTAAGAAACTAAAATTGCTAGTTTTACAGTTTATCACTGAGCATTTTTCCTTTTTAAATCGGAATCTCGGCTTCCATTATTATAGTGTAGAAACAACAGTTAATTTGTTGCAGTGTACTAAATGGTTGATTGTATCAAAGCTATTGCCAATTTCAAACATTTAAGAACTCATGAGAAATCGGAATAGCTGAAAAAAAAACTCTTTTGTAAAAATACTTTCTCATTATTCTAAAAATTTCAGCAACTGTGAAAAAATACAAAAAAAGTAAAAATAAAGGGCGTTTGAACACCATCTTCCATTAAGAGTAAAATGATGAAATTTTAGGAGAGTGATCTTACGAAATATGTAAAAAAATAGAGTGAGCCTTGATCTGTAACTAAAAAATAAATAAATAAAACCCCCTAAACCCCCTGTGTAACAGCGTTTTAACCCTTAACTACACGAAAACTTCGAAAATCGGCCAGTGATACTACAGCAATAAGAATACTATTGCGTCGTTTGTTGCTATTTTCTCATTCAATCGACATATTTTTTTTATTCTATCGCTCTCTTTCAAAAAAAAAGTGAAGGGATAATGGTTACCTGGACGACGCGAAAGGAGCGATCGGTGCTTTCCGATAAAAATAATCCGATAAACGATATTGGTTTGACAAAGACGGCCCAATCGTCATTACATCGGTAGGTAGCAAAGCGCACAGCATATGTTAATCCATGTTGCATACGCCAGTATCGGATAGAAAAAATAACGTACGGTTTATCGCTGCGGTATCAGAAAGCAGAAAAACTCCGTAAAGCTAAAACGCACCGCTTTTGATAAAGGTATATTTATCAAAAAAAAAAAATTATTCCGGGAATAGCTCATATAATTAATTACTTAGGGATAAGCACCGAAAAATTCTCTTTTGCTACCCTTGTTAACAACGTTAATGAAATTGCCAATTACTTGTTGCTATATTTAATTCTGCTATATCGATTGAACAGACAGCTTTGGGTTGGATGGTTCCAAAACATGCAAAAATGTTTGTAAAAATTTGTAAAAATAAAGAGAATAATAAATAGATAAAAACAAAAATTACACAACCCAACACATTTTTGATGTATTGTTCTAATATTTCAATGATGTTGCGTTCAATCAAGTAATATGAGAAAAAGTATGTCCCGTAAAAATACATCTTAAGTATGTAAACTTACCAAGGGTTACCTACCATTCATTTTTCTTTCATAAAACCAAAATTACTCCTGGTTTGAACATTTAAACATTTCTTCAGCAGTAAAATCTAACTTATGCTTTATTTTAATTTTGGATTTCAGCCAATAAAAACCGTTTTTTAACTCCCAATTATTTTAATCTGAGACACGTTATGATCTTCTTATTGTTCCAATCAAAAAATTGTTTTGAACTTTTCAAAAAAAAAATGTAAAAGTGATTGATAACAAAGTATTATATGGAGAATGATTGAGAAGATATTTCATCACTTCATGGTGGTTATTGAAATACATATACAAATTCTAAGTATAGGTCACGTTTTGCACCATTTCGCGACAATGACCCTTGGTCAAAATTATTGTACCAGAACAATTAGTTACATTTAAAACTTCAAAATGCACCATATAAGCATAAAATGCATTTAATGACTATTACTATAAAAGAGTACAACAGATATAATAAAAGAAGACCTTTCTTTATGTTTCAGAATTTTTATTAGAAATCTGAGAACTTTTCATAAGTACCCTTAGCAGACGAAAGTTTCGTTTTCATTTTTTAATCACTTCCAAAACCGAAAGTCATTAGAAATTCTCATCAAAATGCTATTTAAAGCTTTTCAAAGTGGAACCTCTTTCATGAGGAGTTCTTTTGCAAGAAGGAAAAATGATGTAGCTAAGGAAAAATTGTGCAACATTTTAAACTGAAACTTTTTAAGCTCAGATTACATGCGAATGGGAGAAAAAGGCCAATTTTGAAAACAAAATTCATAAAAAGGAAATCATTTAGTCAAGTCTTTCGCAGCAAGATTCTGAGTTTCTAGTTAACATAAAATGTAGAAAAATTTTCAAAAGATACATTTTAACTAGTTTAATATTAGCTCATAAAAATCACATATAGCTTAAAATATGTGATTTTTATGTATTTGGTGTAAATTATTTTGCATATTTTCTTACAATAGCTCCAAATATGTCTACAAATCGAATATCTTAAAACAAACTATTTCTCAAAATACTTTACTGTGTCAATCTATGCCTAGTTATTAATGTCCCAATTGGTAAGGAATTGAAGTCGCAAATGCAAAGTAGCGGGTTTGATGCCTACTTGTCGAAGATCCGCCCTGTATGCTAATGGTGACTGGTTCACTTTAAATTCATCGCGATCACAGACGATCCTCGTTCTTATTCCAAAGGAATACTTACGGAGTGCTGAATCAGCTGTTGCTCTGCTCCTGGTTTGGATCAAAAAGGGGAAGAGAACAGAGTTGGGCCCCGTCCAACCAGTTAAAGCACGTGCAGTGGTTGGTACGCTGGACATTGATTGTAACCGTGACCAATTGACCAATCTTTTCTTCTATGATTCGAAAAGAAATAAAAATAAAAATATTAAAAACTTTTATTCATTTATTTATTAATTTATTTATTTTGTATTTATTCGTTACATTCTATTTATTTATTTATTTATTTTAATTTTTTATTTTTTTATTATTTTGTTATTTATATATTTATTTTTTTATTCGAGAAGAACAGATTAGCATAAATATAGGATCAAGTTTTCATTAATAAAATTTGAAAATATTAATTACAAGTAAGCATAGGTTAAGAAGCAAAGGTTAAAAGGCAAATTTGCCCAATGAACCCCTAGTTAATAAGACTAACTTGCTATGCTTGCGGAGTAAATTGGTTCATCCTATTTATTTAATATTCTGCTAATGTAAAAAGTATTTAAAAATAGACAAACCTTGATTAAACCGTGTTTTTTATGCGTAAGAATAAAAAAGTACAGATCTAAAGTGCAGATATCCCAAAAACGCCATATTTTGACAATGCCATATTATAAAATGCAGAATCATGCTAATAAAGAAACTATTCATAAGAAATACGTAATAACTACGCAATATTAAGTCAGATATTGATTAACAATTGCTTCTCTCTACTTATTTTCATCAGTGAATAAAATGAAAACACGGTGCACCATTTTTGTCAACCGAGCCAACTTTACCAATGTGAATAAGGTCAACCAGCATTGTATCGGAATTATTTTAGCACTTACTGGCCGCATACACAAATTGAAAAATACATCGTATAGCGATAGAATACATTAAACTCAAGGCTGACCAATGCAACCATGTAATTGGCAATTTCATCGGAATATCAGCTACAAAAAAAATGATATTCCTAATGATTCCAATCTTATTGAAACGATACAGTCCGGATACATCGGCAAAGGTACCATCCCCATTTAAGTATCCCAAAGCCATTATTACTGCCTAAAAAGAATATTGCAACATGTAGGGAATTTAACAAGATGCTCAACTTTTCCCCGTGATCTTATTTTATTATCTTTAGAAGAGCAATGTGCATCACTGAGAACTTTTATTTAAGAAACTGGGTTTTATGTATGGATTTCATGCTTGAATAGCTCATTTTCTGCTTTAAAAGGTAGCCTGAATATGAAATAGTATACGTAAGTTAAAGCAACTGGTGATACTTTCGTTACATCTGAATTTTACTTCACCTGGTACTGATTTAAGCACTGCTTATACATTTCATGTGTCAATACACAAAAATACCACTATTTATTAAAATACTTATACATAAAACTTCACTTACCATAAATTATTTTCTTAAGAATTTAACTCTCAGTAAAATTTAAAGAAAAAACCTTTAAAATGTTTTAATACTCAATTTACTAATAATACAAGTTTTGTTGTTTTCTAAGATTCAAGCTTCAACAAAAAATTAGTTCTTGGGAAAAGCAACTGTTTTGCTTCCTCCCCCTCCCCCCTTTTTCTCCTTCTTTTTCTTTTCTTTCTTTTTTTTTTTTTTTAACTTCACATCATATTTTCGCACAAATTGTTTAGTGCTGTGCAGTACTGGCATGCAACGTATGGAGTTGACTCTAGTATAAACTTTTTTATCTGATACTATATTTGTCATTTTCTTGCATACGTATTACAGCATTCCATTTTTTTCAATGCTTTCATTCTTTGATCTCATGAAAAAAAAAAACGTTTGTTCAGAAATTAATTTCTTATTCGCTTAATCAAATATTTCTTTTCCATTGATTATAACTCTTTTCATCAAATCATTTCATAATAATCAAAGTGCATTGCTGATTTGGAACGCAGTGCTCCTATTTTAAAAATATCGTTCTGTGAGTAGGTAAAGAAATTGTAGCTTCCAAACTGCTGTTGAAATCTTACATTGATAGATGTTTTACAAAATTTTCCCTGTAGGGGATTACGATGCAAGGTGAAATTTTTAAGATTCAACTTGGTTCGTACTATTTTCAAAATAAACCAATTGAAAATTTGTTTTAGAAAAATACAGTTAATAATGAAAGAACAAGGTTTTTTTTTTTCCTAAAACTTGCATTTAAACATTTTTTAATTTTGGCAATAAATTTGTACTTCTTTGAAAAGTGGAAAATTTGCATTTGTTTTTTTTTTTTTTTTTTTTTTTTTTTTTTTTTTTTTTTTCATAGAATCAAGTACAAAATAAAATATTTTCCATTTGATTATTAAAAATATTTTTAATCAGACAAATGAATAAATAAATTAATAAATAAATTAACAAATAATGGAAACATAAACGTATAAATAAATAAAGATGAGAGAAAAAAATAAACGAATAAAACAGTTAATGAATAAGAAAACAAATAATTGAATTGTTAAATGAAGGAATGTAAATTAGCCAATTAATGAATAAACACGTAAGTTATTTTTAAATTAGTTGAATGAGTAAAAAAATGAGACATTTTCTTTGCACAACATGAGCCTTCAATAATCAAAATAAGTTTCTAACAGATAAATAAATACCGCATCAAATATTAGTAGGTTTCAATTACTACTGAAAATTTAATTAACAAAAACTTTATCATCTTATAGCAACAAAAATATTTTTTGACTTGCAACCAAATGTTACAATTTTTTAATGGAATATAATGCGACATAATTTGATCTTCAGATGCAACTTTTTTATGACTGGTATGGACTACATGTGCCACTATATAGTTAAAATATTACCGGATAGGTGGCGCTAAAATCAGACTGAATATTTTTTAGTTTCACCTTGTCCTGCTATTTCCCTTTCTCTCACATTCTCGTGCTTTTTAAATACACTTTTTTTAGTTTTACAGTATGTATGTCTTTCTGAATAAAAGATAAAATTCACGTTCTTTACAAACAAAAAGTAACACATTTAATGATATTAGTACTACTAAAGATTACTATATTATATGTTGATGTATTATAAGTGTTTAGGTTGTTTGTGTAAGTAACTCGGAATAAACGATAAAATTCATGTTATTTGCAAATAAAAGTAATATATTTAATACTATTATTACTACTAAAGGCTAAACTATATTACATGTGGATGTATTAGAAGCGCATGTAAACTTAGCGGATATCCTCTAAAAGCGTATTTTTTAGTTTTTTAAACTATAATTTAATTATTTGAAATGAAATTAATACACAGAATTCCTGAAACTTGATCGAACTATATAGTATGGATGAAAAAAATTCACAAACTTCAAATTTCAGAGTTTTTGTTTTCCAATGCTCTGGATAAATATTTGAAAGTATCATCAAAATTAAAGAATTTATATTGTGATGATTATCGTAATTAGTTACAAGTAAACAGCAATAAATTTTAATCCATTAAGGTCTGCATAATGAAATTACCGATTCGGCAAATCGAGTCATACGCCACAGCGAAACAAATACAGAAACCAGTTCTCCGTAATCTTGATGAAGTAATTTTGATCCGAGCAATTACATCCTAATAAATTAAAACTTCAAGTAAACGCGCGCAGCCTGAAGTCATAAACTTACTGATTTTCCCTACGAGCACTTGATTTCCGATTCCGCGTAACACTTATCATCCTCGAACGAATTTTCACTTGTTGTGTAACTTGAAACCGTCCAATCCGAAGGAGTAAAATAATTAAAGCAAATACGCACTCTGGTGTGTTTTCCGATATCCAGGCAACCATAATATCGCATGCTCTTTCTAAGGAAATAATCAACGCAGTACTAACAAAGCATGAAATGCGACAGCTGAAATTAAGTCGGGGCATAGATTAGCCAAGCGCTAAATCGGGCTCCAAAACTAAGCAGTGTATATTCGCAGACACGTTTAAACGTAGCAGTTTCACAACAGGGATGTACTATATTTCTGTTAACACAAAGAATACCTGTTAACAATGGAAGTCTCGAATCGTGTCATTGAGATTCTAGTATTAAGTTACGTTTACAAAATGTACTCTGAAGATACCTCTCTTGCAGTATGCTAAACATTTTAAAGTTCAAAGCATTCTTTAAAAACTATTATAGCTGAACTGTTAAAACTTTTACAACAATTAAAGAAGGAAGACAATATTTTCTTTTTATCCTATCTGCGTTTACTTTACTTCAATCATCAGCGTGAAAAAAATATATATACGAGGGTTGTTTTTTTTTCAACCTCCGATAGGCTATAAAAAATTAACGGATTCAAATATTAAAAATATTTTATTATCAAAAGTAAGGTTTAATGCTCTACAATTCTGTACATAATCTCACCTTGAGGACTGAAGCATTTGTGATATCTTTACTTTACTTTACTTTACTCACTCTAGGGTCCCCCGTACCTACCACAACTCGTGGTTCAACCGGGATAGGACCCTGAAGAGCGCTCTGTTCTTTTTGAACCAGAACCAAGGGTCGAGCAAACCCTTGGCCCAGCACCCCCAGAGGTATCCCAGGTAGCACAAATAACCTTTAAACGTTTTATAAACGTTTTTAAGCGGTTGTTACAACGTTAATAACCATTTTTCAACCTTTAAAAAACGAAGTGTGCTACTTGGGATCGTTTCAATTGGAGGACTTTGTGACCACGACATTTTTAACGTCCCCCAGCCACCATTAATCAAGACAAGTGGATCTTTGATCGGCTGGAATTGAACCCGGGTCCCTCCGGTCACGAGTCCGACGCCTTACCGATCGGGCTACCACGGCCCAAGCATTTGTGATATCTGAGAACAAGCTTTATAATAGCCTCCTCGTAAAATGTTGCCGCCAATGATTGGAAGTGAGTTTTGACTCTTTCTTTATGTTCCACGCCACTTTGGAAGCACGATGCCTTTCCAGACCCCAAGCAGTGGTCCCCAAATCCCTGTTTTAGTTCAGGAAACGCATGAAAGTTTCTTGGCGCTCGGTCAAAACTTTATGGTGGGTGTTCAAAAATGTCCCATTAAAATTGCTGAAGAAACCGTTGGGTGACACGAGCGCTATAATTACGGGCATTGCCATGGATCACAACAACTCCAGAAGTCAGACCGCTTCTTCGGTTTTTTTTTTTTTTTTTTTTTAATAGCTCTCTGTAAGCGTCGCAAAGTTTCAAAATAAGAATCCACAGTGACTCGCAAAACACTTCGCAATTCACACTTGTCAGGAGAATCAATAGTGACAGTTATGTTTATGTGACAGTAGCTCAACAAAATATGACATGTTGGACTCGCCAGTGGCAGATTGTGTGGAGGGAGAAATGCAGAGTCACCTAATATGCACACCGGCTATCTGCCGCATGAATAAGGTTCATACTGTGCGATCGGAGGATGAAAAAAAAAACAACTCTCGTATATATTTTTTTTCTCTCTACTAATAATAAAGTCGAAAGTGTGTATGTCTAGATGTCTGTTACGCGCGTAGGCCAAATCTATCCAATCGATTTTGTTGAAATTAGGCAAAAAACTAGTTAGTAGCATGGGGGAAGGCACCTCAAAGCGTTTTTTCGAAAATTTGATTTTATTCATTTTCTATTCCAATTCAAAGCATATTTCTTACATAAATTTGATGAAACAGGGAAGAAATACTTAACATTCAATTTTAAGCTTTATATCACTCGAAAGCTTGGAATTAGCTTCTTAAAATTATGTTTATTCAGTTTCTACGAACATTAGGAGAGCTGTAATACATGTTTTTGTTTTCATGTTGTGTTATAATCCCACAACTCAAAGCTTACCTTGAGCAAACCAAACGATTCTAAATGATTAAGTTTCAGAATGAAATCAAGAGTTAGGACAGAATTGAATTTATTTTCTCAACAGAAATTAAATCTTGTTTCGTTAACACCATTTCGTCTTATAGCTTCTTTGATTGTTTAGTTTTTTACTTTTTATGTTTTGATTTACTTTTTTTTCAAATAATCCGAGAATATTAAATAATAGAACGGAAATTTTGCTAAAATAAATTTCAGCCATTACGAATTGTTTAATCATTTGAAGAAAATAAAGCTGAATCCTAAAATACTGTCTAAAATTTTTTCGAGCGACCTCCGCTGCATCTGCGCACGCGCGAAGTCTCTTAGGACTTTCTCGAAATAGGGGGGAAAAGCAACGAGGAAGTAGAAAGCGAACAAAAGCTGAAGGCATCGGGTAGTGCGCATCCTAAACCTATCACCCCTTTTTCAGATGGAAGCGTCCGTAGCTCCCAGGCGCACAATACGCAAACAGACAGTAATTAGAATTATTGTAAAAAGTGTAAATACTAGCACATGCTAGAAATCTGCAATTGTCTTCACTTCAATTGCCAAAAATACTCTTTTGGAAAAAAGAATGGAGGAGCAAGCTGTGAATTACATGGTTTTAATTGAATTTTAAGAAACCTATAGTACAAACTTTAAAAAACTGTCAGTATGCGAACTAATTTCGTATATACTTTTCACTGCAATCGTCATCTAGAAAACATTTTGACAAATAGTACATTGTGTAACCTTGTATAAACAATCTTTTAGTTTCTTCAATTATAATGTACGAGTTTTAACCAATCACTAAGGTAACAAACGAAAATGAAACTATACCATCATATTGTTGAAGATTAATTGTGTTTCAAATGCTTAACTATGACGTATCAAGATACGCAGTTACAAAAAAAAATGCTTCAATTCAAGTTTCTTTGTTACAAACTGAAACATCTTCCTTTCTGGAAAAGTTTGTAACACTAAAGTACAAACTGAAGTTTTTGAGAAGAAATTTAGTACACGTAATATAGGTTTTACTGAATAAAACACGCGTTACAAGTTCAAAGCTACACATTTTTGAACTTCGCACTAAATGAAATGTTTCGTTGAAAACACATTTTTTGAATAAGAAACGGATGCCATATTAGAAAAAAAATTAAAAATAGAAGATGAAATATCTAGAACGAAAAAAAAAAAATTTTGTAAAGTCAGTGAAATACCAAAAGCATTTTTTATGCCTATCCTGTATTATTACAGGATATTCAACTAAAGAACGTAAAGTTGTTACTGCCCTTTTAAGCATAAAAGTCATTAAGTATTACTTGTTAAAGTAAACAAAAGGTAAAATAAATTCATAACATTAGTATTTAAGTAAACTTTTTAGCATCACTCCAACCTGAAATAACTCTAAATAGCATCATCATAATATGGATAATTGAAAAAAAAATGGCATTTAACAGTTTTACATTAAACATTTTTAAACGAAACAAATAGATCGAATCTTTTATATCCTTACCAGTGGATCAATAAAATTATCAAACCTCTTAAAGAAAGGACCTGGAAATACCTGATTGTAATGCAGGTCGAATCTTTCGCGTAAATAAAGGTTGGCTTTTTCATGCATACATGGAAGTGCATTTGAGGCATCCACTAGCGTGGTATTTTAAACTCGGAAAGAGAATCTGAGAGAATTCGACAGCTCAACTTTACTCTTCATCGAGCAAGTAAAAGAAAAACTGGCTTTGCTTTTTGTTATGTAAAATGAGTCAAGATGAAGTTAAATAAGTGAAGTCGGAGTAGCATTTCTCCATGATTTGGCAAATGTTGTTTGTGTCAAATACAAATTTATTCTTGAAGCACGGAAACTTTGAGTAATTAGAGCACGAGCATTAATAATTTTTAAATCAGTTTCTAAAAATACGTTATATCTTTTCCTTTACACTGAAAAAAATAATTTTACCAAGAAATTCTCGAATCAATATTTAATTTCAAAGTAATATTTTATCTTTCGTTCAGTAGTCTTAAGAATATGCTAAGAGAGGAATCAAAATAATCAAACTATTTTAGAAAACGGAATGTATATATATATATATATATATATATATATATATATATATATATATATATATATATATATATATATATATATATATATACACGGGGAGTAAAGTGGCACTCTTCAGGGGGTGCCGCTGGTAGTGAGTGTAGATTTAAAAGTTTGGGAGCATGTCTAGATGCAATTTTTGGGGGCTCCCTTTGTCCGTCGCAGAACAATGTGAACCAGTTATCATGTGCATTTTTGTAAATTCTGCGGGGCTTTCATGTGCATACGAGCTCTTCACAATTTCGACATTTGTAATATGATTAATCCGTTTTTGATAAAATGTTCATAAATATTAAGTAAGTTGTATCTTTTTTTATATACTAAATGTCATAAAAAAAAGACACAACTTACAAAGAAATACACTTCCAAAGAAAAAAACGCTTTTTTTTTAATTTGAACACACACTACGAAAAAAAACATTCTTTTTACAGTATAATACAGCTAATTTTACAGTAATAAACTCTAAAATTGCTGATTTTACAGCAATAATGTAAAATTGCTAATTTTCCAGTTTTAAATTGTAACCGCCAGTTTTTATACTGCTGTTTTTACAGTTTAATGCAGCTAATTTTATGGTAATGAACTGTAAAATTGATCATTTTGCAGTAATAAAGTGTAAAATAGCTAGTGTTACAGTTTTTACTGTGCATTTTACAGTTTTAAACTGGAGCCTCTGCTTTCAGTATTACATAGTAAAAAACAACAGCTTATTTAATGCAGTGCACCAGCCCATGCATTCAAAGAACTCAAAACAAAAAAAATATATATATATGTTTTATTCTTCTGAGGAGAAAAAGGAAGTAAATGAAACTCAAGATTCTTTTTCAACATCGGTATTTTTTGAGATCCTGGTAATGACACTTTGGTCTAGAAGTTGTAAACCCCAACAAAACTTCAGTGCTCTAACGGAAGACATTGGGACTCCATCTTGACTCTCGAATTATATTTTTCAAAGTTTCAATCCAACTCATATCACGTTTCTTGCCATAAAATTTTTCTTTGTAAATAAACAAAGAAATTATTACCTAGGAGACAGAAAAGTTATTTCGTTTCTTTTCCCTTAAGGAGTGTTTCAACCTGATCATTGTTTTTTATTTTTCCTCCCAGTTCTGGGGCACTATAATTCAGTTTACCAAAACATTTTCTTCGTTATCGATCGTTAAGTTTCCAAATGATAATTAATTTCGAAACTCTACATGAGTATAAATACTAGATTAATTCAACTATACATTGCACTTTCGTCCAATTTCGCAGTAAAATGATCATGCTATAAAAATTATATCGATTCAATTAAAAAATCAATTAGAAATTCAATGACTTGCTTGAATTTAAAAACTTAAAGTTTGACACTAAAACTCATATACATTTCCAAAAAAATACTTTTCACAACGAGAGCATTGGACTATAACGATTAGTTAGACACAAAAGAAGAAAAAAAAGAATGAACTTTAAGTGTTAAGGAATAGTTTTTTTTTTTTTTTTGCTGAAAAAAGTAACTTTTCATTTAAAAAAAAACACACGTTTTTAAACAAGTTACGGGTTAAACATGTGTTAGCGCAGTATAAATAATTACGTTAAATTTTAAAATGTGCAATAAATACTAAAGAATACAATTTTTAGGGTGTTCGCCTAGTTTAAATGGAACCTTATTTATATTGTATACTTAATGGATACTTAAATGACCAAGAAATCAAATCACCATTCAAGCAAAAAAAAGCACTAAATCGAAAGCGATTTATGCATTTAAGAACTGCAATACTTGTCAGACACACACTTGCACTTATATATTTAACTCGGCTCTGTTTAAGTCGGAGCTAAAATAGAACTATTTGCTAAATTTATTCCTTCAAACGTGAATTATTTAAACCTGTTTATTCAAAAGCAAAAACTCACTTCAATTGGTAACGATCTAGTTACTTGCTTGCGACTTCGAAATCGTCAATGCTTTTTATAGTAATGGGTATCCAGTTTTTCGCAGCTACAAAATTTTGTACATTGCACACACGATCTCCTTTATAAATATTTATAACTCATTTTCTGTTCTTATTAAACCAATAAGGTCTTTTGATGGTTCTTTACATTTTACTTTGATTCAGTTTGTTTATTATTGCGTTTTCGGTTGCATAGTTTTCAATAAAAAAGGTCTAAAAAAGGTCAATAAATAGTTTTGCCTCTCTTGTCTCATGGATGAGACTCAAAACTCCATTTTTCCTAAAGTTAACTTCTAGTCATCTTCACGCTATTGTGGAGTTATGCCAAATGTCAAAGCTTTAGTGAAAGCAGGCTGTGACAGAGAGATTAGAAAAGTTCCGAAAGAATTTATGTTTTTATTGTGATTGGGAAAGGGAAAATATTGGAATTGGTTCTCATAGAGCAATGAAGTAAGCGCAATTGATATCAACCTGTTAATAGTTTAATTCGGAAAAATGTTTGTTTGAATATGTTTCATTGTTTTTATTAACCCATTAATGCCTAGCGTCTCTTTTTAGCGACGGTGCAAAAAAGGGTCTGAATTTCCCCAAAATGAACATTTCAACCAAATAATTGTGTTCAATTAGCACCTTGGTATTGTTTCAATTCGTTATTAACAGATTGCGGCGCATAACGATTGTAAAGTATGATCTGTAGCAGTTTTAATATGATCTTTATCAAAAATTACTTCGTTCACAATCTCAAGAAAAAAAACTAAGTTTTCAACGTTATTCTCAGCTTTCCAGTTTGTTATGTTAATTGCTGATTTTATTTCTTCTCATAAAATGTCTTTTTAACTATTATATCGTAGGCAGAAAAAAAAATTTAGTAAAAAAGTATTTACCTTCTGGCCTCTGGTGTCTATCGTAATTTTTAAAGGACGATTTTTCTTTCCTTAATAAAAAAATTATTTTTTACATAATATTTTTTTTGTTTTTTTTCCTGTTCATTAAACACTATTTGTAACCAGTATACAAAATATCTTTGAAAAAAATGCCAGGAATTAATGGGTTAAAGACAAATTTCAAATAAAATGGCTCTAAAACTAAACCTAACTCAATTGCGCAACATCCCATGGCGGCTAAGGCCTACTATTAGTCTAAGATCCGACGTTGACCTACCCTCATCGAGCTTCCTTATAAGTTATACATAAAAATGTAGATAAACATACTCCTAACACGATGGCATATGGATATCTAAACAAAAGTGACCCAATCATTGGGTTGTCGCGATTCGAAGTTCCAGTAGTTGAGTAAAACTGCAGTTTTTCTGATGGTATCTTTCAATTTTTCAAGAATTTGCAGTTTATCTGCAGTTTTTTGAAAATTAAAAGCAGATTTAAATCTCTCGTAAATAACAATTGTTCGACTAAAAATTCAACATTTTCGTAAGAAAATAGTTATGTGATAAAAAAATTATGTGCCTGTCTGAATTATGTGTTTTTAAAAATTCTGAAAAAAAAAACTGCAGAAATTTTGCAACTTTCTGCTAATCTTCTTCTTTAACTTGACGATAACTGCAGAAAATCTGAAAAATGACTCCATTATAGAAATTTTAAAATCACAACAACCCTATGAAAAGAGCACTTTTGCTTAATCAGTCTTATACCATCGTGTTTGTAATATTTTTTAAAGAAACTCGACGAAGGTATTTAAACCCAAGTCGGATCTTGTACTATATGTCCAACTCAGTTCTCATGTGTTTGAATGCTACAACTAATTGTGAATGCTACAACATAATGTAGCACTAAAAACGATAATCATACCATACACATAATCTAAATAATGATGTATGCTTCAAATTAAACTCAGAATGGAATAAATAGAGCTAAAAGTTGTTTTTTCAACAAATGTGTGAGAAAAAGGATCCTTAGAGAAATGTCATCAGCTTCTTTTTTTGGGGGTAGAGGGGGGAAACAAAATCCATTTTTTTTCTACTTTACGATACGTGATATGAAACAGTCTTTCTTTACAATTCTACAGCAAACGAATTGAAGAAAAAGCAGCTACTCATATAGGGAATTTGTCTTTAAACAATTACATTATTTTCTCTATATTAATGCAAAGGCACATACTTTTAAGCATATGACAGAATAAAAATCTACGGGTAATTATATATCACATAGAATAAAATCAATTCTATAAGAATTTTTGAAGAAAAGTTTATTGGATACATTTTTCCAGAAAAAATATCTTTTCGTGATTCAATAGAAAATGTATTCCTTGAATAGAAAATGAAATATTTCTGCAAAATACTTTATTGAGTCCATCACACCTCTGAAGTTTCGAAACGTATCTGAATCGACTTCATTAAAGTGTCCGGGGAACTCGTGAATTCCCAGTAGGTAGTATTAAAAGACTGTCAACGTTTCATGCAACTTTACGGTTCTTTTATTTCTTAAGAAAGTTTGCAAATGACGAAGAAAGAAAGGAAAATTGAAATTCTTTCCGTTTTCATCAAAAAGTGAGTGTGTGTACTTAAACATGTGCACATGAAAAGTGAACGCATTAAATCTGTACCTCAGAACCAGAAGGAAGCAAGTCCAAAAATGGCTATTTTCACTTTATTGCTGCATTATATGTAGAATCTTATTCCGCATCGTCCCATCAGAACGTTTTTCGATTAAAGAAATTCCATCACAATTATTTAGCAGCATGAAAAGAGAGCGAGTCCCATCCTTTGCATGTATTCAACTATTCAACCGGGGGTGCCCATCCCCCACAAGCTCAATGGCGCAAATCCCCCCCCCCCCCAAATTTTTCTCAACCCTTTTGTGCTATTTATTTTAACCCCTCTTTTTTATTTTATTTATTTTTTAAATGATATTTATTTATTTTTAAAATATTATTTATTTATTTATTTTAAATATTTTTAATAGTATTTTTTAAAAAAATTATTTATTTATTTTTTTAAATAAGAACTATTATTTTTTTTAAGTATTATTAATTTTTTAGAAGTACTAACTATGCGCAGAATAGAATAACTTTTTTTCTCTTCCAGACATTCCAAGCACACACACAAACACAAAATAAATAAATAAATAAATAAATAAAATAATGATAAAGAAATAAAAGAAATAATTTGAATAAAAAATTAATTCATGAATAATTTTTACTAAAAAAATCAGAAAATAATTTAAATTAAAAAAATAAATAATAAATAATTTAAATAAATAAATTAGTTTTGAAAAATCCCCCCCCAAAAATTTTGATGGTGCAACTTGCGCCATAATCCCCCCCCCCCCTGTGAGCACCCCTGTATTCAACAATCGTTTTCGCCTTCCCCTGAAAAGTTGCAATCATGGACTTACGTTATTCTGCTTCTGAGGTACAGAAATTAGTTTATCCTTAAGTGAGGAAGCTACGAGTAGTTACAATACAAAATAAATCTGTGATAGAGAGCCTCATGGTTGCACATTTTTTTTCCAGAGCAAAATGTAATACGTGCCAAAAGCGACCATTTCCCCTCGGACGTTACAATATTTTTTTAGATCAAATAATATTCTCTGTGAGAATTACGATCTCAAAATATAAAAATGTTGAACAGTTTGATTTGACAAAAAAAAAAATATATCCAGAATCTCTACGGGAATTGGTCATTTTTTAAAGATATTGCATTACGCACCAGAAAAAAAAGTGCAAAGCCTAATGTACGATACCAAGATTCAAAAATATTATTTTTCTAATTTTGAAAATGAGTAGTGCAGAAAAGAAGCCATTGATGGAGCAGCGTGCACATAAAAAATGAAGTTTTTTTGGATAATTTTTCACAATGGGCACAATTTCGTTGAAGATACAACCAAGTGTTATTTTTTTATTGTTTTTGTTTGAGGAAAGGGTGCCATTAGTAGAACTAAATTCTTATAAAAAACCCCAGGTATAAGGTATAGTTCCCACTTTTGCCGCAAATGCGTTTTAGAAATATTGTTTCTGAAACCATTTAAATAAATTTTGGCCAAACGTTCAAGTTTTTGCTTTCGCTATATTTACCTAAAAAAATATATATACAAACACACACACACACACAGTTTATCACACATGATGAATCCTTAGATGATTGGAAGAGGGCATTCCACCGCCACGTGCGGGACAAGTAGGACTGAATAATGCACCATTGTTTTGCTACAGATCCTAATATTTTAACTAAACCAAAATAAGTACATTTTTTAATGTTTACATTTAACACAAAGGTACTCCTGACAGTTATATGGTTATAGAATATTTTTGTTAGTTGAAATTTCATTTATTTGTATCGTCACGTGCGAGACATGCAAAGTCAACCTCTCGTAACGCACTTTATGCATTAGTTAATTTTTTGCTCTATTAATTCAGCAATAACAAAACAAATTGTAGATTTTGATTGCTTAGGTTCCAACCCAAGTAGCATCAACTCATCGGATTTTGCTCGGCCGATCATCGAACTCCTCGTAAACTGATCCCGTAACGCACGTTGACATCGTTCCGATCAGTATCCAAGCACGGTTTTCGATGAGCTACTTTTCATCGGAAAGTGATATTCTTCCGATCAAATTTCCCGATGGAACTATGCCGAGCTATATTCCATCGGAAAACGATATCCTTCCGATCAAGTTTCCCGATGAAAATTAGCCGAACTATATTTCATCGGAAAACGATATCCTTCCGATCAAGTTTCCCGATGAAAATTATCCGAGCTATATTTCATTGGTAAACTTATATCCTTTCGATCAAATTTCCCGATGAAAATTAGCCGAGCTATATTTCATCGGAAAATGATGTCCTTCCGATCAAATTTCCCGATGAAAATGCCTAGCTACAGAAAATTGGAAGGTACGGGGGTCTCTGGGGTGCAAAATACTAAATACTAAATGCCAAGCTACAGATTTCATCGGAAAAGGGTCGTAATGATCAAATTTTCTGATGAAAATTTTCCCAATCTCAAATTTTTATTAAATATGCAGTGTTGGTCTCATTAATCGTAGACTTGGTGGCATGGTGGCAGAGCGTTGGTTTCCGCGCCAATAACCCGGGTTCGATTCTGAAGTTGGCCAGTCGCACCTGGTTGGGCGATCGCACTACAGGCCCGGTTTCCTTGGAGTGAAATCGTCGATCTCTGGCGAGGCGACAGACGCCGCCGCCTTCTGCGCATGCGCCTCAGCCGCAGATTGACGTCGCTTCACTCCATGCTCCAATCAAACTGGTTCTGATTCCAGCATGCGTCGCGCCCGGCGTCAGCGACGATTCTAGGAAACCGGGCCTTACTTCTGCAAAAGGTTGTGCCTCTACTGCAGCCCCACTTGAAAGAAAAAAAAAAGAAAATGATCCAAAATTCATCACCACGGAACTAAACTGCTCGTATATTGATCCAACTCTCATCGTATTTTGATCCAAAATTCATCACCACGGGCTACACTACTCGTATATTGCTCTAACTCTCATCGTATTTCGAGCAAAACTCATCGGATTTTGCTGCTCGGATTCTGTTTGGCCGATGAGACATATTGGAGCAATTCCCGATGAGAACTCATCGGAATCCGATCATCCGCAGATGAGAATTTCATCGGGTCTCGATGAATGGCCGATCATCGGCCGATGAGATTGTGTTGCTAGGGAATGTCATTGAAACATATCTCATTTGTTGAGAAATAATAATTTAAACTGTTAAAAAAAATAGGTATAGGTATATTCCACGAAACGTAGACATTTTCTCCCATCACATGACGGTTCCCATATTTCATTAAAAAGTAAAAAGTAATGAAGAAATTTTTTTTTTAAGGAATCATATAAACTTGTGTGATTTCCCAAGCTACAAAATTTTGTTCAAAACCTTTTTATAATATTATTTTTGATGAAATATATGAATTGTCAAGTGTGGGATAAATTACCATTTTACGTGGAATGGCCCTTGGTGTGTTTATAATTGTAAAACGAGTAATTCATTAAATTTTAAAATACAAGAATTTGATTTGATAAATATTTTCTTTTTACTACTGTAAAAACATTTTGCGTTATAAGCTATACTAGACCAATATCCAGATTGGCTTCGTTAACATGAACGCGCTGTTACATGCTTCAAATTCAATTTGATAAGGTACACCATGAATCCGCCTATCCTCAAACAAACCGGAATTGCCAGCAGGAAAGAATTACTCCCAAGTTTATGAACATTAGAGTACTCACAGTTTATATAATTCGTTTTGGAATAGGCCAATAGTGTGATACTATATCCGTGACAATTTGTATCCTGCCTGCTTGTAGCAATGTTGTGAAACATAATTCGGGCAACTATACATCAATTCGTTGTTGTTAAAAAAAAAAAAAAGTGAAACAAAACGTAATTTAATGTCTAATACATTTGTTTGTTTTCCTCTCATACAAGGTAGAGGAAAACCTTAATTCAAATTATTTAAGATTTTGGAAAAAATGAATTTGTATAACAAGTAATTGTAAACAATGTATAAGTAGTGCTTCTGGTACTCATTGCTGCTTACTGACATTTTAAAAGATGAGTTACATTGATTCTGTTTTTCTGGTAGTGAGTAAGAAAATTCTTCTGTCACCAGTTGCCAGTCGTTGTTGTTTCATTGTTGGCCACTCTTTTAATACATCCGCACTTTTTCTTTCTTTCTTTTTTTTTTTTTTGAAGTAAAAAGGCTAACCAATGTTCCTATAATATTCCAGCTAAAATAATCAGATAGAATCAAAATTGCTGTTAAAAATAACAAGAATGAAGTGGAAATTCTACAGTAATTCGCTCTGTGTGTTTGCTAAAATGATGATTATTTTAAAATCCATTTCATTTATGTAGTTACCTTGTAGCCACTAGAGACCTCTAACTTTGCCTTTTATTCCTAGACTAGCGTTACCCGCCACGGCTTCGCCCGTGGTAAAATTTAAAGGATTTTCGCTGCAATAGCTGTATTCATAATTAACGAATTTCAAAAATAAGTACAGCAATATAATGTTAAATTTAGATTTTATGTTACCATTGCTTATTAAAAAAACAAAGACATTTGCCTTGAATTAGTGCACCAGTTTTCTGGCAAAATTTTTCAGTGGTTTGGAGTTGAGTCAAAACTTGATATTTCTTGAAAGTTAAACTATGTTAATACTACTTGATAGCAGTAGTTTACATAAACTCTTCATGAATTTGGCATAGCGTTAAATCTGCGGCTAAACATTTGAGATCAAGTCATGACTTGAACAATGGTGAGTCATGGAAATTACATGGAACACTGTTTGTAGTTGTTTGTTCGCGCGTATGTGGTTCTTTTAACTTTCAATGAGTTTAGCATATATGCTTGGCAGCAGCAGAATACTTATATGAGGCTTTTAAATTGGAGTATTACTGGAAAAAATCCGTACGCTGTGACATGTAGATGAGCATTTTCATAACTTTTGAAACAATATGACATTTTCTTGTACGTTGGTTAGCGATATGTATCGCTTGAGCGACATATCTTGACAGAAACATAATTAAAAAAACAGTTGGTTCTCTATTTAACCACTCTCAAGGGACGAAAAAAATTGCCCTTAAGTAGAAAATATGTTGTAATAGAAGTTTTGAAAAATTTACAGTGGAATGTCTGGGACCACAATAAGTAGTCTTTAAATAGAGATAGTCGTTAAATAAAGCATTGTTAAACAGAGAACCAGCTGTACAGCTAAATGGTGCAAAAGAATTGTGATTAAAAACTGGTAAGAATAATGATTTTTAATTAAAAAAAATAAGCGGAGTTATTGACGTGCAGAATAAATACACTAACTGCATTTTCACAAATTAAACATAAGTAGATATGAGTAAAAATTAAAGTCAGAGAACAACACCAAATGAGTGGCAAAATGTTTTAAAAAATAAACTTTATTGAATGACTACCCTGACCTGAATTAAAATGGTTTTGGGAGTAAGACTCTTCACAATAACTATTTTAGAGAATTGAAACAGTCAAAAATTACTATTTCTTGATATGTACACAAAGTTAAGATGGCGTCGTATCTCTAGATTCTAAGGAGTTTCTGTAAGCTCCTGATGATTATTTGAAAATAGTATTCTTTTGTCAGAGCAATACTTGACTTGAATCATGCTGATCCATAAACACAAAAATAACAGATTTGTACTTGTCAGTTGCATTTCTTTACTCTATCAGGGGGTTTTGCACATCTGATGTGCAGCTGCGGGACATGTGATGAGACTCATTAGTTAAGAATATAGCATGACAAAATCTAAAAGTTGTGAAATTGAAGATGAGAATTGTCATAAGTTTAAAGATTAAAAGTTATTTTTTCCTTTTTTGGAAAATGGTTAAAATTCATCTTAATGTTGCAAAGGAATTTGAATTAAAACCAGTAGGGGAAAACATTTTTGAATAAAGAAACTTATGTGAAGTTGTCAGTCTGCAAAAGAATCATTGCAAATACTTCACTTGATTGCAATACTTCATTTGCAAATTAAACATCAGTAGGTATGAGAAAAGTTTAAAGACAAAAAACAATGACAGATAAGTAGTGCAAGAGAAAATATTTTCCAATAAAGAAAAGTTTGTAGAACTATTAGCAGTCAAAAGAATGATGTTTACTTCATTTACACAAATTAAACAACTGTGGGTGTAAGCAAACTCAAAGTACAGACAATAGTGACAGGTTTTTAGTCCCCCCCCCCTTCCCTGTGGTTAAATGGATTTGGGTGCAAGATTTTTCCCAAAGCTCTTTTAATCCGCTGAAGCAGTGTCGAAAATTGCTTTTTTTTTTATAAATGCAAACTTTGCACACATTTCATGACCCCCCCTCCCCCCCCCCCTCTATATGAAAATGGAATTTGGAGCATGACTTTTGGTAAAAACTCCTGTTGGCTGGAACAGAGTCAACAATTGATCTTTCTTGAAATGCAAACAAAGTCATTACTGCTTCATGTACTTTCCTTTAACTGGAGATGAAAATAGTAAATAGTTCAATCAGAAGCTGATTATTTGAGAGTAGCGACCTTTGGGTAAGCAATTCTTGATTTCAATGATTTTGAACCATGGAGATAAAAAAACACCCATTTGTACTTGTCGATTCTTATGTGTTTCTTCAAACTTTCAGTGGGTTTAGCATATCTACTGGGCAGCACCAGAATACTTGACAGACTTTTTTGGTAGGAGTATTACATAACACAAAATCCATAAGTTTGCCACAAAAAGGCGATTTCTTAGACAATTTGGTTTTCAAATGGAGGGGGGGGGTATAAACACATCTTGGCAGAAATATAATTGGAAAAATTTTCTTTACATTACAAAAAAGTGGGAGACAAAACCTGCAAGGGAAAATAAATTTGAACAAATTAAGCATCAGTACAAAGGAGCAAATAAGATAGTCAGATAACAAACAGGTAAGTGGCGAGATGCTTCAAAAAAAAAAAAAACTTATAATTGCTTGACTCTTTGCCCTTTCCCACTCTTATGTGTTAAAGTGGATTTCGGAGCAAGATTTTCTGAAAAAACTCATGTAGTGTGTCAGAGCAGAGTCAAAAATTGATATTTCCTGAACTGTAGACGTACCGTATATGCTCGCGTATAGGTCGATCTCGCGCATAAGTCGACCCCCTTACTTTTTGAAGGAAAATCGGTAAAAAATAATAAATATAAGTCGAGACCGCACTTTCTGAAACGATCGGGAACGTTTTGCTGCGATTTTTGAACATAAATGTTTTGAAAAGAATAAAAATGAAATGCACTGAACATTCTTGTGTTAAAAACAGCCCGATTGTTATTCTTTTTCACAAAAAGGGTTTATTTTTGCGATCGCGATTTTTGTAAATCGGTACCGATCTGGAAACGTTTTACCGCGATTTTTGAATATAAACGTTTTAAAAAGAAGGAAAATGAAAAATAGTGGGCATTCTTATGTTGAAATTAGCACGATTGTTATTCTTTTCACAAAAAGGGTTTCATTTTTGCGATCGCGATTTTTGTAAAGGGTTCGATTTTACGATCGCGGTTTTTGTAAGGGTTCGATTTTGAGGTTACAATTTTTGCTATCTGTTGCTTTTATTTTGCAATATTATCAATGAAATTTTGCGATGTATTCATATTACATTCTGCTTCAAAAAGATAAACACCATCAATCGGAAAATTCGCCAATACGGCAATTCCCGCACTTTTTACGCTGTCGGTCGTTAATTGTAATTATTTATTCTTTATTTCATAATCAAACCATGCAAAAATACAGTAGAATGTATGAGTATTTACCTCTTTAGCGTTTGTTTAAAATAGTTGGACTCTGAATCGAAAAAAATCTTCTGGTTGTTGTTCGGGAAAAATTTTCGGAAATTCTGCCCCGCGTATAAGTCGACCCCCTAACTTTCAACTTCATTTTTTGGACTAAATTTCTCGACTTATACGCGAGTATATACGGTAGTTACTACGGTTTCGTAGCAGTAGATTCTTGCGAGTTTCTGTAAACTCGTGCTGGATTTGGCTAATAGTTAGATCAGCATCTGATTTTTTGAGAGTAGCGACCTTTGGTTAAGCAATTCTTGATTTCAATGTTTCTGAGCTATGGAGATAAAAATAACACCCATTTGTACTTGTCGATTCTTATGTGTTTCTTCAAACTTTCAGTGGGTTTAGCGTATCTGCTGGGCAGCACCAGAATACTTGACTGAGACTGTTTGGTAGGAGTATTACATGACACAAAATCCATAAGTTTGTGCCACAAAAGGCGATTACTCAGTTTTTCAGAAAGTATGATATTTTCTTCGAAAATTGTTTTCGACATGTAATGGCTTCAGAAAATTAACACATCTCGGCAGAAATAAAATTTGAAAATTGATTTATTTGTTGGAGAGTTTGGAACAAAATCTGCAGGGGAAAATGTTTTTTAATAACGAAAGTTAAGTGGAGCTATTGACGTCCAAAAGAAGTAAACTAAATTCAGTTTCACAAACTAAACATTAGTTAGAATTTTTTTAGCAAAAATGAAAATGGCAGAACAATGTCAATTAAGTGTCGAGATGTTGAAAAAAAAAACAAACTTAATTTCAATCTCCCGCTCCCCCTTCCGTACTAAAATTGTTTTTCGGAGGGAAAGATTTTTGCCAAAACTCTTGTAGTGGGTTGGAGCAGAGTCAAAATATGGATATTTCATGAAATTTAAACAAATTTAAAATGCTTCGTACCCGTAGATTCTTGCAAATTCTGTCAGCAGCTGAATAATTAAGAACATGGGCTTTTAGTTAAGCAATTTCTGATTAGAATGACTCTGGATAATGGAGACAAAAATTACACTAATTTATACATATGTATGCTCATGCCTTCATCAAACATTCCATGGGTTTCGCATATTCGCTGGGCAACAGCAAAATACTTGAAAAACACTTTTTAGTTGCATTATTAGATAACACAATTTGGTTTTTAAATGGAGGGGGGGGGGATATAAACACATCTTGGCAGAAATATAACTGGAAAATTTTGTTTTACATTACAAAAAAGTCGGGGACAAAAACGTCAAGGGAAAATAATTTTAAACAAAGAAAGTTCACAAAAGCTATTGATATTAAAAAGTATACTTACCGCAGTTGCGCAAATTAAGCATCAGTGAAAAAAAGCAAATAACATAGTCAGATAACAAACAGGTGAGTGGCGAGATGGTTCAAAAAAAAAATAATAATAATAATAATTGCTTGACTCTTCGCCTTTTCTCACTTCTATGCGTTTAAGTGGATTTCGGAGCAAGATTTTCTGGAAAAACTGCTGTAGTTTGTCAGACCAGAGTCAAAAATTGACATTTCTTGAACTGCAGACGTATTTACTATTATTTGAAGTATTTACTATTACTTCGTAGCTGTAGATTCTTGCGAGTTTCTGTAAACTCATAATGGATATGGCAAATAGTTTCAGCAGCAGCTGATTGTTTGAGAGTAGCGACTTTTGGTTAAGTAATTCCTGATTTCAAGAATTCTGAACAATGGAGATAAAAGTTAGACCCATTTCTACTTGTTGATTCTTATATGTCTCTTAAAAGTTTTAGTGGATTTAGCATATCTGCTTAACAGCACAAGAATACTTGAATAGAACTTTTTAGTAGGTGTATTACCTGGCTTCTTTCTCACCATTTCAGGAGACAGATCATACTACACCTGCCTAACACGTCTGGCCAGTGGCCATATCATAACCTTAAAATACACAAATGGCGAGAAAACCTTTCCCCAGTGTACCAAATGCCACCAGCACCGAGCTTCTCCCAAACACATTTTGGACTGTCTCGGAATTTCCAGAGAGGATATTTACTCGTCTCCTTTGCTGGTTGCAGACGTCCTCAGGGTCAATGGTTTATTTGAGCTGGTCTGACCAGTTTGGAGATAAGAAGATGAAGTAGGAGTATTACATGACACAAAATCAATAAGTTTGTGCCATAAAAATGCGATTTTTCATAATTTTTCAATGCAATGAGTGGCGTAGTAGAAATTTCAAAAAGTAAATATTTTCACGTGTGATAAATGTATGTAAACCGCCACAAAAGAATTTTAGAAAGTAAATTGAAAATTTTGAAAGAAAAACCCTGGCGGAAAATTGATAAACAATGTTATCAGCTACTTACCAAATACTGGAAAACGTACTAATACTATAGTGCTAATACGAATTGAAGAATTTTTGTAAATAAATAATCCGCCAAATTAAGTAAAAGCGAAGAAAAGTTATTGCTCCAAAAACAAAGTAAATGTCAGGAAATTAAAAAAAGTAATCCAGCAAAAGAAGAAAATAAATCAGAGCGGAATGAACGAAATAAAGCGAATAACACTTACTTTGAAAACTGTAAATAAACGCACATGGCACATGCCAGAAGTTGGCAATTGATTTCACTTCAATCACAAAGAAAACCCTTTTGGAGTGCAAAAAAAAGAGGAGCGATACGTTGTGAATATAAGTTTTAAATAATTTTTTTAAAAATCTAGGACGAATTTAAAAATTTCGGCTACGTCTTGCACATTATCAGTATGCGGAATAATTTTGTACCAATTTTCATAATCATACGTTGCGTAAATTTTCCAGGAGAGCGTTTGACCCGAATCCGTGACGTCATCAAACTTTGATTTTATATATATAGATTATGCCTATTAGATTTGAAGCAACATTTTGTACAAACAATAACTTTCAAATTCTTAATGAAGTTTCAAAAAACACTAAGGGAAATGAATTAAAATTTTGTTATTCTTAATATCCGCCATAGTGGATAATACTCCAAAAAGTATAAACCTAACTGCATGAGCACACAAGCTTGACCTCACTGGCGTACTTATATTTGATACTGTTTACAAAGAGCTAAGAATTTCCCCACTATCAAACTTGATCAAAACCATTACACAAACAAATTTTGATTTCATTTATTAGCTTCATATTTATTTCTAATCACTTTGTTGTAATTTTTCTCTAAATAACAATGAACCTAACTTTTTGATTTCATCAGCAATAACCTCATCAACTACTAGCTTTCATTTTAATTTCATGGCTCGGATTATAGCCATATATTTTTCTTTGAAAAACATCGAAAAGTACGAAACGAATTATTTCCATACTTTCCTAAACTCTATACGTCCGCCTTTCCCCAAATAAATGAAGACTTTATTAAGCAAGTTTATTTGATGACTGCGTCCCAGCTGACATGGATGTGAATTTCAATTCCGTGCTGACACTCTTCTTCTGAAGTTGAGTTTCAGTTTTTAAAAGGTCGTCATATCAATTAGCCCCATTTAAAGTAAAAGCTAAAAGGGTAATAGCTAAATCTTAACAGTAGCATTGCAAAAAACTGAAAAATAAACAGATGAATAGATGTTCAAAAACGTATTTGTCTTTTATGTGTTCCTTTTTTTTTTTAGAAATCATTATTTTTCCTACTTAAATAAATTCTTTTCAAAAATATTTATTTCTGAAAAAGTTACTATTTAAAAAAAATAGTTTCTCCAAAATATTCTTCTCAAATTTCGGAGTATGAAGATACTTTACGTACTTACAGCTAATATAAAACTAAATTAATTATTAAAGAAATTAAATACCTGATAATAATAGCTCGTATTTATAAATCTTTTTTTCTTGTATATAATGACCAGATAATTTAAATTTAATCTTTTGAGCATATTTGAACTATCATAATGTACAGAAGTAAAATTTCTGGCATGTTTTAAAACAATTAATTAAGCGTAAATTTACGTCAAAATCATGAATAATTGCACATGAATATCAGGCTCGTCATTTAGGGGGGTCAGGCGGGGTCAATTGCCCCCCTGTGACTTCGAAAATCAATGTATTTGCATACAATGGTTTTCGCCATTTTTTGGTAAATTTTACATTATGTACACCCTTTGCCCCCCCCCCCTGGAAAAATTTCGAAATGGCGGATCTGCTGAATATGAATAAGTGGAAGGGATGCGGATAGAATATATTTTTAAAAAAGACTGAACTGGTTTGTATTCTACTGGCCCTTCAGATTAAATTGGACCTTTTCAAAAACTTTTTAATGACTTTACAATGCTAGTAGTGGGTTTGAATACTTAAAACCAGAATTTTTGCGTATTATTGATGCAAAGTTTAAAAAAAACGCATCTCCATAGTCCAAGTGAACAAATTCTTGATAATTAATATTAGATACTTCAAAGAGATGTTCCTGATGCCAAATACAGAAAAAATAAGCAAAAGCTAAATCTTGTATTGTTATGCTCATTTCTTTCAAACTTTAGTCGAACGTTACAAAAAATCTGTGGGTAATGAAGAAAAACAATTTGCCTATTTGAATTCAGAGCATCTTTTTACACTGAGATGAGGATTCTTCTCTATTTAATAGAAAAAAAAAAGCTTTTTTCGTAGACCAGTGTAATTTATTACGCAATGTAAAATGACAAAATCTTTAAAAAATGAAAAGTGTGCAGAATTCGCCCACTACTGTAACTGTTCTCAGATTACTTTTAGTTACCATCAAAGAAAACACATTTTAAACATAAAATTATTTCATTTGCAAAATACTCAACTTCCTTTTCAAGCAAAGCGCTTGTATTAAAAAGCATATTTTTGCGGTCATCATAACTCAAAACGTATTTCTGAGAGGTATAACACAATGTTTACTCTAGAATGAATTACAAATCTCGTCTTATATTCTTCACTTGGTACTTTTATGCCATTCCGTATATCTTTCTTTTAATAAGCAACCTATGTTATAAATTACTTTTCGTATAAATTACTCGCTTTTAGTAGAGTGCGTGAACGTGCGTGAGTTGAAACTGCTTTTACTCATAATGAATTCAAGTTTGCTTTGAAAGAACAGAAAGTGTAACTATGAGTAATTGTCTCACGAACCAACACCTTCATTCTAGTTTTGTGAAACTTGCCCCATCTAGAGTTATTAATGGCAATTTATTTTTATTTTGCTTCTTTATTTTTCTCCTTTTTTCTTTATTATTATTTCTTTCTTATTAACTCCTGCTTTCTACACTTCGTTCCAAAATATGTATGCCTACATACATTATTATTTCATGTTTCTCCAGAATTATGCAAAAATAGTTTGCAGTTCTACAGCCGATTGAAAACTTAAAACAATTTCAGAAAATCTACGTGTCATATTTTTGCAGCTCTGTTTGCATTGTGTGTTTTTTATAATAAAATCCTGTTTTTTAAACTAAAAGAAAAGACTAAACCTTGTTTTTGATAGTATACAAATATACATTTTTGTGTTATTATTCTTATTACTATCTAAAATACTTCTGTGAAAAAAAAATCTCAAATTTTAAAATCGCATGCCATTCAAATTTGCCTCTGTATTTCTTTTGACGGCTTACTTTTCTTATTACTTTCAAGTTTATGTATAAAACGAAGATTATAATAAAATAAGAGTTTCAAAGAAAAACATTCTTACATAAATTTTTGCTGTTAAACAAAAATAAAATTTAAACACGAGAATTCGGATAACTTTATCCCAACAAAACATCCTCAGCTTTTGGGCAGTTTGAAGCAGTCGGTGTCACCGATAAAGAGTTGAAATATAACGGGCTCCAAGCTCTACAGCTGTTCCGTTAACTTTAGTCGAGAGAATTAGTAAAATATTTATTAATTTACTTTAAAAACATTTCGTTAGGTCCTTTCATATTGGCTTTCGAACTTGGCAAGTTGATTTCTAACTGACGGAGTAGACTTTTTTGAACGTAATTTAGTGACAATTAAAATTTGACTAGTTAGAAAGCATTGTCACTTGGCTCTTTTTTTATTTATGTTTTTGTTGGGATATCATGCATTTTTGAAAAGCTGAAGAAAGACTATCTGTATATTAAAAACAATGTTATAATTTGCCTTTGTTTAAAAAAAACATTTGATTTTAACCATAAGTAATTTGATTTTGGCAACTTCTGACCAGTAGATTTGTTTTGATTTATTTGCCGAACCATTTATAAATCGCACCATGGGGATGCTCATAAAAAAGGCTATTTTTTGCTATTTTAACGTTTTTTTTTTTTTTTTTGGACTTTTTAGATTCTTCCATTCATATATGCATGAAAATCTACCTTGATGACAAATTTTAAGAGTCTGAGGCACTAGGAATTACAGGGTGGTTATAAATTAACTTGAGGTGTTTGGAGCCCTCTAGCACACAAAATACTGGGCGAAACATTGTCATATTTCATGGGCACACATATTAGACCATGGGATTTCGATTTCTGAAATAAAAAAAATAGTTTAAAAAATCGCCACCAGGGGAAAATTTGGCGCTGTAAAAGTGGATTACTGTTAATATCGCAAATTAAATTTGAAAAAATGCTGTACAAATCAATTTCGCGAAGAAAAAATGATTGTTATGTATGATAAAGTTTAATATGATCGCCGTAGAATTTCCTATAAAAAAAAGTCAACAGGAAGAAAATAGCAGTGCATTTTACCAAATAGAATGTAATAATTTGCATAAACGCGTTGCATTTAGCGATCATCAGTATAAAATGACGGACTGATAGAATTTTCACCATTCTGAGCACAGAAAGTTGCCTTTGAATAGTTCTTACCATGCACGACCGGGCTTTGCTAGTGAAGCTGTATTACCAGCGAAATGAAAATGATAATGCTGTGCACTGAAAAGTGCTGTGTATCAAAGAAATGTTTCTGATATCACGTTTAAAAAGAGATCATAACTTTAAAAGTCAGAGAAATCAAGTGATTGAGCCACAGGAATAGATATGCACCATTGATACTTCTTCACTCTGTATGGATTATTTGCTTATCTTTAATTCATACTATCCACTTATTACTTTTATTGTGTTTTGATGTTTTCAGATTAAATTTTTTACTCATTACTTTTTCAAAAAAAAAAGAAAAATCGTAGATTGCTTTTGCTCCTTTTTTCCTTCCTTGTTCTTTTTAAAAATGCATACAAAGTAACTCCTCTCAATTCAACTAAAAACCAGCGCTGCGGAGCAAGTATCAGTCATTTTCCCTCCGAGTCTGTAGCTTTTCCAAGGCTGCGGAGTCGAAGTCAGACTGATTTTGCAGTAAATGACTCAAAGTCTGGCGCCACGAAAGTCCAACAGCCCGAGTTAGAGTCTGTCATACCTTCTTCGACTCCGCAACCTTGATAAAAATAACAGTTGGCAACTTTCTTTTAAAAACGTACGAACTGTTTAACATTGTTTAAATGTTTATTTTCAGCAGAAGCACTTGAACACAGTTCATTGACTCGAGTGTGCGAACAGCACACTCAACACAGACTTGTGGAAAGTAAAAAAAAACAACAATGAAAATAATTAAAAATACAAAAATGTAGAATGTAGCAATAAAAGGTAAAATTAAAAGGAAAACATGAAAGCAGATAAAATGTAAAAGACTAAAAAAAAAAAAAAAAAAAACATCATAAAATGTAAAAGGCAGGAAAAGAATTAAAACTCTAAAACCATAAGATTTAAACATGTAAAAGCAATTTAAAAGTCAGTCAGGGTCAACCATACTACAGTTCAATTATTTTGTCTCTGGCCTTCCAATATCTCTCGTAAATACAGATGCCTGAGATTGCAATGCATTCTTTTGATGGAAAGCATCCATGGCTGTGTCTTTTTTGCATAGCGGACAATTTGGCGAGGAAAATATGTTAATCCTAAAAAGGTGGGCAGCAAGGCAGTCATGGCCGGTCTCAAGACGAATTGCTGCTACAGCATGTCGTCTCGGGGCATCTGCTATTGCCATGATTGATTTTGTGCTGCACAGCTGTAGTGGATTCAGCGTTACCCAGCGTGCTCCACGAAGAGGCCCACTACATTACACCCCTTTAAATGTAGGGTGGGGGCCACGTGGTCCTAGAGGTAGAGTACTCTCCTCGTAAGCAAGTGGTCGCGAGTTCGAATCTCACCTTGCACATAGATGTTATTTCATCCTCTGGTGTGCCGTAAATCTGTCCGGTGTTTGTCATGAGGCAAAGCGCATAGTACGCAGTCCTCATGTATGTTGAAGCTGATGGCTTCTGAAAAAAAATAAATAAAAATAAATAAAATGCAGGGTGTCCAGCAAAGGAATCACTGATTTCAAAACTGAATACCTCGAAAACAAATGACGATTTCGGAAGGAAACAATCACCGTGTTTATTGTGAATGGAGTAACGATCATTTGCTGAATTAAAAAAAAATAGTTATAAAAAGGGCCAACAGGTGGCGCTGGATGCTGTAATTAAACTACGAGTAACTTTAAATAGTGTTGTGAGGGATGGAGCGATCATTTCTAGCTTTAAAACGTGAAAAGATGTTTAAAAAACCATACTATTGAACAAAAAGTATAAATTTTCACCGGAATTTCACAAGTTAGGCCACAGTAATGCGAAATTAGGAGAATCTTCCAAAGGACGGTATATACGTAGAACTGTGACATAACCAGTAAAACTCTAGTTCCAGTGAAACTTATGGCTCAGTAGTAGTTTGTTTAAACCTCCTTTCACATTTCAACGCAAAAAATGACCGCTGCAGCCTTCACAACACTATTTATAGGTACACGTACTGCATTTACAGCATCCAGAACCACCTTTTGGCACTTTTTGTTACTGATTTTTCAAAATTCTGCATATAATTTTGACAGCTTTCACAAAAATCATACCGTTTGTTTCATTCCAAAATAGTTATTTCTTTTCGAGATATTCAATGTTGAAATCATGGAGTCCTGTACTGAACACCCTGTATCTGCATTACTTTGTAGCCCATTCAAACTAACGTCATACAGTTATAGTGAAAAGGAAGTTGCATAGTTAAAAAAGCTTTCAATGTGAATTTCCAAAAAGAACACCGATAAGAACGTCAAAAATAATTCATAAATAATCCTGTTTCCATAGATTAAGATACAAATGCGGTATACTAAGCAAATTGACGATGACTAGTAACGATCAGCTTCTATTTTGGTTCAGAAAAATACTTCTAAATGACAATCTAATCGTCTTCCATTAGCGTGCGCTTAAACTTAATCTTTGTAGTTTAATAGCAAATGACATGTGAGGCACGGATTAAATGCTTTATTTACGTATAAAATCAATTTCCCAATTTGACTATTAGGACGGTGAAATAGTTCATAAAATTAGTGATTTTAGACAACTAAGAATATGTTATTTCTTTTATTTTGACATCTCTTGAGTTCTGCAAATAAAATTGTGTGATTGGATATTCGGTACTATAAGGTTTACAGTGTTTGGGAAACGTGACGACTATGAATAAAAACCTATGAATAAAAAAACTCAAAAACGTGTAATCCCATCAAATCAAAGCTCGAAAATTATTACTTATTATTTTTTCTCTGTTTTTTTTTAGTGAAAACAGTTAAAATAAAAATGCAAAAATTAAGTATTAAAAGAAAAAAAATTCAGAATGCTTTTATTGCACATGTTTTTTTTTTTTTAAGTTACTATGTTTCTCTTCTTTTGTCCCTTTTTTTCCTTTTTAGTAGATTAGCATTTATTCGTTTATTTATTTCAATATCAAAAATATTAATTTCTTTACGTAATTTAAGTATGTATTTTATGCATTACCCAACTTGTAAATTCGTTTTTCAAGACAAATAGAAGCATTTTCTACTTTTTCTGTGGAACACATATTTATTACTGACATAAAAGAAACTAAATTCAAAACTTAACAAAATAAAAACGCATAAATAAACAAAAGCACTATTTCTCCATCCTTACCTTCTGAAAGAATTTTTCGTCACGTTTTTAAAAGTGATATTTATTGAAAGTTTGCCCGATTTTGTTTGACACGCGTTACAAGTAAGCAAAAAGCAAAACAAGAGAAAAAATAATGACCGGAGATTAAAATGTCAACAATTACTAATTTTAAGCATGTTAGAATCCATCCTTTGTTCGTCGTCACACGTGACATATTAAACGGAAGCATGAGTTTTACTTTTTTTCTTCCTTGCAAGCGGAAGTTTTTAACGCTGAAAACAATAAAAAGGATGTACGTTTTTTTTTTTAAACTGCTCATTTGTTAAGCTCAAAACAAAAAAAAAAAACTAAAGCTTATCGAAGGCATCTAAATCTCATAAAGATCAACACTTTGTTACATAAATGTTATCTAATATTCAAAATTACACAATGAACAAACATGTGATAAAGAAGGATTTTTTTTAATTCTGTAGGGTCGGTTGTACTAGGTGTATCCAAGGGGGAATATGGCTATTAATTCAACCCCCCCCCTCGAAACACTTCCCCTTTTTTGATCATAGATAAGGACCAAAGCTAACGATATGGGGTAGACCAACTAGTTAATGAATAATTAAAACCAATTTCATTTTCAAAACTTCATAGCATTATTAAAAATTGTTGCATATGTCACATGACGGTAAAAGTTTTTTGGATACCCGAGCAGAGATTCGAACCCGGAACCTACCTATCCGTGTCAGACTTCTCGGACCACTAGACAAGGAGGTCGGCATTAAACCTAAAAAAGCTTTAGAAGAAAAGGAGAAAAAAAACAACGTTTGGGGAAAAAATACTTACACATGACTTACAGCATGTTTATATCCATTAAAACGCAACATTATCTTTCTTTTTTATTTTTTAATTGCTGGGTAGTGAGACGATATATACAAGTTATCTCATACAGTTTTTCAGTAAAGAAGAATCTGTCAATTTAGTCGCACAGCATATCTTCCTCACTCTTCGCATATAATAACATAATCTTTTACTAACGAGAAGAAAACGTCATTTTCAAAGGAAAATATTTGTCAACTTTTTTGACATCTACCATAATAATCTTAATCTTATTTCCAAAAAGACACCCAAGAGCCGCATTATAAACAACTCCAATGCCACGAATAAGCCATTTAGCCCTAACGCTATAAATATGTCACTTTCCATCACCATTTTCAGATATCAAAGTTTAAAAGACGGTCTAATCTACTTCCATTAAGGCAAATAAAATTTCAGTCAGCATCAGTTTAATGACACGCAAAATATTGGAAATTTAATTTCATGAAAAATGCCTTCGCCATCGGTTATGAAAAACGATATCATAAGCTGAGAAATTATTAAATTAACGCAAAATATTTACCCGCCTTAACTGATGAAAGGAATGCCTCTTATGACTTAAGAGGTTGAGGCATTACTTCATTTTTAGTCTAAGACTATTTATTCTCGAATGTGCTTCGTATTTTATAATGTTTTTGGAAATAAACAATTATGACTTTAGGTATTTGTTTATAACATTTAAACAACAATTTACCTCTAAGTGCCACTATATGATAGGCGTAGCGGTTAGGTGTTGGCCTATTCCTCCTAAAGACGCACATAGGTTAAAACCTGGTTTTAGTGAATTTGCATCTGTGAAACGGCATCCAGGCCGTATGGTTATGCGGTGTGTAAAATATCCCTTCAGTATTCTTTCGGCTTTGAATATTCTCGGAAAATTCCTAGTGTAGCTACTCATTGAAAAGAGCCTAAGTGCCAATATGTGGTGGATAAACCAGGCTCCAAAACACTTGAAGGCGCGAATCACGATTAACCGGTTCATAAAAAATGGATGCCCCAGCTCTTGGGGCATAGACTAAGTCAGGAAAGGTGAAAAAACAATAATCAGGCTTATTATTAACTAGTATATTGTGGTCATTCCTAAATAATTTTATTCTTTATTTATAATGAATTGGCATAAAGCTCATTAATATGTTATGACTTTTTTTTTTTCACTTTTGGGACAAGCTTTTGAAAACTAGGTTTTGAAACTAACAATCAAATCGAAATGCTTTAGCTTTTGTGTTTTTTTCAGCTAAAAGAAATAATTGCTAATTGTTTTATAGAAGTTTTACTTCTTTTCCCGCGATGAAAGTAACTTTTCATACAAAACTATTGCGACATAAAATAGCGTCCGTTCGACAACAAAGAGATATCTCGCCTTGTTATTTATCTTGTTTTCATTTTCAAAAACCAAACACAAAATCGAGTGTCATATTGACGATATTAGCAATATTTTCCTATTTAAATACATGTTAACTGTTGGCAATATTACCACTGACAGTGGTATTTTCCACTTTAGCAAAATATTTTGTGCTCTCATTCAGAACATCTCTTCGCGTACTTCAATCTTGTAAAAAAAGTTTCGTTTCAGTTTTGAACACATTAAAAGAGGCAATAAACATTATCTTGTACGAGGAAAAAATAAATCTGAAACTAGTTAGTAGTTTTTCTCTTTTTGTTTTCGAAATAAAACATGAACAAAAAATGGATATTTATTTGATCGTTTTAAAGGTAGTTTTAAAGAGTAGAAATATTCACTTCTTCGACTAAGTTTCTGGAGTAGTTTAAGCCTGAGTAACAAACACAACAGCCACCGCATTAATATTAATAAACATACCAGACTTTTGAAAAGTAGAAATATAAATAGCAAGGGCAACTAGTTCAAAAAGATCCAGGAACGATTTTACAAATACAAATTAAAAAATGAAAAGAAATGAATAAACTCTGTAGGCTATAATATAAAATGAACATGAATCAGGGTGCTCAGAATACAAAAATTCTATATAAAATCCACTGCCGCGTTGAAGAAAATATCCTTACATTATTCCAAATATTTTAATACTTACCACGACAATTTATACATTGAGTGCTTTATAATGATTAACGTCGTCTCTCTTGCAGTAAGAAAACGTTACGTAGAATCTTGAAACATTAGTATCAAGAAACAAATTTAAAGCAATAAAAGCTACGAAGTTTAAAAGAAGACAAATGAGCCCCACGACAACATTTTTTCACAAAGAGCTCCGGCAGGGCTTTAGATGCAAAATTCGATTTAAATTTCTTCCGTGACAGAGTTATTTATGATAGCACTTTGTTATATTGTACAAAAAACAGCCCAAACTGTGACTTGCATACACATTGAAAATGTTCTTTATTCGTGACGTTTTATTAAATAGAAAATTTCTTTAAAATGTGATTTTTAATGGTGGGTTCTTACACACGCGTAACTTGGCATTTATTATAAATAATTGAAGATAAAAGTAATTTTTAACTTGGATTATGAAACTTAGGATAAACCTGTACCAATCACGCCTTTAGTAATGGTATGGTTAAGTTTATTAAATTTGAATCGGTAAAAATAAGTTTTTTTCCTTCATACATTTCATTTTCAACGGATTAAAAATACACTGAATAGCCAAAAAAATTGGCACACCTATGCAATATTGTGTAGGGCCCCCGCGATTAAGCAAAAATTCTGCAACATGACGGGCATAGACTCAACTAAAGTCTGAAGTAATGCTGAAGGTAAATGCCACCATGAATCCTGCAAGGTTGTTCATAAATTCATTAGAGCACGAGGTGGTGGAGATCTCTTCTGAACAGCATGTTGCAAGGCATCCCAGATAAACTCAATATCAGGGAATTTGGAGGCCAGTGGAGGTGTATAAAGTCAGAAGAGGGTTCCTGGAGCCACTCTGTAGCTATTCTAAACTTGTGGGGTCTCGCATTGTCCTGCTGAAATACCCCAAGTCCGTCTTAGTGCACAATGGAAATGAATGGGTGCAAGTGATCAGACAGGAGGATTACGTACCTCCTACCTGTCAGAGCAGGGGCGGCGGACATTCCGGACCCCTGTCCGGGGCGCCAAATTTTAGGGGCGGCATTTTGGTTTGAATGTCTAAAATACATTTTTCATTAATGACAAATTTGTACAAACGTCTTTTACAAACAAATTTCCTTTTGCAGCTTGGAAGCTTGAAACGAACGTGAAAGTTTTAGGTCTTATTTTTATCGTGAGCTCTTTGTTCCGTAATTGCTGTCGGGGACGTCATCTGATCACCCTTGCCTATCTGTTGAGAAGCGAGAAGGCAGGACAGCGTAGTGTGAGGTCCGATTACCGACAAAGTACTTCGCCAGGGTTGGGGCCCCAACCCTGGTACTTCACATGATTTTGGACCCTAGGCCATGTGCTTTATGGCTCCTATTTTCCAAACTCTCTTCCTGTTAATTGTTTCCTTGAAACTGATGCAAAGGGGAGCGGGACAACCCTGGGAGTGGAACGCTTTTATGATTTTGTTGTTTCGGTAGTGTTGCTTCTCTTTTGTACTAGTAAAAAGAAAAAACGTGCGCCACTTACACCACCTCTTCGATAAAACGAGTTTTCTCTTTGGGTTCAACGTATGCCTGGATAATTTTACGGTTTATTCGTGCAGGGAACTTTCAACGAATCAGGTGATTTTAGAAAGCCCCCTTTGTATCTTTGTGGCCGAAAAACTAAATACCATTTGCTATGTATTGCAGCTAAACTCAACCATCATCAGCGTCGATCTTTAAGTAAAGGCAAAAAGTTCAAAAAATATGCTTTGGTTTGTCTTTAGGAAAGGAATATTTCTGAAGTAAGTTTCATGTACGTATTTTCATTACTATTCGTTTTTTGCGATGTATTCATGAGGTTGAATAATATTTAATTTGAAAAACAGGCTTGCATGTTAAACTTGTATTTATAAAACAAAACTGCATCTCACGAATTAAATATACAGGGGTCCGGCCATGGTTACCAAACGTCCCGGTTTTTTAATAGTGTCAGTTTCGGCCTTATTAGGTAAAAAGCAAAGCCCAATCGAAGTTTTATCTTTGGTTTCAACTCTTGATATTGCACCAAATTTAGCTATTGCTTTAAGAATTTTACTACCTTTGCCAATAAGTGTGGCAGGTGACAAGAGGAGTTTCTCAAAATTAAAATTAATTAAAAAAAATTTAAGTTCCACAACTCTTCAAGATAGATTAAATGGCCTAGTTACATTGGCAATTGAACACGAATTAGCTGAACAAATAGGTTTTTAAAAAATAATTGCAAATTTTGCAGAATTAAAAGTAAGAAAAAGCTTTTTAATTTTCTTGTTTCTTTAGGAGTTTTGTAGTAATAGAGTACCACGGAACAACAATGCATTGAATTGTAACCTTCGTCCTCATATTTCTTTTTTTTTAAATTGTTATTTAACAGACATGATAGCAGAGAATGAATATTACTACACGTTACTACAGGAGGGAAAATAACGTTAAACATTAATTTGATCTCTCAAATTTTGTACAGCATAAGCAATTAATCTCTCATCAAGTTGTCATTAAAGTGTGTATCAAATACTAATGTTGTTTTATTGCATTCTTAATCTATGATTATAAAGAAAAAAATATATAAATTGATATTTTTGAAGCAATGGTTTTATTATATTTTATTTCATCAATATTACTCCACTGTTTTGATTATAACATTTCCAACATACTATCAGCTCTCAAGAAACATTTCTAAACTGGGTAAATATCATTATAAATTCTGTAATAATTCCTTATTGGGCACAAACAAGTAATAAGAGGTCATTTTCTTCTTATTGTTATTTAAATAATTATGTGTGTTTATATAGTTGTGTGTGTGTGTACGCAGCATGTAAAAAAAGCCCTGATTTTCTTTTTTTCAAATAATTTGTTGACTATATTATATTTTGAGATATTTTCTACTCGACATGCTATTGTGGTACTTCTTTTCAATTTGTACTTTTTGTCCAGTTTAACTTATAGCTTTAACTAGCAGTACCCGCACGGCGATGCCCGTGCATTTAAATGGACAGGAAGTCCACTGAATAAATTTAAATTCACTCCAACCCTCTGAAGTAAAATTATTATAGTCGAAGCGGTATAGTAATTGGCCACTTTAGCGACATCGTATTCGTATGCTTGAATAAAAAATAAATGAAATATTTCTGCATAAATAAGAAATACTTCATATGATACTACATTAATCCATTTTACTACTCATACTGTCTGAAAACATTTTTTCAGATATATTATTAGAAAAAAAGTCAACGCAAAAACAAAAATGTCAAATTGATAGTAATTGGCCACCTTATCATAGTTATTGGCTATGAAACCATACAGTTATTGGCCATGTAAACATTCAATGTTATACTGGATTATTCATATATATAAATGAAAACATTATTCCTTTACATGAATATAGTATACCATTTTATGAAGGTATTATACCGTTAATTGAATATATTTTTCGTTCATTAAATATATTATAACATTATAGTATTCAATATCTTTCTCCATCTTTCCCTTTTCTATTTTTTGACTTCTCCTTATTTATATTAGTCTTCTTTAAAGCATTTCTTTATGTACGGCTGCTTGTCCATTCCATTTTTCTTTATTTCTTTATTTTTCTCTCTTTTTGCTGCTTTTCTTGTTCATTGTTTTCAATAGCTGCTCTATAACTCTCAGAAATTATAAAGAATGGTTTTTTTGTGTATCCTATTAAAAAAAAATTCTCCTACTTTTTGGCTCATTTTGTTGGTAATCATCGATAAATTTACTACAATGAGTTGTTTTGTTTGAAGTAGCTGACGTACACAAATTTATAGGAGTTTTCAGAGGAGTTATCACAATTGTTGCTGCTATCACATTATTTTCATTAGTCAAATTTGCATTTGTTGTTATAATTGCAGTCAGTATTTCAGTATTGGTAGAGTTGTTTTTAGAAAAATCATTCTGGAAAAAAAGCGCCAAACTTTGTATAACGGTCATGTATTATTTGAAACTTCCTTCTGATATTTCGATGCTTTTATCTTGTCCACTTCGCCTCCAAAAATATTTTGGAAGTCATTTAGAGACATGAGCTTATTTAATACACTCAACTCTTCATCTGATTTTTCTGTTTCTAAACATTTAGAGTTATCAGTAGCGTTCTCATCATATGGGGCCAATTACTATAATTTTCTGAAAATATTGTGAGAGTTATTGGCCACAGCAAAACTTTAATTTTTAAGAATATATTCTTATATTACAACTCAAATTCACTTCTTAGGCATCACAGCTATAAATCTCATAGCACTTTAAAAGCTGTAAATGCATCTAGTTCTTTTAAAATATCGCATAGGAAATTATAGTCTTACCGTTTTCTCCACAACCTTTTAAACTACACTAAAAGTTCTTTTAAAGTTTAATACAATTCGCCAAATAAATCAAAAGACAAGAGATATACTCAAATTTAGTAAATTTTCAAGGCTTAATTCTATACGTAAATTTAAACCACTGAAGAAAGAGCAGCTTGTATGGAAATGGATCTAGTGTTTCAGTTTTGCGTACAGAGTTATGCCTTGAAATTTGACTAAATTTGATTTTTTAATATCTCCTCTCCTAATTAACGGAGAGAAACGTGCTAAAACTTTTCTTTTTCAGAAAAAAAAACCCTTTCCAGCGATATATAATGTTTTGGGGTGGAGGAAGATTTTCCCCCCTCAATTATGTCGGATACACCAAAAATGAGACTAATTAATTAATTTAAAAATAACTAAATCGAAATTTAGAATTTGGCCTTCGAGATGCATTACACGAGGATACGTTCGAATTTTTGCGCCAAGTTTCAGGTCTGTAGGTGCTGTGGGGGCTTCGAACGGTGGACAAACGTACAGCGGTTACAAACGTACAAACAAACAAACAAACTAACTAACCAACACCGTCATCTTTATATTTTGAGATAAACATGATTTGGTTTTATTGTGCTGCTTTTTACTGGAATGATCAAATCAAGATAAATTTGCTTGTATTTATTGACAATTAATCTCTTTTATTAATTTATATATTTATCTTTTTATTATTATCGAAATGCTTTTTAGCTCGCACTTGACCGAGATTGATGTTCTTTTGATTTTTCAATCTGCTATGAGGACAAAAATAAGTCTGGCTCTTTGTTCTTATAAATACTTATTTAGCGACACTAATTCTGTAATGCAGGACCGGATTAACTAACGTAAGTCGAAAAATGGCAATGCTCCATCGTAATAAAAATCTTATTGCGCATCGAACTATATGAACGTAATTCCTATAAAAAAAGAACCTTTACAATTATTTTCCAGTGTTAAAAGAGCGCTCGTTCCAACCTTTGTATGCGCCAAACGTTTTTAACTTCTCCTGCTAAGTAGTCACAGTGATTTACGTTAATCTGGTTTGAGGCTCAGAATTCTCTTCGTCATAGTTACAAATCGTCTGCAGTTTGAGTTTATTTTTAATTTTTTTCGAGACTTAGCTCTTGCAGACTTTACATTGAAAAAACTTTTTTTTCGTGGAGAGGGGAGGGGGTTCTGAAACCACTTTTTTTATGGGAAAACACCTATAAAGATGAAAAGCATAATTCGAACTCAAGACGATAAATTTATAAGAATGTAAACGGCTAGACCTGTTTATATATATATATATATATATATATATATATATTATATATATATAATATATATATATATATATATATATATATATATATATATAAGATCCCGATGAGGGCGACAATTTGAAAATTTGTCCGGGGCGGTAAAACTGCTAGCAACGCCCCTGTGTCAGAGTCGTATCTAGACTTATCAGGGGTCCCATATCACGACAACTGCACATGTCCCATACCATCACAGACCCTCCACCAACTTGAACAGTCCCCTGTTGGCATGGCGAGCCCATGGATTCATGAGGTTGTCTCCATACCCGTACGCGTCCATCAGATCAATACAACTGGAAACGAGACGCGTCAGACCAGGCAACATGGTTCCAGTCTGAACAGTCCAATGTTGGCGTTATGTTGACCGGCCCAGGCGAGTCTCAAAGGTTTGTATCGTGCAATCATCAATGATATACGAGTGGGCCTTCATCTCCGAAAGCCCATATCGATGATGTTGCGCTTACTGGTTCGCACTCTGACACTCGCTGATGGGCCAGCACTGAAATTTGCAGCAATTTGAGGAAGAGTTAAACGTCTGTCACATTTATAGATTCTCGTCAGTCATCGTTGGATTCTTATCTTTTCCGGCAACAGCGAATTCGAATATTCGATGTTTTGCTCGATTTCCTATATTCACGGTACACTCGTGAAATTGTCGCGTGAAAATCCGAATTTCATCGCTACCTCTGAGATGCTATGTCCCACCTCTCGTCCGCCAGCTATAACAATACGTTCAAACGCACTTAAATCTTAATTGTCTGTCATTGTAGCAGCAGTAATCGATCTGACAACTGTACCTGACATTGATTGTCTTATATACGCGTTGCCGACCGTAACAGCGAACTCTTATTTTTTCCAGATATCTTTATTAACATATGCATGCCTATACTAGCTTATTTGGCTCTTCAGTGTATATTCATTGAATTTGAAAAAAAAAAGAATTTTAAATATTCTCTTTTTTTAGCTTACTTTCCAGTTAAAAATAAAAGAAAGACGAAAAAAGTATTAAAAGTGGCTTAATGCATCTAAAAAATATCGCCAAGTCCAAAAAATATCGCCAAGTCCAAAAAATATCGCCAAGTTTTAAAAAAAAGCCAAAAAGAAATAAAAAGATAAAATGAATATCGAAAAATTAAAAATTTAAAATTAGGGTATTGAGATGGGGAATTTGTGTGTCGGTCGGTCGGTCGGTCAGTCTGTCTGTTTGTCCCCCCCCCCCCCTAATAATTTTTGAATGAACATTCCGATTTGGACAAACTTTTTTTTTTGTTGGAAAGATCACCCCCAAAAACTTTTGAGTGAACAGTCCGATTTAAATAAACTTTTTTTTCTTTTGTTCAAAAGATCTCAGCAAGGATACTTCATTACCGTATTTAAATTTTCAATTTGAACATTTTTTCGTTCAACATTGAACTGCTCAAGCAACCTTTCCCCTCCTAATAACTTTTGAATAAACCGTCCGAATGGACTAAACTTTTTTTTTTTGTTTGAAAGATCTCGGAGAGGCTCATTCCCAGATTTCGCTTTTTGATTTGAACCATTTTTCGTTCAATATTGAACCGTTCAGAAAAAAATTACCATTAGCGCCTACGGGGAATTTAAGTTGAATGTTGATCCTGAACTTAAAGTCGGATTTCCTTCAAACTAACTTTGTAAGAAAATGGTTTTGATAAATAATATTTGTAAAGTACTTTTCTGAATAATCTTCTGTGAGGACTCTGATTCTGACTCCGACTCCGCAAACATGACGGAAATGCAGGCTCAGAAAAAAAAATGACTGACTGTGCAGACGATTTTTTTATTATTCATTTGTTTTATTTTATTTATTTATTTATTTTTTTTTTCGTTTGGCAGACGATTTTTTTTGTAACAAAAATTCTTCATTCACGAGCGCATTTTATTCTTTATTTATATTTAACAACTGGCGACGGATTAAAAGTGAAATTCGAGACATTTTATTAACGGACGAGTTTTTTTTTTTCTTTTTTGATAAAATGTGTTTTTTTACTTGTACTCTCTTTGTACTTTTATTTATTTATTTATTTTTTTTTTTTTTTTTTTTTTTTTTTTTTTGAAAACGATTTAGAATTTTTTCTACGGAAGAGTTGTAACAGTTACACTTTTTAAAAGGTGCGACAAAACTTTATTTATTCGTTCATTTACTTTTTACGTGTCTATTTTATCTGATGAGAGGGGTATATTTTGCTTTTTGAAATCAGCTGTAAGTGCTAAAAAGGTATGTTTGACATAATTTTCAGTCTCAGATAATCAAGAGAATAATGATCAGATGCTAGAATGCCGATGTCGATGTACGGGAAAGTAGGCTCGTTTAGTTCTTGACAGAACTTCTTGTTAAATATTGCATGCATTGATTCTAATGTTAGTGTTGAAAGAGAACGATTTTGTATTTACTGCCTTGTTGTCAAGCCAACTGAGATATACTGCTGTGATAAGCACCAGAGTCGTACCTATTCTTTTTATCAAAATTGAGTTTGTGTCACTTCGTGGTTCTTTATAACATATTTTACTCATATATAACGTTTGTGGTCACTTCTGAGATTGTTTTTTTTTTAATTCCGAAAAAGTAGAATGTTAATCCAGTATATGGAGAAGTAAAAACTATAAAAAAACAGTTTATCATTTTGAGTTCAGTACCAGATACGACTTTCGTGCTTACACGGCATTGCAGACGTTTTGCTAAAATTAATATTAGACATGCGAGCTCAACAGAAAGCCTAATGTAACAATATATTGGTGAAGAGCTGCAAAAGGAAACTCGGTTTTGAGATAAAGGTAAAGCAAAAGTCTTCGCAAGTGAATTTCTGAACATGCTCAGTACAACTCTGGATGCATTCCAACCAGTCTTTCTCACCCTCGCGTTTCATGGAATTATTGACTATAGGTGGAATAAAAGGAGCTTGACAGAACCCCTTTTAAACATTTTTTATATTTATGATGCGTATCATTTTGTTTTTTGCATTTATCATTTCTTCGTGTTTACACAACAGTTATCTTACGTTTTGGATCCGCAGACTGTCCTCTCGATGTATTTCTACGGCGTATCATTGTGACCCCTTCGCATTGCGATGTGTCTCCGTGAGCAAGAATTAAAGAGAGCTACCAAGAATGTCTCGAAAATGTGTCAGTTCCTCCCACCATCTGAAAAGGAGAAGCTGAAAGATTACATACTCATCATCACCGTCGCTTTAAATGTTCTGATGATTGCCAGAAACCTTTTACGCGTGTAGTTTTTTTTATTATCAATCTGAAAGTGGAGTCGCATACCTCATATCTGCGCTCTCGATGCATCAGGTTATAATATGGCTGCCATGTACTTCTGCTGCGTGTGCATGGCTTTCAAAGTCATTTTGGAGAACTATGTCTTACTCGTTAACAAGTACGGGATTGCGCAAACCAGAAAACGAAGCCCCGCTTATTTGCTGCTAGTTTATACCAGAATTTCGGATGCGCTTTTTGCCTTTAGAAAAGAATTCCAAACTCTGCTGAGTCTAGTCCTCGGCACAGTCTTCGCCGAAGCTTTCACGATGACGATCAGGATATTATTCGGAACGATGAACGTAGATCCTTTGCATCGAATTCTCACCGCGGTCCCTTTTCTTCGATTGATGATGATGCAATGGTTCATCTCTTCGCTGGCCGATGTAGCCGATGGAGTGAAGACCATTCGCTGCCGATGGAAGATAGAAGTTCGATTGACGTGCTCTGCTCCATCTGTGCGAAACAATACGCGCCTAGAGACTGGAGTTCCGCATTTTCGGCACTATATCGCTCTCGAGGGACTTTGTTTTGAACACTTTCGGCACTTTTTTTTCGTACGGAATCACAATCGCCACCTTCGGTGAGAGAGTGTGCTAAGAAACTAAAATTGATGAAAAATTGAAGTTAATGCCCCATGGGAGAAAATAAGTCGTGGGGCAGAATCTTTAAGCAAATATTAGCAATGTCTCCTTAAACCCTTATGCTCCGATTATATTAATTTAGTATTATGAATCCTAAATGGCTGAAATCATGCTGAAGCTTTTGAGTACCACTCCTTGTACTTCGCTGAGAGCCCGACAGATGGTATTTGTGATCGGAAACAGTTTTCTTGGGGGTCCTAAGGCTTAGGGGGCCTTAGACCCCTAAAAAATTCAAAAATATTTTGTTCGTAAAAAATATTTTTTGATGTATTTGCAACTCAAAAAACCAAAAAAATATGTAAAAATTCATTGTTAAGTTAATATTAAAAAAAAAAAATTCTGCAGAGGTAGCGTTTTGTTCTCTTTAATAATCCTGGATATCAGCAGTACAAAGTCGAAATTTTCTGATGGTTCAATTTCTTATTCAAATCACAACTTTAAATCTCAATAAATTTTTTAAAATGGGAATTTTTGTTGAGTTTCAAATTTTTAATTTGACCTAAATGAGTGAATAACTTCCTTCATTTTTTCTCAAGTATTAAATCAAGTTATGGTAAAGTATTTAAATTCAATTTTGAGTCTATGAGTAGGTTTTTTCCCGCCCAAACGGGTGGTGCAAAAAAGGAGGAAATCACCCCCCACCAAGGGCGGATCCAGAAAGTTTTGAAGGGAGGAGCGATTGACCTTTGTTACTTTTTATGCATATTGGTACTAGTTTAAAAATATTTTTCTCAAAAGTTTCGGACTTCAATTCTGAAATACTTCCGAGGAAGAGCCTCGAAATTCTTTTCCCTAACTTCATTAAAACTCGCATAAAATTGCATTTTTAAAACTTCAATGTCGAAACATTACCGGTGAAAAGTTCCCCAAGGGAGGGGCGATCACCCCCGGTCGCCCCTCCTTTGTATCCGCCCTTGCCCCCCACGAAAAAAATCAGAAAAAAAAATTGACTGCAGAATTTGTGTCTACATGATCAATTTAACGCCCCCATACTGTTTGTTCATTATATTTCTAAAACTTTAATGGCATGGGCCCGGAAAGGGTTTTAATACTAAATGCCTGTCACTTTCGGGTTTTTATGGGATCGAAGGACTCTTAAAATTTAAACGCGGAACAGCAAATACCCACCATCCAAAAGCTTGTAACTAAATTTCTGTAAGAGCTAGGTTTAAATTTTTAGATTAACGTAAAGCTGAAAGTCTCACAAATAATACAAGATCTAACATACATTTAAACAGTATAATTTTGTAATACGGAAAAGCAATAGTAAAATGTATTGTTTTCTCATATTTCAAAATTATCCTGCACCCTCTCGTACTGGAAAATTCATGTATAATCCTAATGCGATTTTTAAATATTACCAGATACCCTACCTCAAGATCTGAACCTCAGTTTAAAATTTTTGAAATAATTCATTTTTTTAATTGAAATGTTTAAAAAATATATCAAAATTTACTAAAATTTTGAAAGATTTTTTTTTTTTTTTGAAAAGTTGAGTTTCAAAGCTAGCTTGGGATTCAGCTGTTAGGTACATTATTTAAAAGTTTACCGGTGCAACAAGTTACTTTTAAAGCACAAAAAAAGAGAGAAACTTGATAGCAATATCCTCTCTATGACTTAGAAAGTATTTTTCTGTAACTATTGATCATATCGTGTTATAAATGAAACTGCAACTTAATACTTTTTTCTTTCTTGGTAAAACGTCACTTCGATTAATCATTTTGAAAGAAATTTCCAATGTTTTTCCGGAACAGTTCTGATATTTCATGGCAACACACTGGTTAGGCTAGCAAACACATCGTGTTGATTGATGGATTGACATAATATGAAATGAAACTCCTAGTGTAATTTTTTTTCCTCTTCAGTAATTCGTTGCTCTTTCTCTGCCTATATCTAATATCTTTAAACAAGCAAATCTTGTATATATATATATATATATACAGGGTGTCCACTCCAATCGTGGACCAATAGCTAATTTCTAAACCGTTAGAGATAAGCATATAGTTTATTTAGGAAAAAATCTCCAAACTACGAAAGGAATTTTGGGTCTATTCAATGTTTTTCAAAAAATCAAATTTTGAAAGAGTTACGAAATTTAAATTTTTATACAGCCCCCCAGTCCTATCAATCATATTTAGTAAAACATTCTTGACACTGTAACGTTTAAAACTAAAAAAAAATCACTCTTCTACCACAAAAATTGACCGAGTTATGACGTTTTGAAAAATCAAGATTTTGCATTATTTCATGACGTCATCGAGCGACCGCTTAAGGGACCGTATGCGAAATCCTTCAAAATCTTGATTTTTCAAAACGTCATAACTCGGTCAATTTTTGTGGTAGAAGAGTGATTTTTTTTTAGTTTTAAACGTTACAGTGTCAAGAATGTTTTACTAAATATGATTGATAGGACTGGGGGGCTGTATAAAAATTTAAATTTCGTAACTCTTTCAAAATTTGATTTTTTGAAAAACATTGAATAGACCCAAAATTCCTTTCGTAATTTGGAGATTTTTTCCTAAATAAACTATATGCTTATCTCTAACGGTTTAGAAATTAGCTATTGGTCCACGATTGGAGTGGACACCCTGTATATATATATATATATATATATATATATATATATATATATATATATATATATATATATATATATATATATATATATATATATATATATATATATATATATATATATATATATTATATATATATATCGGATCTCGAAAACGACTCTAACGATTTTGATAAAATTATGTAGTATTTATATATAGTTTTGGTTTTTGAGTTTCACACGGGTTTTAACGGGTTTTCACAAAAAAACCCGTTTTTTTTGTGCCTTCATTAAAAGTTTGTGAAGCTTTCTTTCGCCATTTTTTTTTTTTTTTATGATTACTATTGTTGTTGCTGAGTCATAGCAACAGCGTTCATTACAGCAATGGATTTCATACTTAAATTTTTATGATATTTGGCAAACGAGTTTTGGCAAAGTTAGAATTGTTAGAGATCGATCAAATTAGAGCAGCTATATATAGACAGGCCGACGAATCAAGCTTGTGTTGGACCACTTTGGATCCATTCATTAACTTTTAAACTTTCAATTTTTCATTGTTGCCGAGGTAGGGTTACCAGAGTAAAGCTTCTGGCATTGCCAAGCTTTGCTAAATATAAGTGCCGCTAATCATTGCTCATGGTAAAAATTACCAAAACGCAATACTTGCTAGAAAAGGCAACCATTCATCAATCGGCTGAAAAAACATAACACGCGCTGGATCCAAAGTGATGAAACTAAATCTTGATGCGTCGGCTCGCCTATATAGGGGATTTAGATCAAATTAAAGTTATTGTGTTGTGGTTTTATGGTGCGTGTCGTTTAAATAAGGTTGTGATGGTGATGTCTTGTCCAAATAAGGTTGTGTTTTTTGAAATAAATTACGACTGTTTTAAATGCGTAATTGCAACCAAGGGCATAAAAATGGTTTTCAAGTTTTTCGGAATAAGTACTTCGAACTTTAAGAAAAAAAAACATGATTTTACAAACCTCTTTTCTTTTAAACCGAGCTGGGCTCGGTCCCCATGTACTTATTATTAATACTCTTTTATTAGTTTCACATGTGGGTTTGTTTGTAGGTATGTATGTAACTCTGAATAAAAGATAAAATCTAAGTTCTTTACAAATATAACAGTAATATATTTAACCCATTAATGTCTATCGTCCCTTTTTATGGACGGTTCAAAAAATGTGCCTGAATTTTCCAAAAATGAACATTTCAACCAAGTAATTGAACCGTTTATTTCAAAAACCAGTCAACAGACAAATTTGTTGTTTTGAGAAAAACGGAAAAATCTGTTTAACAACCTACTGCTTTTTATTTAGGTGTTGATTTTTTTTCGGCTTAAAGTAGACCTCATTTGGATACTTTACCGACAAAAAAATATTTTCTTACGTCTTATCTTCAGTACAAAAAAAATTATTAAAACTTTTGTAGTTGACTGCTTTTTGCAATAAACTAACCGTTCACGCGTATTTTCAGAGCTTTGCTCTCAATTTTTGTAATATCTTGTAGTCAAAATGAGAATGTTAGAGAAAAAATTATATTTTTATTTATCACCTACTAGTTACATTATTATACACTGAAGTGACAAAAGTCATGGGATAGCAATATGCAAATTTTCAGATGGCAGTAGCATCGCATAGAACAGGTATAAATGCGCAGTGCTTTTACAGAGCTTTCATTTCTGTTCAAGTTATTCATGTGAAGAGGTTTTAACGTGATGATGACCGCACGACGTGAATTAACAGACTTTGAACGCGGAATATTAGTTGGAGCTAGACGCATGGGTCATGCCATTTCGGAAATCGTTAGAGAATTCAACATTCCCAGATCCACTGTGTCAAGAGTGTGCCGAGAGTATGAAATTTCAGGCATAACATCCCACCATGGACAGCGCAGTGGTCGACCGCCTGCACTTAAAGATCGAGACCGGCGACGTCTGCAAAGAGTCGTAAATTCTAACAGACAAGCAACACTGCGTCAAATCACCGTAGAAATCAATGTGGGACGTACAATGGACGTGTCTGCTAGAACTGTGCGGAGAAATTTGGATTTCTTGGGCTATTCCAGCAGAAGACCGACTCGAGTGCCTTTACTGACAGAACGACATCGCTTGCAGCGACTCTCGTGGGCACGTGAGCATATCGGTTGGTCCCTAGATGAATGGAAAACCGTGGCCTGGTCCGATGAGTCACGATTTCAGCTGGTAAGAGCCGATGGTAGGGTTCGAGTGTGGCGCAGACCCCACGAAGCCATGGACCCAAACTGTCAGCAAGGCACTGTTCAAGCTGGTGGTGGCTCCGTAATGGTGTGGGCTGTTTTTTCATGGCATGGACTTGGTCCTCTAGTGCGACTGGACCGAACATTGACTGGAAATGCTTATGTGCAGCTACTTGGAGATCACTTGCAGCCATTCATGGACTTCATGTACCCAAACAACGATGGGATTTTTATGGATGACAATGCGCCATGTCACCGGGCCACAACTGTTCCCAATTGGTTTGAAGAAAATTCTGGACAATTCCAACGAATGATTTGGCCACCTAGATCGCCCGACATGAATCCCATTGAGCATTTATGGGACACCATCGAGAGGTCTGTTCGTGCCCAAAATCCTGCCCCATCAACGCTTTCACAATTATGGACGTCTATCGAGACAGCATGGCTCAATATTCCTGCAGAAGACTTCCAACGACTTGTTGAGTCCATGCCACGTCGAGTTGTTGCACTTCGCCGGGCAAAAGGAGGGCCGACACGATATTAAGAGGTATCCCATGACTTTTGTCACTTCAGTGTATAAGGTATTTTTTGTCATATTTTGGTTCCTGGAGAGATAGCTATTCGTTATCGTAAACCATTTCGACTATGTTTTCACTATTAGTAGTTGGCCAATTCAAAATGCTGGTGTAGAAATTTTCAAATCCAATTAGATATTGTTTGAGATTGTTTAGATCTTGAATTTTCTTTACATTAATAGGAACCTAAAATGATAACGACAAAATAAAAAAGTTAAACTAAAATATGAAACGAGAGTTGATAAGGTTGAGCATAAGATGTAAGTTTATATCAAGGAAAAAGAAATTCTCACCTTTCCTGAAGGATATGCCCTTTCAGTAGGCAATTCTGGGACATTTTGTTTTTTTAGAAGTGAAAATGTAGACTCAACGAATCCATCAATATGTGGCTTTACCACCACTCTCCCATGACTTCTGTTATTGTAAATGAACTGCTTATAAGTTGATAGTTTGAAAATATCTTTTTCATCCTTAGGAATACCTCTTTCTGAGGTTTCATCTGAGTGGGTTATTTTTTTATAATACCGTGGCCACCACGTTTTGAAATTAAAAATATCTTTAGGTGTAACTCTATGGATGGTAAAACGACTTGTTTTACTAGCCTTTAAAATAAGTTCACTATACTCATCTGGAGTATAAATTCTATCAACCCTTCTTATGACTCTTTTTATAGATTCAAAGTCTCTGTCACATGGGGAGAATGAATGTCCACGAACTGGAAAGTTGTGAATGATTTCATCAAAACGTCCTTTGTCACAAAGATTCATTAGAAATCTTACAACCGTATGGTTTTTATTTTGGCCTGATAGTCCGTCACTAAAAAGGATGAGCTTTTTTACAGTTACAGGTATCTCGGTTTGTATGTAGTGTAGTAAAAAACTACATACCTCATTCTGGCTTTTATTACCTTCTCCTTCATGATAAAGGTAAATTTTTTATTTACTACTTTTTAAATCATGAATACTGAAAACGTTTAGCCATAGTTGTCTCATATAAAAAAATTCCTGGACAGGAATATTCGGGAGAGGCAAGTTTTGCATGTAATCAAAGCATAGGGCTGCAGTTTCATTATCCTCATTCTTGGATGCTTCTTTTAAATTAGCATAAAATTTTGTAGCCCTCCTTTTATGTACCATTATCTCTGCAGCTGCCTCACGTTTAGTGTAGTCGTCTAGAGTTTGGTCTTTTAGTTTTGCCTTTAGGCTTTCGCATTGACTACAAACATCTACTTGCGGTCTACCGAAGGAGTACCCAAAGTTTTCACGAAAATATAAATAATAGAAGTTATACTTGACAACATCTTTTAGATTAGGATGGTCATTAATGAATAATTCATGCATTTTCGTAATATTTAAACGGGAATCAAGGTATTTTCTGCGTTTTTCCCCGTATAGTGTCTCTTTGACTTCAAATTTAGAGATTTGCTCATGAATAAGCTCGTAAATGTGACCCGAAATGGCATTGCCATAAGTTTCATTTATTACATGTTCATTTATGTTTAAATAGTATTTCATTTCGCAATTACATGTTATAAAATTTGGTTTTTCAAGGGTAGGTACTTGCTTGCCAGTAAATGAGACATAACTCTCACCTTTTACTTGGGCCGTACGATTAACGTTCCGCCTGTACTTTGCCTCATTTGTAACTCCTCGCCTCTTTTTTTCTGCAGGCTCTTCATCGGAACTTTCTGACACTATTCTAATTAGTTTAAAAGAATACCAATATAAAAACGGGCACTAACTATAAGAATTGGAGACCAATATCCGTCCATTATCTTGAATGCACTCTTCTTGGCACTCCGCCAGCTGATAAGAAATTTTTCTCAGCCAAGAGCAAGCCAGACCAGTAACACCAAAGGTGCGCCTCAAAAAAATCTATTTTAGTGCAAAAACCAGATAACAGACGCCGTTGACTGGTTTTTGCACTAAAGCCAAAATTTTGCTAGTTATCTTCATACTATAAAAGTACCGTTTTTTTTCTTTGTCTGTACTAAAATGTGTATTTACCCCTAAAGGATCACATGGCACTAATAACTCAATTTTGAAAAAAATGTCTGTTGACTGGTTTTTGAAATAAACGGTTCAATTGTGTTCAATCACTACTTCGGTATTGTTTCAATTCAGTATTAACAGATTGCAGCACATAACCACTGTAAAGTGTGTTCTGTTATTACAATCTTTATCAAGAACTACATCATTCACAATCTCAAGAAAAAAATCCTAAGTTTTTAAAATTATTAACAAGTAAATTTATCTGCGCTAGATAAATGTGCTACTTTGATCCACGTTTTAGTTTACCTTTTTTTGAAATTTTGTAAATTTTAAATATTTTATGGATTTTATTGCAATTTAAGAACGTCCCCAAAAAGGGACGCTAGACACGAAAGGCTGCATTGTTTTACCGTGGCGGATTTCTTACTTAGAATTTATAATTTATCTCAAAAGAACTTAGTAAGTGTTTTTAGACTGAAAAATAGATAATAAGTTTTATTTTTAAAACTTAAAAAATCTAATTAAGTTAAATTAATTAATGTGTAAATTTAATTACAGTTTTTCAAAATATTTTATCATTTATTTATTTATTTATTCATTTATTTTTTTATTTAGTTATTTATTTATTTTTATTTATTTATTTATTTATTTATTTTTATTTATTTATTTATTTATTTATTTATTTATTCCGAAATTACGAAAAATGTTTAAGGTACATTTTGAAAGAAAGTTATTTCAAAAATGTAATTCTTTAAAACACAATTATTTGTTGTATTTGATTACTTTTCCATAATGCATTTAGGAGCTTTTTATTGCTTAGTCTGACTTTTGAAAAAACCCTAAGCTGTTTCAGAAGCTTAGCACTTCACCTTGATGAAGAATTCAAGGATTGCATATGCATTTGTTGTTTGGGAAGGGGGGGGGCATTGGTTGCAGATTTAATTTTAGAATTCCCTGACCATGCCAATTTTGATCTCTACTGTGACAATTTATTTACTTCTCTTGCGCTCCTACTTGATAATTTGTCTCAGTAAGGTTTTATGCAAGAATCGGATTGAAAACTACTCATTAACTAAAGTTACGTTATTCAAAAAAGAAAAGAGAGGAAGTTTTGAATAAATTTCGATGACTGGTAAAATAATATTACGTTTGTTTGGTTTAATAATAGCAATGTCGCAACTATTGCATAGAATCTTCCGGGAGTTTATCCTACAGTAAAGGCTAAGCGATTGTATAATAGGGAAAAGAAAGTGGTTGCAATTGAAGAACAAATATGTTTGCTCAGTACAATTGTTGCATTAGGGGAACAAATCCCATGCATCAAAATATGGGGAATTACCGGTTTTTGATCCAATCTAAAAATATAAATTTGACGCTCTTCATTTTTATTTTAGAAGCTGCTGTACAGAATGCATTGAGCTCAAGAGTACCGGGTTGAGTTAGGTATTAAGGGGAAAGTCGTTATATTACTTTAAATAAAACTCAGATAAGATGTGCCCATTGAAGTCTAAAAGCTTATCGGAAATACAGCAAATGCAATCCAGGTTTGCACAACAAATGCTTTGCTAACTTTCATACTCAACAGCACCAATATTTCCTTGTTCTTTGAATCTACTTCCCAGTTTATGTTAATTGCTGCTTTTATTTCTTCTTATAAAATGTCCTTTTAAATTGGTAGAAAAAATTTTGGTAAAAAAGTATGTATCCTGTGGTGCCCAGCCTCCCTTTTTATGGGACGATTTTTCTTATTTTTCCTGTCCATTAAACACTATTTGTAACCAGTATATGAAATGTCAGGCATTAATGGGTTAATACTAAAGTGTTACAGTTGTTTGTATGTCACTCTGAATAAATGATAAAATTCAAGTTATTTGCAACTATAAAAGTAATAGATTTAATTCTATTATTAATACTAAAGGCTAAACTGCATTATATGTTCATGTATTATAAGTGCATGTAAATTTAGCGTTATTCAATAATTTTGAAAGAGTATCATTAAATATAGTTTGATGAACTCTCTAAAGGTGTATTTTTTTGCTTTTTAAACTATAATTTGATTATTTCTGAGGTTACAACTTATGTGAGAAATTAAAAACAATAATAATAATAAACTAGTTGACTCACACGAAACATTTACACTAGACCGTAAAATTTAATTTTATTTAAACCGTAATTTTTCGAAAAACAGGCACATAGCTATTTTTCACTCATTTAAAATAAAACGAAATCATGCCTTATTTTTGTATTTTTAGAAAATGTTAATTTACAACCAAAAAAGGCACCTTGAAGTATATTGCCCACGCTAAAATAAACGTTTTATCTTCCTAGTTTCATGTTATAGAAAAACAATGATTTAAAACCCTACAATGAGTTTAGCATATATATTTTTGGAAATTTGGATCAAAGTTATTCTCGTGAAAAGAAGTTAAAAAAAGCGACAAAACTCAGAGCAGGGTTAAACCGGCGATCTTTACTTTTAACTCAACGCTCTAACCAATCACGCTACTGCAACTTCGTTTTCGGATGCTTAATCATTGAAGTAATGGGCTGTAAAAACACAGAAAAAACGACAGCAATTTTGGTTCGTTTTTAGAATTGTTCTAAAGTTCGATTTTGAAGCCTTATACAAAAGTTTTAAAGCAAACCACCTTGGATTTTTTGACTTATTTTATTTTGGACATCATTAATAAACACAAGTTCAGCATTATTTCTTTAAAAAATGCTTTAAATATTTTTAACTATCTAATTCTTTACAAAATGGCGAGGACGACCCATTTACCCCCTAGGAAAGGGTACGTGGGCCGCCCTCCATTTATTTATATTTAAAGTGAGCATATTTTGGAAAGGGTTTGTGGCTCCTAAATAACAAAGTATGCAAAATTTTAGTAGGGAATATTTTTCTGTAAACGTATCCATTAATGAGATATCTACTTACATTTAAATGTGTATGACAGAAAATTACAAAGCGAAAAACAAAACAGTTATGTCTGTAAAATTCATCAAAAGCCGCTATGAGTATTTTTTGCTTTTACATATAAATCAATGTTAAATAAACAAAATGGAGTTGATTAAGATCAATTTTGGTAAAATAGAAAAACTATATAGGGTGAAAAAAAATGAAAACACTTAATGGCAACGTCTATTTAAAGTTTTTTAAGGGAGAAACATTTTTATTTTATCCTCAGTTATAATTCTAACATCACCTACATCAAACCAATAAAAACTAGCTATTTCTATTCTTTCTGTCAAATTTTGCAGCATTATTTTCATTTGTATCAGATTTTAAAACTAGACCTTCATAATGATTCATGATTTCTTTGATGCAAGTTTTACAAATACATAGTTACCAGCTGAAGCAGTTTTTGTAGCTGAACCATCAATTTCTTCTAGGTCTCCGTAATTATCTTTCATTTTATCGTAGAAATTGCTTCATCAAAACTGCTTTTCGTTTTGAAATCAGCATTGTTATGAGGGGGCCCACTTACACAATAGTGAGGGGACCCACTTACCCTAATAGGGAAAACTGCGTGGTAAGTGGGGCCTCTCCCCTATAAAAACTATTAATAATACTTTGCGGAAAAATTCCTATTGCAATGTGCACTTCATGTTAAACTCTACAAGAAAACTTAATGAATATACAAAAATTAATAAAAACTAACCTTGAAACATTCTTTGAAAAATCTTCCTTGAACTCGCAAAAAAAAAAAAAAAAAAACATGGAATTTTTTTTTTTTTTTTGACATAAGCTGTCTGATCTAAAAAATGTTTCCATGAAACCCAAATATATGCAGAACCAATCACTGTGATACAATATAACATGATCAGTATTAAAAAGTATAAAAACCATATGCGTATTTCAGTTTTAAGGTGGGTGGCCCACTTACCCGAATCAACCCTAGTTGAATCTATTTTTTGTCAATAGTTGGCACGATAAGCTTCAAAATGAGGGGTAAATCTTGGAATTTGATAATGAAATGAAAAAGTTACAGCGTGGTAAAGAAAACAGAAGATAGAAATAATGTATAAGAGGTTTAAAATATCGTAAAGCGTGACCAAAAAAATATTTCTCGTTCAAACCAAGGAACCCTAAAAAATATTATCAAATAAATATATTTTAAAATAGATAGCAACCAAGAGACAATATTGAAACTTTTTCTGCATAATTTATTTGCCCTAGCCCCCTCTCCTACCCAATTATCGAAAAATAAAATCTTAGAGTATATCAAAAAATTTTAAGAAATTTCACTATTTAAATTAAAACTAGAAAAGGGAGGAATAGACGCGGTATGGTAAAAGATGCTCGTACTATTTTTTGAGATTTGTCATCGAGAAATAATGTATTTATTTTTGTATCTCAGAGTATTGAAATGTATTAACTGCCTTAGAATTAATCAAAGTGTAAAGATATTAAGATTCATTACAATTTTTGAGAGCTGTAATCAAGAATCTATATACTAATATCAGTACCTCAGGCACTAGTGTAAGTCCAAAAGTGGCATTTCTCAGGTTACAACTACATTGTATGTAGAGTTGTGTGCTTTATTATGCCATATCAACGTTATTCTACTTTTTAAAGGAATCTTTCAAAATTATTTACCAATGTTATAAGAGTTCGAGTCCTAATCTTTGTATGCTTCTTGACTCTCTTCCAAAGTAGCGGTAATGCGACAAACATCAGTCTGGCTATGAGGTACAGATTTTATTTCATACTTTTTAGTGAAAATCAAGCTTTTAAAAAAATTCTTCATATTTGAAAAAGAAAGGGGAAAAAAAACAAATTTTATACAGTAAAGCATAATAAAATTAAAAACATGTCCAATGAAGGTGAATAGAGTTGAAATTTAATGCATTCACGCCTATATAAATATTTATGCTATTCTCTAGCTACTATTTCAATATCGATGTAAATGACTACATTTTTCATTAAAAATTTTCCAATAACATTTTGTATATATTTGAGAGAAAATATGTTATCGCGTTTGACTTGCTTTAGCTTATCTTTATCACTACAGTAAACATAAACTAACTTTCTTATTGAAAGAGACTTTCAGTATTGAATGAAAGTTAATGTTTAGCATATTAGTTTCAATAACTACATTATAAAATTTATTAGCATTTATTGAACCATGTTATGGGACTAATATACTGCTTGTAAAACTTAATGAATATCTGAGTTAAATATCAAGGAAAGTCAATAATGCTGCATAGCACGTTATGAAAATTACGAACACAAAATAACTTAAGCGTAATGAAAGATAATCAGTAATAGCGATATAAACAGTTCAAAGATTAAGGTAAGTGCTCCAGTAGTCGGCCAGTCTCCAGTAGTGAGCCATAATGACATAAAACTCCTAATAAATAGTAGGGGAAGACCGCCTATATTGGACCACTGCTTAAATTGGACCTCGGGCCTAAAATCTAGTACAGAGATCTATGATACACTTTAACGGTAGAAATATAAAGTTTTAGGAATAAAATCAATGTGTATGAAGTTTCACCAGTCTGCGAACTGCGTAGCGTGAGTTACGGCATGATTTATGTTGAAAACGTGTAAAATCTTATTTTGCGGACTTGTACTTAGTAAGATAGTACTAAAACTTGTAAGCTGAGATAAACTGCTGTTATAGCATTATAATCTGTGTTTAATAAGGATTACATCTATGTATTTACATGCGCGATTGTGATATTTTTTGACAGAGAAATAAGCTGAAGAATAAAAAATGGCATGTTTTCCTTTATTGGACCGAAAAAATTTTCCTATATTGGACCAGTGGTCCAATTTAAGAATATGATTTTAAGCAAGACTTTTTGTTAAGTTTAACATAAAGTAAGTGACTCATCTGATTTAATAGCGTAGTTTAGATTATTTTAAGCATACTTTAACACCTATTCACGATATTCATTTTTTATCAAGCACATTTTCGAGTAGCAGCTAATTTTAAAAATGTATGTTTTTTTTCTCTTTTTCCATTAGACTGCAGTTTCAGGTTGTTAAACATAGCTATTAGTTTAAGTAAAATTTATGCTGGTTTACCGAAAAAGAAAATATGAAATTCCTCGATTTGTTCAAAAAGATTTTTAAAAGAAACAATTGAAGGGTCAGGGGGAAAAACCACGGTAGTCCACTTTTTGTTGAATTTAAACTGATGCTACCACCTGTTAGAAAAATAAGTGTAATTTCGTTTAGTATATGCAATATTCGTGAAAAAACACTGTAGTCCATGTATTATTGTCATTTTAGAACAAGTATACTGGGGAAGTTTATGAGTTCGTAAAGTTTAAATTTCGTTTTTCTCAAAATCAATCAAATGTGACTACCGTGGTTTTTCCCCCTGACCCTTCAATTTATATGCTACTAAAATGTTCAATGTAGATGAAGCCGGTCTTTTCACAAACTAAAAGCCTCAAAATATATTGACGTAGAAAGGTAAACACCAGTTTGGAGCAGTTAGTATACATAGATGAGAGAACATCCAATGAGATCCATTTCCCAATATCGAACAGGACTCTTATGAATAAACCGCAGTCAAGGCCAGGGCAAATGCTGTAAGTAGATTCTAAAGAACAGGAGTTTGGCCTGTTAATTGACATATGTTTAATGACATTGAATTGGCTGCATCAGAGTTAGCAGTAAGTTGTCTAGATAAAACTACTCAAAGTGAAGAGGCTACATAATCGGTGTAAGTTGTACTATTGTACACTATGCACAAGAATTAGCTATGATTTAAATTATTACAAGCTCTGCAGAATCAGCGGATAGTTCTCATTAAACAAATACATAGCTCTCAATAGTGTAAGTTGTACTATTGTACACTATGTACAAGAATTAGCCACGACTTAAATTAGTACAAGCTCTTCAGAATCAGCGGATAATTCTCATCAAAGCATGATTGTCAACTCCAACTATGGTTTTGTAAAGCCCCGGCTTACATATCACCTTACCTAAAAAATAGAAAGAACAAAAAGGAAGGCTATCTCAGCAATCATTCTAACGCCGTATGAAAGAAGCATAGAACAGAAAAAGTCACAAGAAGAAGCAAGAAACAGCACAAAACAGTTATTGCAATATTCGCCATAGAAATAAAGTGCAAAACATGATTAAGTGTATGAAATGCCATCGGTGAGTTTATCAACACTGCCTAAGTGAGACCGAAGCAAAAGAAATTCTATTGCAAATCCTGGAAAAAAGCTATATAGTTCAAATATAAATTATTCTATGATTTCCTGGCACGGTCCAATTTAGGAAGCGCATGGTTCAATATAGGCGCATATATTCCTAAATTGGACTTTTGCAACTTTTTGTAAGATAATTTTTTAAAAAATAATTTCCATATTTTCAGAAAATATAAGCTCCTAGGGCGGTTCCTGATTAAATTTAGCTCACGATGCCCTATTTTGTATTTTTGTTTTGCTTCACATTGAGCGACACAGGCCTCCTGTTCTTAGGGGGTCCAATATAGGCGGTCTTCCCCTACATTTTTAGTTCAAAATCAGATATGACTCATTCACACATTCATGTACCTATCCTCAATCATCGACCAGGTGGTAGTTAAGTTTCGGGTACTTTTTTTGAATTAGTAATGAGTCATTTCATTTAATATGGTGTGCCCGTCATCCAAGATTGCGATTCTGCTTATTTTTCAGCTAAGATGATTCTGTGGCCGACTACTGGAACAATTACTAGTGTTGACAACAACTTGGATTTTAACATTTTTTTTTTTTTAATTTTTGAAATAAGTAGGTGATTCACTATCAGAAAGGTTCATTCTAAAGTTTTACCTTGTTTTGTTGCTGTATTGATAGCTGAAAGTCCTAGGTTAGCCAATATCAACTAAAGATGCCTTAAATGGCCGAGTTCTGGTGTTTTTACCCTATTTTAAAATTTTATAAGTTCATTCGTTTATACCATTATGAGAATAAACAGTAGAAATGAAAATAATGGATTTCAGTTGTAAATAGTTAATAGTAAATAGTAATGTCTTGTCCAAATAAGGTTGTGTTTTTTAAAATAAATTACGGCTGTTTTGAATGCGTAATTGCAACCAAGGGCTTAAAAAGGCTTTTCAAGTTTATCTAAATAAGTACTTCAAACTTTTGAAAAAAACACGATTTTACAAACCTCTTTTTTATTTAACCAAGCGGGGCTCGGTCGCCCAAGTACAAAAAATGTTTATTGCACATGATGCTATAAGTAACTTCAACATTACTCACGCCATGTTGCAGTAGCTCTTTAGAAACGCAAAAATGTCAGAGCATTTCTGGTGATTCATTTCCTCGCGTGGTTGAAAAAGAAATCTGATTTCAAAATACGATGTCCTTTCAAATTCGGTTACAGCTGCAGTGGTCAGAAAAATACAGCAAACGTTGCTATGAAAATTGCATCATATTTTTATTTCACTTTTAATAATAGCCTCACCCCTAGAAAAACTTTTTTTTAAATCGTTAAACACAAAAAGATAATATATATTCTACCACAGTAAAAAAAAAAAAAAAACTTGTGTGTCAATGGAACTAAACAGTAACATTTCTTAAAAGAAAAATATAGTACTTATCGCAATATATCTAATTAATTACTATTGTGATTTATGATGACAAATGCTTTGACTGAAAATAATTTTCCCATTTCTTTTTTGAGAAAGAACGCCCTATCTTATTTTTGAATGAATTCCGCTCCTACTTTTTTTTTGGCATGCATTAATTGTTATTAGCACATCAAAAGTAAAAACAAAAAGGATATTTTTTTTCCAAATAAAAGCTGCCATTTTAATCTATTTTGAAGAAAACCTTAAAATGATTCCAAGATTGTTGCTTATTTTTGTACAATCAGAAAAAATTCTTACGCTATTGTTTAAACTTTCACAACTCTGTTTTGTTCAAAATGGTATTCACTAGAGATGGAACGAAGCTTCGGCCGGGCCGAAGCTTCGGCCAATTTGCCCAAATTGCCGAAGCTTCGGTCTGGCCGAAGCATGAGTTGTGCTTCGGCCGCTTCGGCCTGAAATTTATGCAGCGAATGAAAGACAAGTAAAAAAGAATGCATGATAGGGTAAGTACTCCAGTAGTCGGCCAGTCTCCAGTAGTCGGCCACAATGACATAAAACTCCTCATAAATAGTAGTACATTTTTAATTCAAAATCAGATGTGACGCATTCACACATTCATGTACTTATCCTCAATCATCAATCAGTGGCAGTTAAGTTTCGGGTACTTTTTCTTGAATTAGTAATGAGTCATTTCATTTTAAATGTTGGGCCCGTCATTCAAGATTGCGACTCTGCTTATTTTTCAGGTAAGATGATTCTGTGGCCGACTATTGGAACATTTATTAGTGTTGACAACAGCTTGGATTTTAACATAATTTTTTTTTTAATATCTGAAACAAGTAGATGATTCACTATCAGAAATGTTCATCCTTGTAAAGTTTTACCTTGTTTTTGTTACTGTATTGATAGCTGAAAGTTCTAGGTTAGCCAAGATCAACAAAAGATCTCTTAAATAGCCGACTACTGGTGCTTTTACCCTACTATTTTTTCGAATTCACCAAAAACTGAAGCATTTTGCATTAAGAATATTAAGATAAATATATAACACAGCGTAAATAGTAGTAGATTGGGTAGTTCTATGGTATAATACATGATCATATCAGTTTTTTTATTATAAAACATCAACTGAATTGCAGACTGAGCTTTTCATGTTCCAAGTAGAGCTTCCTACTACTAATTTGCAATACAAAAATAGTAATGTCGTCTTTTCTTGTACTAGCAGTACAAAGCAAAACAAAACAAGAAAACTTTTAATTAGTGAAATTAATTTAAGAATGACCCAGAAAGCTAAAAATATTGTGTAATACTAAGAACATTAAAATAAAAACAACCAAAATAAAAATAAACTTTAATTAATGAAATCAATTTAAGAATGCCACAGTAAGCTGAAAATATTGTGTAACGCTAAGAATATTAAAACATATGGAGAAAAGTGTAAAACTCTACGCATTTATTATGCATTTAATCCAAAAACTTCAATATGTGCGCCAGCCGAAGCTTCGGCCATTAGTTGGCCGAAGCTTCGGTATTCGGCCAAATGCCGCTTCGTTCCATCTCTAGTATTCACATAGCTTGAAAAGTTTGGAGCACCGAAATTGCTGTTAACATACAATGGCAAAGGGTCATTATTTCCCTCTAACATTGAAAACTCTCGGAAATAAAAATTATCGACAGCGTACAACAGTTTAGGGTAATTAAGGTAATGAATTCGTAGCTGCAAGTTGCTAATTAATCAAATAACGTTTCACGTTGCACTTGACTCAACCTCTCTTATCTCTGGACTACTAATCTATTTATCAATAAAATACGCAGCTTTGTTAAATGATAGCACTGCTTGCGGGATTAATTTGCACATATAAATAATTTTTTGCTCTATCATTAATAAACTAAATCTATAAATATATGAAAAAATAAATAAAAGTATAACATTTTAAAAGTGCTGGGCAATTAAAAGAAGAAAAAAAAACATTTTGAAACTGCAGACAAACCAGTTTTTCACAAAGCAGCTGACAATGTTTAGAAACGAGTTAAATCCTTGTTTTATTTCACAAACTTTATGAAGAACGTGGTCTTTACTACACTATATTGCAGTTAAATTTTGAAGATTTAAAAAAAATAAATAAATATATAATATTCCTCCGTAGCGAACGTATCTCGTAGGATAGATCCGTTAAGGAGACAAAAAACCATCATACACTGCTCGACATTGAAAATGCAACACCAAGAAGGAGTGGTCAGAAATTCATGCAAATTTTACCGTAGACGCACGTCACTGAGTTATGCAAATGATATGAAATGCGCAGCTCTCCGACTTACGTGAAGTAAGATATAAGAGAATGAAGTTGAAAAGTGGGCTATGTTCATGTTGGTTTTTCTGCCAGACTAATTATCGGAGAAATTTGGTTTTTGTCTCGAAGGATACGTGTGAAAGGAGGAAATGCCACGCCGTCCTCAACGAAGACACTTCCAGCATATAGACGACTTTACAAGGGGTATGGTGATCGGACTGAGAAGGGGAGGTTGGTCCATACGTCAAATTGCAGCTGATACCCACATGGATGCAAGCACTGTGCATCGGCTGTGTCGGAGATGGTTGGAAAGAGGAAATGTAGCCACATTGACAGGTGCAGGTGCAGCCAGAGTGACGTCAGACAGCTTGGATCAACGGATTCACCGACAAGCTGTGGCGGACCCGCAAGTCACTTGTACGTCGATTCTGCAGCACGTGCAAGGTACCCTGGATGTTCCTGTGTCGACCAGAACCATTTCCCGTCGACTGGTTGCACGTGGCCTGCAATCACGGCGCCCGCTAAGAAGACTGCCATTGACCTCACAGCATAGACTCCAACGTTTGGAATGGTGCCGGACCAGAGTGACGTGGATGGCAGAATGGCAAACCGTAATGTTCTCAGATGAATTCCGCTTCTGTTTGTCCAGCGATAGTCATCGCATACGTGTGTGGCGTCGACGTGGAGAAAGATCGAATCCGGCAGTAACTGTGGAACGCCCCACAGCGCGACAACGTGGCATAATGGTTTGGGGCGCTATTGCATACAATTCCGTATCACCTCTAGTTCGTATTCGGGGCACTATGACGGCCCAACGATATGTAGATAATGTACTGCGGCCGGTGGCAAGCCCTACCTTCAGGGTCGGCCAAATGCAATTTTCCAACAGGATAACGCCCGGCCTCACAGTGCTCGAATCAGCCAACATGCTCTACGAGGTGTACAGATGCTTTCCTGGCCACCATACTCTCCTGACTTGTCACCAATCGAACATGTGTGGGACGTGATTGGACGCCGTTTGCAGAACCTGTCACTGCCTCTTTCAGAGGACGAACTGTGGCAAATGGTTGAAAGGGAATGAAGTGCCATCCCTCAGGACACCATCCGCAGGCTTATTGACTCCATGCCTAGACGTGTTTCTTCGTGCATCGCTGTCCGCGGTGGTCCTACTTCTTACTGAGCCGACGCCGTCCTTGCTCTAAATTTTACTTATTTATTTTGAAATAAATATCACTTATTGTTCCATGCTGTCTCTGTCTTCTTACCAAATCTCATCAATTTCTGACCACTCCTTCTTGGTGTTGCATTTTCAATGTCGAGCAGTGTACAAATACTGTTTACGGAAGTCTTCAAATTTTTATTTTGTTTTATAGACGAAAAGTGCATGTTCTTCATAAAATTCATGCAACGAAAAAAGAGTTTAACATATTTGGAGTCTTAGCAAGTTGTTTTGCGTATCAATTGATGTTTTTTATTGAAATGGAATTGAACTGCTAGTTGCATACACAGACTTAGGTGCTTACTGCCCTTTCCCCCCGCCTCTAGATTTGTAAGTGCATCCCCACCTACCATTTAACCCATTTATGCCCAAGTTTTTTTTTTAGATTTTTTTTTTTTTTTTTTCAATTTTTATATGCTTAAAACTCTTACTTGGAATGGTTTACATACATTTCAGGCGTAAAATAGTTCGCCGTTGCCATATTCATTAAGTTAACTTCCTGTTTATGGGATATTTTGCAGCTATGTGAGCAAAATACGACCTTACTTGACTTCACTTTTGCAAAGTAACATTACAGAAGGCATCTGTGATCAATTTTAAGCAAATCACTTCAAAATAGTTAAATTTTATGAAAAAAAAAGCTAGCAAAAAAACTTACTTTCTGCGGTTACTCACGCTGGATCGTTGCTTGACTGATTTGTCTGAAAATAGCTGTCAATAAATTAACTCTGATGTCCAAATAGTGGTTCTATCTGGTTTCCTCAAGAAGAAGGACTATTTAACTTGTGAAAAACAGCTTTAGTAAAAGGATATACCCATTACAGGTTTTTGTCTGCACTAACAAGCGTCCCCTTTTCAGGCTACTGGGCATAAATGGGTTAAATAAAAAAAAAAAAATTTCTTTGTAACTCATAGTGGTTTTATTCTCGATAGTGTGCCCTCGAACCTCTTGCGCCTCCCCCCGTCACGGTGGCTGCAGGGGTGCTATGTACGCCACTGCCTGCTGTATGTGTTGTCTTAATAGTCCTAGGTTACTGAACTGGTAACTTTTACTGTAAAAACTGATTTTTTAGTCATTTCAGAGCAATTTCACGTCAAATCAATCATGGTAAATAAATTTTTTGACCTCACCATTTCCGATTTTAACAAAAATTATTCGTGACATGGATGCATATGACCAGATAAGCAATCCTGCCAATTTTTAGATTTCTACTTTAAAAATTGTCTGAAATACGGAGCTGTAAAAAACTTAAAAAGTGCAACAGAAAAAAAAGTTTTTGCAGGAAAATGCCTATAACTTTATTTCTAATTATAGTAAAATAAAAATTCATAAACCATCGCAAATTTAAAAGCTTCCATTGATATATTTTATTTCTTTGAAATGACGGGTTTTAGCTTCTAATTACCACAAAATTGTTTAAAGATCAATATTTTTACCAGTAAAAATGCGATGCGATGTAAAAAACGCAACCACTCTCGGCCGCCAGACTCCCACATTACAGGTAGCACAAATAACCTTTAAACGTTTTATAAACGTTTTTAAAGGGCTGGTTTCCTAGAATCGTCGCCAACGCCGAGCGCGACGCACGCTGAAATCAGAACCAGTTTGATTGGAGCGTGGCGTGAAGCGACGTCAATCTGCGGTTCAGGTGCATGCGCAGAAGGCGGCGGCGTCTGTCGCCTCGCCAGAGATCGACGATTTCACTCCTAGGAAACCGGGCCTTAAGCGGTTGTTACAACGTTACTAACCATTTTACAACCTTTAAACAAGAAGTTCTGTCAAGAACTAAACGAGCCTACTTTCCCGTACATCGACATAGGCATTGTAGCATCTGATCAATATTCTCTTGATTATCTAAAACTAAAAATTATGTCAAACATATCTTTTTGCACTTAAAGCTGATTTCTGAAAGCAAAATATACCCCTCTCATCAGATAAAATAGACACGTAAAAAGTAAATAAACGAGTCAATAAAGTTTTGTCGCACCTTTAAAAGACTGTAACTGCTATAGTTCTTCCGTAGAAAAATTCCACAATCGTTTTCAAAAGAAAAAAAAATAAATAAATAAAATAAAAGTACAAAGAACTTCAAAACACATTTTATCAAAGAAAGAAACAAAAATCGTTCGTTAATAAAATGTCTTGAATTTCATTTTTAATCCGTTGCCAGTTGTTAAATATAAATAAGGAATAAAATGCTCTCGTGAATGAAAAATTTTTGTTAACAAAAAAAATCGTCTGATAAAAAAAAATAATAAATTAAACAAAACAAATAAATAAATAAACAAAAAATCGTCTGCCCAGTCAGTCATTTTTTCTGAGCCTGCATTTCCGCCATGTTTGCGGAGTCGGAGTCGGAATCAGAGTCCTCACAGAAGATTATTCAAAAAAGTACTTTACAATACATTATTTATCAAAACCATTTTCTTACAAAGTTAGTTTGAAGGAAATCCGCCTTGAAGTTCAGAATCAACATTCAATTTAAATTTCTCCGTAGGCGCTCGTGTTAAAATGTTTTCTGAACGGTTCATCATTGAACGAAAAATGGTTCAAATTGAAAAGTGAAATATAAGAATGAGCCTCTCCGAGATCTTTCAAACAAAAAAAAGTTTATTCAATTCGGACGGTTCACTTAAAAGTTATTAGGTGGGGAAAGGTTGTTTGAACAGTTCAATGTTGAACAAAAAAATGTTCAAACTGAAAATTTAAATACGGTAATGAAGCATCCTTGCTGAGGTCTTTTGAACAAAAAAAAGTTTGTTTAAATCGGACTGTTCATTCAAAAGTTATTTGGTGTGAGAGCTTGTTTGAACGGTTCAATGTTGAACGAAAAATTGTTCAAATCGGAAATTTAAAAACGGGGATGAAGTATCCTTGCCGAGATCTTTCGAACAAAAAAAAGTTTGTTTAAATCGGACGGTTCACTCAAAAGTTATTAGGGGTGAGAGCTTTTTTGAACGGTTCAATGTTGAACGAAAAATTGTTCAAATCGGAAATTTAAAAACGGGAATAAAGTATTCTTGATAAGATCTTTCGAACAAAAAAAACTTTGTTCAATTCGAACGGTTCACTTAAAAGTTATTAGGTGGGGAAAGGTTGCTTGAACGGTTCAATGTTGAACGAAAAATTGTTCAAATCGAAAATGTAGATACGGGAATGAAGTATCCTTGAAAAGACCTTTCGAACAAAAAAAAGTTTGTTCAAATCGGACTGTTCATTCAAAAGTTAGTATCGCGGGACCGGTTGTTTGAACGGCTCAAAGTTGAACCAAAAATTGTTCAAATCGAAAAATCAAATATGGGAATGAGCTGTACTCGCCGAGATCTTTCCAACAAAAAAAAGTTTGTCCAAATCGGAATGTTCATTCAAAAGTTATTAGGGGGGGACAGACAGACCGACAGACCGACCGACCGACCGACCGACAGACCGACAGACCGACCGACACACAAATTCCCCATCTCAATACCCTACTTTCAAATTTTTAATTTTTCGATATTTATTTTATTTTTTTGTTTCTTTTTGACTTTTTTTTACTTGGCGATATTTTTTGGACTTGGCGATATTTTTTGGACTTGGCGATATTTTTTGGACTTGGCGACATTTTTTAGATGCATTAAGCCAATTTTAATGCTTTTTTCGTCTCTTTTATTTTTAACGGGAAAGTAGGCTAAAAACGAAGTGTGCTACTTGGGATGCTGCTTAGAAGAGCACAGGCAAAGATACATTAAAGAGCTCGACGCGTCTAGTTGTCACTCTAAAACGTTGGTCAGTTTTAGTCAGTAAATGTCTTAGACCAGTGGTTCTCAACGGGGGCGGTACCGCCCCCCTGTGGGCGGTGGGAAGATGCTGAGGGGCGGTGAACATGTTTTGGGCACTAGGGGGGCGGTGGGTATATTTTGGGCGATAGGGGGGCGGTGGAAAAATTTGGGAGTCAGATGACAATAAATGTGTCAGAATTTATTTTGATTTTAAAAATCGAAATTAAATTTTGCATTAAATCAAGAATTTAACTTGAATTATTTGCGCCTACGATAAAATAAACTTATGCGCTCTGGAATAAAATGAACTCTGGATAAAATGAACTCTGGATAAAATAAAACTAATGTGCTTCTTACTTATTTCCTTTCGTTTTTCAGAGATGACTGTTTTTTATTAAAATAGTTTTGCTTTTTTCTTATCTTTTTTTCCTTTTCTCTCTGTCTCTCTTTTTTGTTGCGATTTGACTTTTTTGTGACCTTTTGGGTCCGACAATATTGAGAGAATGCCGTACACCACGAAAAGACCGCGGAAAGACGGCGGATGACTTTGAAGCGGAAACAGAATTCATTCATTTTGGAATAGGAAGAGTCAGCGTCAAAAGTTACTTATAGTTACTCGTACATGAACATTTTTACTTCCTGCGTGATCACTCTGATTGATTACAAAATAAAGCGGTCCGTTTCCACTGCAAATTCACCCGCCATTTCTCCGCGGTCCAGCTTTACCAAAAAAGAATCGTTACAATAAATCGCAGTTGCAATCAGGTTTACATGGTTTTGTCTAATATTAAGGGGTTACAGTACCTCAAAAATGACCAAAAGACCAAAAAATTTTTTATTGCTTATTTCAAAAGTAAAAGATATTTAAAACACTCAGAAAAAAACAGCATTGTTCTAGCTAAATTATTTAAAAAGTTATGAGCGACTTTAGGGCATGCATGCTATGTGTTCTAATGGAAAAGCCAAACTTTAAAGTGCTTTTTCTCGGTGATCAGTTTTTAGTGTTTCTATGTTACTGGAAATGCTAAGGAATTTTTTCTATAAAAGATATCACTTTAAAGCAATATTTTTTGCACTCAGGATAATATATTTAACAAAACTGTGCATTGAATAAGCGTTTTATAAATTACAAAATTTTTTAGAGTTTGTTAAACTTCGAAGAACAAAATTTTCTAAGAATTTTTTACATAAAAGGTCACAAAATATTTTCTAATCAAAATATAAGAAAATGAATGCACAGATTTGTTGAGGTAATCCTTCTGATCATTTCACAAAAAGAAATTTTAAAATTAGTGCAGAAACAAAAAAGCCTTAGGGTTTTTAAGAAATTGAAATTTTCTTACATTTTTCAAATTTTCAAAAAAAGTTATCAAAATTTTTATTGTCTGAAAATAAATTATTGATTGTTAAAGAAGTGCAGAAACAAATATTTCAAAGAATTAACTTTTTCACTAAAATTAAAGAAATTTGTTAGAAAGGTACTGTAACCCCTTAAATACTTAGGCTAATTTTGATCACACATAGCTAATAAAATTCAAAAGCATAAGCCACCCCATCGTTTGGTTAATTTTTAACCGAACTGTTGCTTGATTATTTTTACCATAGCAATGTAATTTCTAACAGCTGTAAAATAGTTTCAATAACGCATATTTTTTTAGTAATTATCATACATGCAAAAATACTATCCTGCATCTACAGGTGAAAATAGTCAAATTAAGTTCTCAAGTTTCAGTCCCCTATTTTGATTGTTGCTAAACGAAACTGGTTTTCAGACTGAGCAATTCTTCGTTTAGGATACCAGCTTTCAATGTCTATTGTCGAAATTTAACGGAGGATTCAAAATACAGCAAAAAAGATTCACAATTGCATTCAAGTGTCTCCCACAAATAGCATTTTAGACGAAACATTAAACGTCATCGATTTTTTTTTTTTTTTTTTTTTGCTTTTTTACCTTTCGTAATTTTCTTTCAGCATTGTTCTCAAAAGTTAGCTTAATACCTTTGAGAAAATAATGATATCCAAAGTATCTCGATGGGTCGAAGCCTTCGTGCAATTTGGCTATTTTCCTCGGTTTGGTTATTTTCCTAAATTTTTACCTGGCAATCGTATTTGCAATGCTTACAGTGCCCGCTTAGTTTGACCTATTTTAACTTTGGCTTTTGCTCACTTCATTAATTTACTTTTACGGTTTATTTTTAGTGAAGTCTACTTCGATGATGCTCACGTTTTTGCTAACATCTTCAAGCTTTGCATAAGACTTCTCTGAGCGTTTTGAGGATATTTTTGTCTCCGAACATTCCTCTATGGGCGATGAACCCTTTTGAAAATATTGAGAGAGCAGATGTTCAGTATCAGTAAGAATTGGTGGAACTTTCAACCACTGAAACTGGAAAAGATGGTTTCTAGAGTGTTAACAATCTTGCAGGATTTTGGCTGCAAGGAGACATTAGTAGCCTTTATCCTGGACTGTGAGCTATTGCCAAAAATTTTTTTTTATCCTCTTCTCTTCCTCCCTCGTCGAATGAGGATTAAGTGTTGTCATCGGCCTAGTTACAAAACAGAGAAATAGACTCCAAATCGTCCCAAGAGGAGACTTGCGCCTTCACCGAAAAAAAAATTATTAAACCGACCGTGGGGAAACTGGCTTTAAAGCACCAAGAACAAACATCTCACTGACATATTTTTTTAAATGTTCCTTTCATATTTTGAATGAGAAAAAATTCTTTGCGTGTTTATTTTTATTGCATCTATAATTGTTTCCTTCATTTTTCGAGTAAAAATTTTTTTGCTTGTTTATTTCTATTTTATTTCATTCTTTTTTTTTTTTTTTTTGTTATTCTTTTAAAAATAAAATATTTTTCATCCTATATTTGTTTTTTATTTCTATATTCGTCATTTTAATTCTAATAATGAGTAATGAGGAAAAATATATCTTGTTTAACCGTTTTGTAAAATTCTGGAAGGAAAATATTTTAAACTTTGAACCTCGTTTCGCACACCCCTTCACCTTTAATATAAAGGGGGGCGTTGGAAAAAAATTCACTCGTAAAGGGGGCGTTAGCCGTGAAAAGGTTGAGAACCACTGTCTTAGACTATAAATGACACATTTATTTCCGTTAACAACACAAAATGAGAGAAATGAGACTGATCTTCTTACCACATCTGTATCAAATACTTGTAACTAAGCCATCCCATGTGACGAAACGGGACATTTGGAGTAGTTTTATCTGTAAGTTTTGTTCCACATAAATAAATCAAACGAGAAATTTTTCGTCGGTATCACAAAATTTGTAATAAGAATTGCAAAGAAAATTAAAAGTTTATAATTTCAAAGAAAATAATTCAAGCATAAACAATATAATGCCTGAGACGAAACGAAACTCATCTGAGTCCCATTTCGTCCCAAAACCGGCACAGGCATTTTATTGCTTATAGTTCACTTATTTCCTCTAAGATCAACTTTAAATTTTCCACGTAGTTCTTACGACAAATCTTTACTTTGCTGCCAAAAAAAAAAAAAAAAATCTTTGCTTGGTTTAGTGTAGGTTCATCTAGAGCCGCTATATAGACAGGTCGACGCATCAAGATTAAGTTTCACCACTTTGGATCCAATTCCTTAACTTTTACTTTCAATTTTTTATTGTTGCGGAGTAGGGTTACCAGAAAAAAGTTTTGGCACATTGCTAAGCTTTGCCAAATCCACGTGCCGCTAATACTTGCTCACAGTGAAAAATTACCAAAACGCGATTACCGGCCAGAAAAAACAACCACTCAAACACACAAACACGCGCTGGATCCAAAGTGGTGAAACTTATTCTTGATGCGCCGGCTCGTCTATATAGGGGCCTTAGGTTCATCTACATAAACGAATATCGCCCTAGCTACATTGGGTAAGTTTGTTTCCAAAATGAGACAACTGACTAATGTGTGACTTTGACTTGCTTTTCTTAAGTGGCAACTAGTAATTAAAACAAGCTGTGTAAATGTGCGTTATATCCACGTCTTGGATATTGCTTTATTCCTTGATACAGAAGAGAAACCGATGTTACGCATTTTCTAGACTTGTGGAGCTAAAGTCGTCTTGTTATGGCCTGGTCGGTAAGACACCGGGTTTGTAACCGGAGGGTCCAGGCTCGATCCTAGCTGGTTGAAGATCCACTATTTTCACTAATGGTGACTGGGGAACGTTAACCCCTTCCAAGCTTATTTCATTTCGGGATTACGGATCAAAAAATGTCATTTTTTTATGCTTATTTTCATGTATATATATATTTTTAAACATAATAGCGTCATTCGCTTGCAACATTTCCTAAAATAAATGTAAAAATATCTATTTAAAAAAATGAGTAATAAATGAGTATTTACCTGTAAAGTTGGCTTTCTGTATGGAAGAAATCATTATACTTTGAAGTTGGCGCCTACTCTTATCTTAAATCTACAGCTCAAAGCATTGTACAGTTATGTTATCCAGTAGCAACAATAGTAAATAAAAGCATCCGAAACCATAAAAGGGACATGTGAAATAATTCGGGAAAGACTGGTTGTGCAGTGTTAATTTTCACAGTGCCCGAGCTACACTCGGGATAAGCCAGAATGGAACATTTCGCTTGCCCGAGTCCAGCTCGGGAAAAGCCGGGAAGAGGTTAAAGGTGTTCGTGGTCACGAAGTCCTCCTTAACGTGTCCCTATTGATTGAAATATTTTCTAAGGAGAAAATATAATTCTGCTTCTTTTTTAAAACTTTTTTGTATACTTTATTGAAAATTAATATTTGTTTTTGCAGACACGTACTGAATGCTTAGTAATGCTTCAACTTTCCTCGAAATGTTGCAACCTTCATTCATTCAAAAAATTTAATTTTGCATTTCTTCCCTATCTAATTCCCCAAGTTTCCTAATATACTCAATAATATTTCAATCAAAGCTCTCCCCCCTTCATTCGACACTCTACACATCATTCAAATGCAACATCCGAAACAAACTTTTCCACCAAAGCGACTCCGTGCTATGTAAAACAAGCAATCCATTGATTTTGCATCAATCTGCGCCTTTTTCAAGAAATCCAAAAGTAATCGCGAAGCTGACGGCTATGATGAAACGACGCCGTCAAGTCCCGGACGAATCAATACCATTTCGTGGAAACGACTGATTGGAAATCATTCTTTTAAAAATGCTTTGAGTTTTGTGAAAGAAGTATTACGGAAACTACTTCAACGCTTTGAGCTACATAGAATTTGAGGTGTTCGTTGTTTTCTTTCTAATTTGTATCAAGATACAGGGTTACTACAAGTGATTCATTACTTTCCGACAAAAGCATCAAAGACATCCGACAAAAGTTTTTGTCGGATGTCTGTGCATCCATAAGCTCCCAATTTTTCGCATTGAAAAAGGCGTGCCTTGTAGCGCCGAAACACGTGTATGCAGTATCCCTGCTTATTAGTGCTAAAAAACGTTGTATTAAAAATTTGCAATTTATAATTTGCACTAAGGTAACTATTTTCTTGATTAAAAAAAAGTATTCCGTTTTAACATTCATGACCTTGATTTTCGCAACCGTTCGTCCAAAATGCATACTTCCAATGGAAAAAAAATACTCAAAATGAGGAGCAGAGTAAAGATGCTGAAAGTTTGAAGTGAAAAAAAAAATATTCAAAAAATACGAAATATTACTTTTCATAACGAATCCAGGTCCCCAAACTTATAATTAGAGAAATCAAGAACATAAAAAAATGATTCGAATACAAAAAGGTTGGCATTGGTAAAGCCAATATTCACTGAGATATGAGACACAGCGTTAATGATTTACGCAACTTTACACTCGCTGTCAATAACGCAGAAGGGGGGGGGACATAGCTGCTTGCAGATTTAGTAGAATGTCGTCCGGGGGGTCATTCTACTGAAAAGGCGATATGTTCCGATCTCATTTCTGCACCGGCTTGAAAAACTTTGAGCTCGAATATCTCTTCGAGTTTTAACCTTTTGTGTGTGTGTGTGTTGTAACTATTTTTCAATTGAGATTTTGTTCCTAAATATAAGTTAGGAGACTTGGTGTCTGTATGAAAAACTAAATTTTGTATTTTTTACTAAATGTGTTTTTTTTCTCTTGAAACTTTTAACATCTCAAAACGGCACTGTTAGAAATAAACTGCAGGTTCTGGCATTTACCCAATGCCTAGGTCTTTGTTTCTGTGTACTTTTGTAAAAAGCAGGCATTACAACTACACGATAAAACTTAGCAAAATTAATAAACACAACAAACAAACACAATTACACACGCGTGTTATTTTATCTGATATAAGCCGCCTTACAAAATCCTGATAGCTATAAATACAGAAAAGAGAACTGTTGCCACTTTAACAAATCCACTTAACAAACGCTGATAGGCAAATTCGAATGAAAAATCAGTTTGTTAAAACAATGTTAACGATAAATTTTAAACAGTGCCCATGCAAGAAAAAAATACTAAATAATTTCAAAAACTTGTTCCAACAGGCACCTCATTTGGAGCATTTTTTGCAAGTGGAATATGCATCTAGGGTGAACGGTAGCGAAAATAAAATTCATAGCAGTTTCATCAGAACACCCTGAATGAAAACGACCAAAGACATCACGATTTGTAATTGTGTTAACCAGGTGCTAATACAAGAGTAATGTCTTTAAAATTTCGCCAAAACAAGAAAAGCGGGTTTTTTTTAAATTGTCGTGTGATATTCATCTGTTCTTTCAATACTTCGGGGGCATATGAATAATCTTGTTTATGTATTCTTTCCACCAAAAGTGTTAAAAAGGCTCTAAGAAGGCATTCATGCGGCAATGATAAAGAACCCAGGACATTACCAGGACCAGGTTGAACGTTACCAGGACCTCACATACAAAAAAAAAAGAATCACTTTTCTTGTTCCATAGCCATTTCAAAAATACTGTACTCGTATTTGCACTGGGTTTACGCAATTCCAAATATGTATGAGCTTGTGGTTGTTTACGGACATTCTTCATCGTTGTGCGTGTATTAGATTAATATACTATAGAACAATGATAGCAATAAATTTCATATTTGCTTTAGAGAAGCTTTAATTCAAAATTCTCATTTTGATTACCATTAGGATTACTGTGTGTTTGACTGCTGATTTTTAAACAATGTGCTTTGTATTTAATCGTGTAACAGGAAAATTATATGAAATGCCCTGTTTTTGACACGTACTTTTTTTCTAAATATAGTCAAAGTATAAAATCAAAGTTAGACTATCCCTTATCATATAAAAAATATCGTCAAAATCGGTTCACTTAGTGAGACGCTATGAGGGGAACAAACAACAAAGTTTCAAAAAATCTAAAATCTTCTTGCTTAAGTTCAGCCTTGCAATTGATTTGTTATATCTTTATTGACTTCATTATTATTATTATTCCTTTTTATTTCAGGCAACGATTAACGAGATCAACGTCCCTTCCATCACACAAAAAGATTTTGGATCAGAATTTCAAATTCCGCGCAAAAAGCTTCTCTTCAAAAACAATCATTCCTGAAACTTTTATAAAAACAATAAAGTAAAATCTCATTTTAACCAATAAAAACCATCATTCTTCAACGAAAATGTTTAAAGGGTCAAAAAGTCAACATTACGCAACCGAATGTCATACTAAATCGGAAAAGGATCTTGATTCGACTTATTTGACATCCTCAAATAAGTCAAAGTACATTTCATTAAAAGTAATAGACGCAGACGAGCCTAAAGATACCTCAGGGAATGTCTCCGCTACCCAAAATGACATAAACTTCACCTTTTGAAGCTCGTTATGTCAATCTACTGGCACTGCCACTTTCAATAATGCGAATGGGAGAATTACACTGCAACTGTCTCCCACTTTTAGAAGAAATTAGTCTGCGGGTTCAATTATTGATTTCAATTTTGCTGTAGATTTTCCTGCAGTATTAAAAGCATACAACATGTTTATCTTCTATTTGAAAAGTTTTTGAATGGCAGAAATTGAGGTCGTTATTTTTCACCGACTTCAAAAAAGGAGGAAGTTCTCAATTCAAAGCGTATACTTTTTTTTTGTTTGTTTGTTCGCACATAACATCTGATCTACTGAACCGATTTTGACGATTTTTTTTTAATCGATAAGAGATGGTGTAACTTAGGTACCATGTACTCATATGACGATATTTGTTCACTAGAAAAGAAGTTATGATCGAAAAACTAACATTTCATGTCATTTAAAACTATCTGCTATCGCAAATCCTTGCTTCAATGAGCAACCCGATGGTCAAGTGGTTATGCTCGTCAGGTTAAAGTTCCTGGTGGAATGAGATCGAGTCCACCAGGTCTGCAAGGATTTTTTCGAATAGCTGCATGTTTTTTTTTTTTTTTTTTTTTTTTTTTTTTTTTGAATGATTTTTATGATTGTAATGTCTTTATGCAGGTACATCCCCCCCCCCCCATGGGGAACTACCCCATATTTTTATAGTACAAAATGACAGTTTAGGTCGGATCTTTGTCAAAATTGGCAATGGGGTCCTTCGATGCTGTAGGATTTTCTTATGGACGTTTGCGCCATTTTTGGGGGCTTTGAACCCCAATGGAGGGGAGGTTGCTTTTATTTTTAACCGACTTCAAAAAACAATGCAATATCGTTACGAAAGAGGTATTGGATGACGCAAAACTAAAAGATAACGAATTTAATTCTTTTTTCGGTTACAATATACATTGTAAATTAATAACTTTTTGACTTTTTCTATATCGATTGTGGCAATAAATGGTTTTTGATTTGCGGCACTTATATTATTTTTTCAAAAATTATATACACAATCAATTATATTATGTTAATTTTTGTACCTTTATAAAACTCTGTATTTTATACCTTGCATTTAATTCAAGGTAAAATTAAAAGTCAAAAGTTCTGAAGATGAGAAATATATGTGAAAAATTATAATATTTTTTGTGATTTTCGTATTGGTTGCGACCCAAAAACATCATTACAAACAAATAAAATGTATCAAACACTATGAGTGTTGAGTTATTAGGCATAAGTGCATTTACACTAAAAAGAATGAAATAAAATATTTTCGATTTATTTTTTTATAAAAGAAATAGAACCAACTTCAGTGGGAAATTGCTCTAAAAAGTAAAAAATATTTTTTTTTCTTTGAACACCATCGAAACTACTTTTAAACATATGTTTTGAAGTCAGTGCAAAAAGGATAGGTAAAATGATATTTAACTATATTTTGCCAACATTTTTCAGAGAAACCATTGAAATTTAAAAGCAGAATGTAACATTACACGAATGTGTAGTAATCAATGAAATGTATGTGAATGCTCTTAAAGAACCTGCATTCATTAAAATTTATATTCATAGTTGAATTGTAGTTGTGTATGATTCTATACATTGTTTTTGCGCCGACTTCAAAACTTACGTTTAAAAGTAGTTTCGATGATGTTCAAAGAAAAAAAAATATTTTTTACTTTTTAGAGCAATTTCCCACTGAAGTCGATTCTATTTTTTTTCCCGAAAATATTTTATTTAATAAGGCAATCTGATGCTTAAATATTTTTATGATTTTTTGTTTACAATCTGTGTTACAAATGTGTTTTTAGTGTGGAATTATTCTGTATCATTTAATAAAATTTAGCGAAAAATTTGTAAAAATATTTTTACAGGAGCTGTTAATTAATGTGATACGTTAGTTTCTTTCAGATGCACTCTGCTTCACTGCTCTGCAGCAGAAAATCATTTAATTTCACTCCAGTGTCCTACTAACCTACCAATACACGTAGTTCAACCAGTCAGATGACACTCTGAAGAGAGGTTTTTTTTTCTTTGCTTTTATTTTATCCAGACCAAGAAGTGAGCAGTGTCTGGTCCAGCACCTCCAGAGGTATTGATTTAGAATGAAAACTTGTAGGACTTTTTGACTACGACCCATATTTAAAGTGCCCAGGCCACCATTCGTGAGCACGGTGGATCTTTAACCGGCTAGGATCGAGGCCGGGACCCCTAGTTACTAGCCCGACGCCTTACCGATCGGAAAAGTACAGGGTTATTCACATTATACGACCATTCCGTCGGAACGAAGTGGTTTTTCGGACGTAAAAGACGGAGGTGAAAATTTTCGAGCATTCGCAGTAGCTCCATCCGAAATTCACGTGAAGGTTTTCTCCTACAAGAATTAAAGAGCACGCACCTGACGAGAGCCACCGAAATCTCTGTCAAAAAAAATCGGACTGCTGTCGGAGTCGATGACGTCAAGCATTCTATAACGTGACGGAAGCCGATGACTCGGCTTGTTGTCATGGCAACGGATTCCTAAATCCAGTTTCGCGGAGAAAAATTCGGTTCGGTCGGCTGGAACGGTCTTAATGTGAATAGCGCTTATGTTGAAAAACGCACTGAGGGGCTTGCTGAGTCAGAATCGGTCCGGTTTTAGGGCAAAGCAGTAGGACTCGTTTTTTTTCCCTCCAAGTCTGCAGCGCTATAAAGTCTTCAGAGTAAGAGTCGGAGTAGGAGATGAACTGATTTCGATTTAATGGAGTCGGAGTCGAAGGCTCCAAAATTTCCGGAGCAGGAGTAGGCAATTTTCTGTCGGACTCCACAGCCCTGGCTCTCCGTACACACGAGTGGTGGCACATCGATGTCGATGTTTTGGAAACATCGATGTTTTGCTGAATTATAAATAACTTAAATATCGATGTTTTAATGTCGATGTTTTTCAAATATCGATGTTTTGAGTTCGATTTGCTTTTTTGGTGTCGATGTCTGATATTTCAGTAACAAAGTTTCGTAAAAGTATGCGATAATTATTCTTATGAAAAATTTGCATCATTAATTCAGTAATTAATTTCTTTTTCATTAGAAAAGTGTTTTATCGTTACCATCGATGTTTTACGGACTAAGTTTTTCAAACAGTATAGTTTTGCATTCGATATCGATGTTTTTTATTGCAGAAAATAATAATAATAGTAATAATAATAAAAATTTAGTAAAAATCATAAATATATGCGGTAAAAAAGTTACGTCCTTAATAGTTGTAAGATCTACCTCATCGGAAATGTAAAAGAAGAAATAGGCGGTATACTGCTATAAATAGCTTTCCATTATACCGCTTATCTCTTCACTCAAATTTTTAATTTAAATTTTATTGTATGTTTTAGATTTACATACAATACAACATATGAAGATATAATTAGATCAACTGAAAATTTCGAATGTTGTCACCAAGAAATCATATATTTATTTTTTTTCATACAGAAATAGTCTTCAGATTTAAAATCATTTTTTATATTTTTCAAATATAACTTTACGCTTACATAATTCATTAAACAGAAATAAATAATTTACTGATAATATTTAAGTCTGTCTCACATTATTAAAGATCTTTGCAATGACGATATATTCTTTTTCCTTCCGAAAAAAAATATAAAAAAATTTATAAGTTCACTAATTATTGTAAACTTTACTAACGAGCGCAATCAATCATTACTATTAAAATACATGCCACTATTTTAATATTTAACTCAAGATTTTCTACTAAAAGTTATCTTTTTTATAAATTAGTAAATTGAATCAATTAGTTAAAAGCTAGAAGAATACAAAAAAAGTAACGTAAATTAGTTTAAGACAGTCGCGTCCGTTCAGTTTAGAATTTAATTAACCTTATTAAGCGCATATGTAAAAAAGCCTCATTTGAAAAATTGTTTCTATCGCACGATTAATATTCTCTGGCTAAATCATTCCATTAATTATAAGAGTAAAAAATTTTCGAATTTCGTTATGCGTTTCAATACAGGCTTTCCGTCGTTGCGGAACGATTTCCTTAAACCACATGCGAAGCACCATGAGTATTTAAAAATGTTCGCGTTAATTTTAATGGCAGAGATGTTTGGAATTCAGGAATAAACTTTGACAAAAGCATTTCTAAAGAGAATATTTGACATTCTGACGGCAATGGCCATTTTTAAACAGGACTGATGAGGAACTTTGCTTAATTAGTCTAAAATCAACTTTTGATCACTTGACTGCTTTAACTTTTTTTGAATAAAACTTTCGTGCATTATCTAATTTCTATAGATGTAAATGCAAAATGTAAACTATAATGCTTTTGACAAGTTAAAGACAGATTAAGCAGCAAATTTCAGCCCCAAGACAGGGCTAATGCAGAAATACATGCAATACACCGCCAGCTCGATTATGTCATCCAGAGATAGCAGTTTTATCCACATTAGGACTCATCAGTCTGTATTAGACAGCAATAGAGCAGAAAGCAGAAACCGTCTTTTGACACTGTGAGTGCAAAACGAACTAGCTGTGGTAAAATAAATACACCAGCAAGCAACAGCAGCAATGGTGCGTTTCAACTAGTAAATTTAGGGCAAAACTTGGATATTAAGCATAGGGTGGTGGCAGTAGGTGCTAGGTCATAAAGTCGGTAACTTACTGTTTTGTAGGGGTCTCAGTGGCCGAGCGGTCTAAGGCGTGTAGCCGATAACTCTGAGACGGTGGGTTCGACCTCAACCCTCGCTCCGGATGTAATTTCCTTCCTTTGTAATGCAATTCTTTCATAAATTGTCTGTACAAGATATATGTAATAAAAAAATCATATGTAACGGAGGCAAAACACTAGATTGTAGTCCTCATCAAAAACCTGGGCATTAGCCCGAAACGAAGCGAAACGAAACGAACTGTTTTGTATCCGAGCTTCGCCTTGAAGTTGCGAATTGAACCATAGGGATCTCAGTGGCCGAGCGGCCTAAGGCGTGTAGCCGATAACTCTGAGATGGTGGGTTCGACTCCCACCCTCGCTCCGGATGTACTTTCCTTCCCTTGTGATGTAACTCTTCCATACATTGTCTATACAAGATATATGTAATAAAAATCATGTGTAATGGAGGCAAGACACTAGATTGTAGTCCTCATCAAAAACCTGGGCATACAGCCCCCAAACGAAACGAACGAAACGAAACGAATTGAACCATACCACTACTACCGTCTCTAGCTTGTGCGTTAATTTTACCTTAGCTACCAGTTTGTTTGGCACTCTCAGCTTCTGTAAATATTTTCTGCCTCTAGCTTGGTTATTATCTAATAGAGACTGATGAGCCCTAAATAGAACGAAAAAAGTCTCTGGATGACATAACCAAGCTGGCTGTATATTGCATGTAAAGACGTACTATTAAGTAATCTGAACTCAAATATGTATGTGCAGAAGAAACTCGATTGTAGTCTTTTAACCGAAATCTCGTTTAACCGAAGTCGGTTTTCATTAACTTGATTTTAAGTAAGCTGTTAATATCACTTTACAGTTACCGGAGACAACCATGACTACAGTAAGAGCAAAATTAGCTGTGCCTTTTCCCATCACTTCTTCTGGCATCCAAATCACGCCACCATTGAATTTCTGCGAGTGCATAATGTAATTACTTCATGTTTTTAAATGCTGTTTAATTGAGGGAGGGGGGTCGAATGTGAACTTAAATCAGTACTGCATGAGATAGCCATGAAATTTCAAAATTCTTCGTTAGGTAGCCATTTTTCAAAACCAAGAAATAAAATTAACTTATTCAGTATTGATTGAGCAATAACGATGAAAATTTACTAAATTATGTCTTTAATGTACACTGCAGTTTCTTGTTGTGTGATATTTATTGAACATTTTTTTTTGTGGTTATAATTAAGGTAAGTCGGGGGAAGATGCCAGTCGGGGGAAGACGCAAGTTTAATCATAATTCGTTTATGCATCGTCAGATTGCAATACTGAGCCACTTGTATGAAGTGTCAGGTCCAACATAGGATGTGGCATGGCCATTTATTTGAATTCATCGTCTTTAATCGGCGTTATTTTTATCTCGTGAGCATTTAACGTGGTGAGTACGACTTTTGTAATATTCTGTTCTTCATACTTAGAGCTCATAAACGTACTTGCTATTTTGAATACGATATTAGCAATATAAGTGAGTTATGCATTATGTTACACCCACGATGTATGTAGAAGTGCGTCATAACACTGTAGAAATAAGGAAATAAGCGTGTGTTGCATCTCCCCCATATACTTGGGGAAGACGCCAAATAGTTCAGAAATAGGTGAAATGAACAAAATTTCATTCATTTTTTGTTTTATAACACTGAATAGTATCGTGTAAAATAGAAAAGAAATGACTTGCATGTTTTCTTATGCTTTCGTTTAAAGCATTATAACTTTTAAAAAATACAACTCTCATTTCATTACCATTTAAACAATGCCTCGAAACAACAAAAGTAAAGCTTAACGCGCTTCTTGGTCCCAATCAAATTTGCTGCAACCTGTAGAAGATATAAAGAATGCATGACAAACTGTGTGGGCTGCAACAAAGATTTATGGAATTCCATAGAAAACTTTGAAGTGAAACATAAAACGTATCACGGATGTTTAAAAAAAAAGAGAGAGAGAGAGTAAATATGTAGGGAAAGGCCCAAATAAACCAAGAAAAGGCGAGTAAGAGCAAAACACATACCAAGAAACCTTCGTAAGTACAGAAGAAAAAGAGACATGTGAGCCAGTTATCCCCAAGTGAAAAAATTCCTCTACATACGAGTGGTGATAGTTGGATGATGATAATAGTGACGATTTTTGTGCTGCGTGCAAAGGATACTTTTATGATAAAAAAGGTTCCAAGTGTGACTGGATTCACTGCATCGAATGCAACAAATGGTTTCACAAAGATTGCAATGATGATCATTTTCATTAAGTGAAATTTTTTGTGAGCTATCATTCAAGTTTGTGCTGCTATTATTTTTTCAAACCAAATATGACTAAACTAGCCGGGTACCCGGCCCTGTCCGGGTTTCTGCCGGGTATGGTGTTTTAGTGACACTCGTTCATGAATTTTTCAACAATAAAGTGCATATCTATATACGCAATGGCTACTTCTGTAAACAATGGTAATTTTTCCTGTCTGGACAAACCAAAAAACTGTATTATTCACCGTAAATAAAAATGCAAGCTATAAATAATGTTTAGGTAAATCGGAAATGTTATAAGCTTGGTACAGAGTGCGGCGGAGAAACTTGCAGACTTGAAAAGTCAACTAAGGGAAAAGTACTTCATGTATCAGTTTACTACTTTTTATAAGATATGGTACCCATTCTGAATTTTCATATTAGTTAGATTTAAAAACTACATCGGGAAGAATGGCGGCCCCTGTTAATGATGCACTCATCTACCCTAGATTTGAAGTTTTGTTGCACTCTTTCGAGCATATCGATTGGGATGTTAGTGATAGCAAGCCGGATGTTGTTCTTCAGACGTTGCAGGGTCCGGGGCTTGTCGTTGTAAACGATCGATATGAGATACCTCCATAAAAATAGTCACGGTATAACTTTGATATACCCCCCCCCCCCCAAAATTACTCGCCAAATCTGGAACTCCCTACGGACTCTTTAAGGTTGCTGTTTCCTATTTTGGTGTTGCCAATTTAGGTTTTTACAGCTAATTTAGGTTTTTGCTGTTGCCAAATTTAGTAATTTCTTGCATTTGTACCATTTTTTGAGTTTATTTTTTGAGGTTTTGTGGCAATAACTTTTGTGGCAACAGGTTTTTTGCTTGGCTAGAAAAAAAAGTCGCCAAATTTCCGATTTGGGGCTTATATCAAAGTATTTCCATAGTCACGGCGTGTCAAATCGGGGGAGCGGGCTGGCCACGGTACGTCACCTTTCAAGGAGACGTTATCACTCAACTGGTGAACCACAGAAAGTTTGTAAAGATGAAACTGGGGTTCGTTGTGAAGAATTCGTCTCAGTGTCCAATAAAAAATACCTAAAGCAGCAGCGTGTTTACGCGCCGAACGCCTGGGAGAGCGCAAAAACGACTCCCTCACTTTTTCGACGTTTTCTAGGGTTCTGGGAATCCGTTGACCTCCTGGGCCTCTTTTTGCCACACCCCCACTTTCCCTGAATATTTTCACCCACAAAACAGTCGATTCCCAGCCAGGAATGGGAACAACGGGCTGAATTTTGAACCGAGTTCGGAAGGCACGTTGAGTGGCGACCACCGAAAGATTATTTGAAAAGTAAGATTCGGCGGCGAATGCTCGTTGCTCCTTCGACCAACGCATGGCGACAACTAAATTATGAGATAACAAAACTTCAGGACCTTTTCTTTAAAATGAGACTCTTCCCAATCCTTTCTGACCACTCCTTGCTAATTAACATCCAATTAAAATCAGCAAGTTTCTCTGCCGCACCCTGTAAATTAAAATAAACATATATTTACAATATCAATCGCACTGGAGTCAAGTATTTCCAAACATTACACGTAAAATAAGTCCCATCATTAGTTTATATCCTTGTGACTACATTGGTGAAAACATCTTAAGTACCTAACTTAGAAATTTTTTGACTATAAACATTTTCTATTCTCTAACTGTTGCCGAAGTCAATTTTTTTTTTTTTTTTCACCCGTTAGCGATTGTTGGCTCAGATAAATATAAAAATCCTTAGAAGGCAATAAATTCCATACTTACTCCAGAGAAGCCTTGGTTCAAAATTTTCAATATGATTACAATCAATATTGTTGCTGCATGGCACCAAATTTTTGCAACAATGGGTTGAAAATTTAATCATTTAATGGGAAAATGACATAAAATTAACTGTTTTCCATAATAACTTTTTTAAACTAAGCTTTTTAGAAATAAATTATAGCTTATCCTGCTCCCTGTTACTGTAGCTATCTACGGTGAAAAAATGGTTAAAATCGGTTCAGTAGTTTGGAAGATTACCCCGGACATACGTTTTCAAAAGTTGTCTTTTATGTATATAGATTCAGTTTGTTTTCTTTGGTTATTATGTTAACGTTTAATTTTTTAATGTTTGTCTTATTTTTTTATTTATTAGAGTGCTATGGCAACCTCCCCCATAACAATGTGGCATCTTCCCCGTATATATGGGGAAAATGCCACAAATAAATGACTTTCTTCAACATTAAGTTCTGACTTCATTTTATACTTTGAAGAGTATTCATTGGTATGGTATACGTCCAAAATGTCGCGGCCGAAATGTCGTGGGCCAAAATGTCGCGGCCAAAATGTCGCTGGGAAAAAATGTCGCGGGCCAAAATGTCGCGGGTCAAAATGTCGCCGGTCCAAAATGTCGCCGGGCCAAAATGTCGCGGTCTAAAATGTCGCTGGTCAAAATGTCGCCGGTCCAAAATGTCGCCGGGCCAAAATGTCGCCGGTCCAAAATGTCGCGGTCCAAAATGTCGCGAGCAAAAATGTCAAAGGTCCAAAATGTCGTGGGCCAAAATGTCGCCGGTCCAAAATGTCGTGTGTCCGAAATGTCGCCGGTCCAAAATGTCGCGTGTCCGAAATGTCGCGTGTCCAAAATGTCGCCGGTCAAAAATGTCGCGTGTCCAAAATGTCGCCGGTCAAAAATGTCGCGTGTCCAAAATGTCGCGTGTTCAAAATAGAGGTGTTTTTATTTTCATCTTCATAAAATGTGTAAAAGAAAGTATTGGATCAGTGAAAATTGTCAATTTGGAAGAATTTACACGTTCTGATGTGTGCTGAATTCAATTTTATCGTTTATTTTTTTGGGGCGACTCTACCACAAAACTTACTGCGTAAATTGGAATGAAATTCGGTAAATACATATACCAACGAATATGTGGTTCAGTGCTGATTGGTTTTTGCCGCTAGTTCTTCCAAGTTTTTACATGCAAGAATGTAATGGAACGTTTTCAGCATAGCGTGATTACTATGTCTGAAGAAGGTTCAGACGAAATCAAATAAAAATTGGCCCATAAGAAGCCTTCAGAAGATACGCCACATCATCGAGGAAGCAGAGCAATTGAACTTTTTATTTTTCATTATTTGTGAGTGATGTATATCAAGAAGTAATGCAAGTATTCAGACAAAATTTTGTTTGTAGAAGAATCTTAAAGGTAGAGATGCTTATTCATTTCTGGCGTTAATCAGCTCAGACATAGTACTGTACCTTCGTTACAATCAGTATTTAAATGAGGAGTTGAATATAATACCATTTTTTCTCTTGAAATTTCACCTCCCCTTCCACCACTTAGTTGTTACAAAGAAAGCAATAATTACATGAACTAATTTGATTTCAAACGTCCCCAATAACTCTTAAAGAAAATGTTCTAGAAGAAAATTGCCGGCTACGCGGTGATTAAACGGTATTCCGTTTTTGCAAAAGGCAAAAAAAAAAAGCCTTTACAGCAAATTTATTTGTTTAATTTCTTAGTGTGAAAAAAAAAAAATCCTAAATATACTTTAAAAAAATAAAAAATACGCTTTTAGAGTAAATCAAATTCAAAAAAAGATTTTGAAAACTTGAATATCCGCTAAGTTTACTTGCACTTATAATATGTATTTTGTGGACGATCGATGCCCTACTCAGAACTAATGGCAAATGCACTTATTATGCATCAACATGCAATATAGTTTGCAAGCCTTTAGTAATAATAATGGTTTTTAACATATTACTTTTACGTTTGTAAAGAACGTGAATTTTATCTTTGACTCACAAGGGGACCTTACAGGTTATCACTCACCGATTTTGATGAGTTTTATATATTATGTAGAGGGACCCACCCTAAGTATTTTAGCAAAAATATATTCCTCAATGCGCCTTAGTTTTTGAGATATAACGATCCAAAGTTCAGCTCGAAGTTGTTACAGAGGTACGGTTGAGCAGTGGGCACAACAGCGGCCGTAGCCCAGTGAGCAAGGTCCCCCACTCCGACCGCTGGAGGTCTGGGGATCGAGTCCCGTGAATTAACAATATTAAAAATTGAAAAAAAAAATATATTTTCTAAATGAATAAATAAATAAAATAAAAATGAATAATTAAACGATTTTCCATTAACTATCGAATTTGTTTCGATATTAAAGAAAAAAAAAATACGTCACGGGACTCGATCCCCAGACCTCCAGCGGTCGAAGTGGGGGACCTTGCTCACTGGGCTACGGCCGCTGTTGTGACCACTGCTCAACCGTACCTCTATAATAACTTCGAGCTGAACTTTGGATCGTCGTTATATCTCGGAAACTAAGGCGCATTGGGGCATATCCTTTTGCTAAAATACTTAGGGTGGGTCCCTCTACATAATATATAAAACTCATCAAAATCGGTGAGTGACAACCTGTAAGGTCCCCTTGTCAGAGTTACATACCTACAAACAAACAAACAAAAAACAAACAAACCCACATGTGAAACTAATAAAAGCGTATTAAAAAGGAAGAAATTTAGCGTCCCTGAGCCCTAGTACAGCCCTGAAAAAACTATGGCATTATTTTAGTACTTAAATAATTTAAGCGTTAGAAGAAATCAATTTAGTTACATTTTTGTTAATAAATTAAGCTAATTTTCTAAACTGTTACGTTTAAAAAAAGTTACTAAACAGGTGTATTTATCATATCGTGATAAGCTTATTAGTAAAATTGAGCTACATAATTAAGCTGCATTGAATTTGTGAATTGCTGGAAACATTAAATCTGTACTATGCACTTAGTGTCATTTAGGAACGGCTATATTTTGGTCTGGAAACATTTTGGACCGGCGGCCTTTCGGACCGGCGTTATTTTGGACCGGCGACATTTTGGCCCGGCGACCTTTTTGACCGGCGACATTTTGGCCCGGCGACCTTTTTGACCGGCGACATTTTGGCCCGGCGACATTTTGGACTGGCGACATTTTGGACCGGCGACATTCTGGCCCGGCGACATCTTTGACTGGCGACATTTTGGCCCGGCGACATTTTTGACCGGCGACATTTTGGCCCGGCGACATTTTTGACCGGCGACATTTTGGCCTGGCGACATTTTTGACTGGCGACATTCTGGCCCGGCGACATTTTGGCCCGCGACATTTTGGACCGGCGACATTTTGGCCCGCGACATTTTAGCCCGCGACATTTCGGCTCGGCGACATTTTGGACCGGCGACATTTTGGCCCGCGACATTTTAGCCCGCGACATTTAGGCTCGGCGACATTTTGGACCGGCGACATTTTGGCCCGCGACATTTTAGCCCGCGACATTTTGGCTCGGCGACATTTTTGCCGCGACATTTTGGCCCGCGACATTTCGGCCGCGACATTTTGACCCCAAACCCATTGGTATTTATGATTAATTAAATTATTGAAAAATAAAGTGTATTTGTTTGCATGGACTTGTTATTGCAATTTCAACTGCAATAATCAAAAATTCCTTAACTGTGGCATCTTCCCCCGATTTACCTTATAGTAGGGTCACCCGGGGCAATTCCTGGTCAGCAAGTTTCTGGGGTAATTCCTGGTCACAGTCCTTTTTATGTCTTAATAATCCTTCAGCAAAATGAAAAAAATCACAGAGGTACTCTGAACTATCTTCATTGCAATCCATTACTTAATTATGAGTTGACTGTGTATTTAGTTTGAAAAAAAAAATCTTTTTAAAATCGCTTGTTAAATTTCGTAAAACAAGATTGGCCTTAGTTTTGATACATTTGTACAAAGATCGTGATTAAACTCAAACTTCTGAATATTTTTCTTTTTCGTTTTTTTGGTTGAATTAGGTACCATGTCAGTTACTGAAAAATAGTTTTGGATTTACCATTATTGTTTTGAATAATTTGCAGGAAGGCTCCAAATAATGCCCCTGGCTACTGGGGTAATTCTTGGTCAGTGGGGTAATTCCTGGTCAGTCCTTTTTTTTAATATTTATGGATTATTATTTCACCTATTATTGACATATGTTATTGATTTAAACTATATGTAACTCTGTGAGCCTTAACTGCAAAGTTAACTGTAACCACAATGTAACATTCTTATCTGTTAATGATAAGTATACAATATACTGAATTTTTCTTTGTTAAATTTCATCCAATTATTTTATAAGTTTTAATAATTATTCTTAATTATACTAAGAAAAATGCTTAATTGTAACTGCATTGTACTATTCACTTAACTGTTCACCTTAACCTGTTCATAACAGACAGAAGCATGTGCTCAGTGTGTATGGTGCATGTGCACCATATTTTTTATGGACCTATTTATTTGGTAGGTGAAGATTCATTCACAACAGATATAAAAGCTGTAGCTATTGCATACAAAGTGTATAAAAAGTATTTTGGCTAAGTTTTATTAAGTAAAGCTATTATGTTGAAAACAATTGCATTCTTCCTTAAAAAAAACTAAATACAGTGTTTAATTAGCTATATATATAAATAAATTCTTTATCTAATTAGTTTAATAACTTGTATTAATAATGTGCTTACAAAATGTATGCATTTTCATCAATCATTTGAGTGACCAATAATTGCCCCGTAAGTGGCCAGGAATTACCCCATCTCTGGGGTAATTCCTGGTCACTAATTAACGACAATTACTCAAGTTCATTATGTATTGTTGATAGCATGAATATTTTATTCGATGGACATCCCAATGTGCTTCCTCCATACCAAAATTTGTAACTCTAACTTAGATAGATTTTGTGATAATTGGATGTTAATGCTTTTTGACCAGGAATTACCCCAGGTGACCCTAATTTAATTAAACACAATATCTCGGTGTACTGTATCACCCATTAGAGTTCGCAACACTTTTTCAAAATACCGTTCCAAAATACGTACGTATTTGAGGAACCCCTCGTGTAATAAGTAAAATGTAGCAAGCCAGCCCCCCCCCCCGTCCCCCCTCCCACATACACAACAAAATTTGGGGCAATTTTCTTAATTTGAGAAGCAATAGTTCATTCACAAGAACTAAAATAATAATTTTAAATGTAGAAGAGAAATATATTGCAAATTAGTGATAGTTAAAAAATGGCTGCAAAACAATTTCAATAGAATAAACACAATCAAAATTCTTTGAGGTTCAGTCAACTTTCGAAAAAAAAATCTTAATAGTATTATTATGGGACAAAGAAGTGCAAAATTTCACTTAAATATCGAACAGTTTCAGTCTTGTTTTCGATTCAGAATTTAAGTTGCTTCTGCATTTATCTCTATCTGTTGAAAATAAATTTTCCCAAAAAAAGGTTGTCAAAAGGGGTAACATTTTTTTTTGACACAACAGTGCATTTATTCATAGTACTGAACTAGAAGTCAATTAAAAAATTATCTTTAGATATTATTTAGATAATATCTCTCTCAGATTAAGAATTGCTTTTTCTTCCAGTAAAATTTAATGAAGAACCAAAAATGCTTGTGAAATTGAGACTTCATCCCCCCCCCCAAAAAAATGAGAAAATGCTGCCAATAGAAAATTATTTTCACGAACCACGTCTGTACTTCTAATGGACCCTCCGGAGTTCATGAACTACCGGTTTGGAATTGATTGTAGGCAAAAAACAATTAGCGGTTCTGAATCAGCTGTGCACGAAAATTATTTTGCGATGGGTATTTTATCAGCAACATATAATACAAAAGTTCAATGTAACAACGGCGTACGCAATGCGCGAATACATTGATGTAATTACATAAATCTTATCTAAGTAGACATTATTTTCCAAAAGTTTCTTTCTAAAGAAGCAAAGCAGTCTTTCTACCTCGCCTTATGTTAAGAATTTTTTTATGCAAGGTGTTTTTTTTTTTTTTTTTTTTTTTTTTTTTTTTTTTTGTGGTCCTTCATTTACCTATGTATTGTAAATTGTCTCCAAACGAGAAAACAAACTATTGTCTAATAGTTCTACAAAACATTCTTGAAAAAAATATGTTTCTCTACATTTCCTCGGAAATAATAATTACAAACAGGAAATCATGAATAAAAATAAAAAAACAGTATTTTTTTTTACTTCTATCCAATAATATTTAGTTCAATTTATATTGTATCAATCCATATGTCTAGAGAAATTCTAAAACTGTCCGTGCAAAATAAAATATTTTTTTCCGCACAAAAACCATTTCCAACCAATTTGATGCAAAACTGTTGAAAAATTACCATTTGTTCCTACTAATTCCCATCGCCGAGGGTCAATCTGCAAACATGATGCGTGAATATTAATTGCTTTTGCAAGCAAAGGCGTTAACGATATGAAACAAATTAAGCCCCCAATGCATATTAAAGTAACGAAAGCGACAAGTTACACCTAAAGCATAAAACCCAAAAGAAATAACTTCCGCCTTCATTTCAAAGAGTTTTGGGCGGTGCCTTTGTATTTTAAATAAGAGCTGAGCAAGCGGTAAATATGAGTGATTGCCGTCAATATTGCGATGATCCATTTTCCCATTTCATGTCTTTTTTTAACTTTTTTGCTGCGTTGTATTTTGTTGCTACATGTCACGTATTTTTCTATTGATTTTTCGTGTTAATAAAATAATTTAATGCATATGACATTTTTCTACAAAACAATCCTCTACTCAAACCAGGGTTTCCCGTACCTACCACAACACGTGGTTTAGCTGATTGGATGGGGCCCTGAAGCTGGTTTTTTTTTTTTTTTTTTTTTCGCAGACCAAGAACACCTAAAGGTTCTTGTCCAGCATCCCCACAGGTAAGAATTTGGAATGGGAAATTGTAGGACATTGTGACCACGGACATATTTAACCAGTCACCATTAAGGGACACGGTGGATCTTCGACTAGCTGGGGTCGAACCAGGGAACCTCCGGTTACGAGTCCGGTACCTTGCCGATCAGTCTGCCGCGGCCATTTTCTACAAAACAGCAATTTTAAAATACCGTTTCAAAAAGAAATTTTATATAGAGTAGGTAAAAAGTACTTTTAAAAACTCCCATTAACTATCATTGTTTTTTCTTTTAAAGTTGTTTTAACCATACTTTCAACTGTAACGCCTTTTATAAAAAAAATGGTAAAATTAAAAATCACAAATATCTCTCATTTTGAAAATATTCAGGTAAAACTACGTTGTCAAAAAGTTGCAGTTTTTGCCTCAATTTAGCTTAGCAAAATTTATGAAACCTTAATTAAAGTTAAGTGCATTTTCAAAATATACTTTCACTTACTAATAAGGAGTATACTAAAATAAATTGTCTTACCCGATTGTTAACGAAAATTGAAATAATTTCTTTTTCGATAATAATGTTATACATTGAAAGAAGAAATTTTCTTGTTAGTTAATGAGCCTGTAATGTTACCTTTTCCTGTAAAATCTGCAATAAAAATATCAGTGTCCCCCTTATATCCTTATAATAAGAAGCCACTGCTGCTAGATTATTTTTTAAAAATACTGAACTACTGGTAATTAGGGTAATTTAAGGTTTTTACTCCCCCCCCCCTTTCCGCCCCAAACATAATTTAAAAATTAGATATTCTATATTCCTCTTTTTCGGATGCCATTACAGCTTATTTGCTTCTAGATGATATTAGCTCGCTAGGTACACGAAAAAGGTATTTTTCAACATGTTTGTGAAAGAGATTTTAATGAGTAAAGTGGATACGATATGTAGTTATAGAGTTCTGGAAATGGAAATTCCCATTTCTCATTTTTTCATAGTAGTCATCAACCAAAACGGAGAGAAATGAATCTTCCATATTCACAAACAAATTTATTTATTCTACACACTGACAAGGTTAACAAGGTAGGCTGCACTGTTAAAAATGTTCCTGAAATTTTACGGTAAAAGTTACTGGCATCCATGTTGTCAGTAACGTTTACCGTAAAATATTTTTTTACTGTAAAATTTTATGGAAGAGAAAACGATAATTAAAAACGACGCGATACGAACAACAAGGCTCGAACCCGGAACCCAAACATTTCACTCTACTTTACTATCCACGGTACCAGATGAGTCACATCAGGAGATCGGAAATAGGGTGTCATTCGCATCTCATAGTCAGTCACGTGGTGATCAATTGGCGCTGAAATCGCTTTTTTTTCCTTGGTATAATTCACTATAAATTTTTCCGTACGGTAAACGCTACATTTTACAGTAATATTTACCTTAAAAGCTTCCTGAATTTTTAACAGTGTGCCAATTTGACACCCGAAGAGTGGTCAAAAAATATGCCATAAATTGTATTCCCACTATTCGGTCAGGAATCTTTTCGCTTTCCAGGAGAACTAAAAAACTTCCTATGATTTCATGCGCTGTGAAACGTGAACTCTGCAATCATAGATACCCCTTGGATAGGATCCACCTAGTTGATCATATATCTTGCAGACAACACACTTCTTACTCGAAATATATTTAGAATCTCAATTTAAAATAGTACCGAGATATTTTTACGGGTGAATCAAACTTATAAAATGCAGTCAAAAAAAGCGCATTTGTTCGTTTTGGGTATGATGATTCATGACCCTCAACTAGCTGTTTCCCGCCAAATAAAATTAAATTCAATATTGAGCCTCAAATAGAGGTTTCCAATCTTTTTCACGTCGCGAACCCTTTATTCTTCAATTAAACAACTTGCAATCCCATTTGCGCAGACATTGTATGGAAACATACACAAACCAGTTTTGCGTAAGGATTCTCAGTGCTTCAGACACTTGATTTGCGCCTAATAATACATTTAACACACAACAAATGCAGGAATCAGAAAACGCTAGTAAATATTTTGACACTTTAAAATTCTTACACTCAAATACAATGGAACTTCAGTAACTCGACAAAGCAAAGGACCGCGAAAATGTATCGGGTTAAGCGGACATCAACTTGCCTAGGTTCTGAAGTTTCAACTATTGTAGCGTTTTCTGTATTGCTTAGTTACTAGTGCTTACCATCAACGTTATTAAAAAAAATCAGTAAAAGATTTGTCCTTTCTTTCTTCGTTTTTAATGCGCTTTTATTAGTTTTACATGTGGGTATGTTTGTTTGTCAGTATGCATGTAACTCTGAATCTATATCTATAAAAATGAGTGTATGTATATATATATACTTGTTCTCTATACAAATCCACAGTTTGCGTCAGATTTTCATCAAACTTGACACAGAGGTTCCTTGATGCCCTAGAATTCTCATAGGCGGGGTCTTGAAATTTTAAAAAATCTAAAAAGCTCAAATTTAAATTTTTTGTCAAAAAATGACCCTTTTATAGGAATCTAGCCTATTTATATTGTAATCGAGATAGGCCTTTTAGTATTCAAATTGATGAAATTTAAGATTTTTAAATATTAGTATTTTCCAACAATGATTACGATTAAAGTAATGAATTTTCAATTTAAGGCTCACCTATTTCCTTTTAGCATTGAAATAAGTAAAAAACAATCATAATTCATGTGGACTTTATAAAAAGAACCACGGATTTGAATTTCAAATTTGCAATGCGACAACAGTTGCGTCTGTAATGGAGATAAGCCTTCAGAACGAGAAACAGATTTATTTCAGACAGATTTATTAGATTGAGTTATAATAATTTTTACTTTGTAGGTGGGAAAAGTTAATAGAGAAAAGTTAATATTTTGAATTTGGCGGGTGAAGTTGATGCAATTTTTTCACTTCCATGTGCATATATTTCATGCCAGTGGACGCGGCAAAGCACAGACAACATTTCTCTTTAATTTTCACCTTTTGATAAGACCTTTTTTCTGTAAACGTTTAACTTTCTGTAATATTTTAGTTTTTTTCAAAGTTTGTACCTAAGAGACTGATTGATGCAAATTATTTTATACCCATATGAATAGAACTCTTTCAAACTTATTTTCCCTGAATGCTATGTTGTATTAATAAGCACCCGGGCAACGCCGGGTATTAAGCTAGTAAAAGATAAAATTCACGTTCTTTACAAATGTAAAAGTAATACAGTTAGTAAGTCCTATTATTAATACTGAAGGCTAAACTGTATTACATGCTAATGTATTATAAGGGCCATTCCATGAAAAGTGAAACCAATTGGTCAAAAATTCATATTGAAGTTATGTTGCTATGTTATACATCATTTTAAAGCTTGAGATGTATATTTTAAGAATCCTGCATTGGTTTATTGGTGAGAGTTAGAATAATACTTGTTTTCTTAGTTGGAAGTACGATATTCACGAACTTGTAAAAATCAGGTAAAAAAGAACACATTTTCAAATGCATATTTCTCATCGAAAAATAACAACAAAAATAACTATTTGTAGCACAATTTTAACTACTAAGATGGTACTATAATAATATGCATTCATTAATTTTTTTTGAATTGATCTAAATGGTGTAATTGAAGTTTGAAAAAAATAAGTTTGATGTTACGTCTGTAACAAAAAAGAAGAAAAAGTTGTCATTACGTCCTAAAAAATCAAAATTAAAAAAAACCCTTAATGGTCCTTTTGGCAAATTCTTAGAGTAATTGCCCACCATAGTTAAAAATATTGCAACTGATTTAGTTTTTAAATTAATGCTGTTACAGACGTAACATTTCGGACATAACAAATGGCTCTATGTTACGTCCGTAGCAAAAGTAAATGTCCAATTAAATAGGTAAAAAGCACAGGATGAGCAATACATGTATATAGCATAATATGGTACGAGTACTAAAGTTTCTGGTATTCTGATTTTGAAATTTTTAATTATGTCGGCATGTAATTGAAATTTATTTGCGAAAATGCCGTTCGAATTTCGAAAACGTCGGACGAAAAAGGACACATTTTTTCACTCAAAAAAAAAAATATCTCAATTAACCAACTGTCACCAAGAAGGTTAAATTTTAGTTTGGTACTAGTATTCTGCTATATCATCCAACATTTTCAAATTTTTAAGTTCTCCTAAGACCAATCACTGATTCCAGGGAGGAATTTACTTTTCCCGATTTTTTTTATGTAGCAGCCCCATTATGCATTAATTTTAAGAATACAAATAAATAAATTTGTGTGAAGGCCCTTCTAAACTTTTCTTGTGTCAATCTTTCTCGGAAATAATTGTCTTAAGATGCATTAATTTATTGTTACATATTGACATATCGGCATATGCTCTCAACTCCCCAGACTTACCCAAATTTTCTAAAACTGTTACAGTATAACTTAAAATATTCAAATAATGTGTTAATTAATGCTACTGTATTGTTTTAGCACAAAAATCTTTGTTTATTCCTGCTTTAAAATACTGTTTTCTACTTTCAAATCAGAGATGTTACGTCTGTAACACCACTTTGTTTCGTCCGTAACAAGTTTATGAATTTTTTTCACAAATTCGGCAACCAAAATCCACACAATCTTTATGGTTTCAGAAAGCTTGAAGTCTCTAGAACACGTATTTAAAAAAAAAGTTCAAAATTTCCGTATAATTCAGAGGAATATTGTAAGTTGTATGACATAGTCGAGTTTTTGCTGTTTTGTGAATTACGTCTGTAACAGGCAGTTTTTAATTTCTGTATTTTTTTGTAATTAGGCAATCTGCACGCAAATGTAATGTAGCATAAACATCATCAAGTTACACTACAGGAAAAAAAATTGAAGACTTTCATCAGGCCAAACCAGAATTATTTGTGTTCAAAGTCTGCGATTGTTACGTCTGTAACGATGGAATTGCTCATAAGTATTTCAGCTGTTAGTGTGTAACTCTGAATAAAAGGTAAAATTCACGTTCTTTGCAAATAAAAAAATGGTATATTTAATACTAATATTAACACTAAAGGCTAAACTATGTCTCATTTTAATGTAGTGTAAACCATGTTAGTTTGATAAACTCTAAAAGCGTATTTTTTAGTTTTTTTAGCTATAATTTAATTATTTCTTATTTGCTTAAAAAGAACGTAACAAAATAAATAGGACAGTTTTGAATACTTTATTAACCCTTTTACAAAAAATATGGATTTATAAAACCCATATTTTCGGAAAAGAGATAAAAGATTTCAGCAAACAGAAAATTCTTGCTCACACTTGTTTAAAAAATATATGTCGTGCTGGTGCTGCCATGTTTCTGTTTTGAACGGTTCTGGGCACATTCATCTAACCCCTTCCTAGCCCTGGGACAAAACCAACAACCCTAAGTTTTCACGGCTGTCTCCTCTGAGTGTTAGTGGGAATTCGCAAAAAGAGATCTTTCCAGAAAGCAGAAAGGAATAAATTGACTGACCAATAAACAACAGCATTCTCAGAAAAGGTTAATGGGATAAAGTATCTTTTAAAAAAGTGGACTAAAATAGCAAGGGATGTCGAATTATAATTGTAAATGTGTGTAAAGTTAGAGAAGTTTGTACCCATTGAAATTAACATTGGACCAACTATTGGAAAAATAAATGTCCACTTTCGGAAGTTGTCAAGTTATTCGCGTGGCGAGTTACAGAAATTCCTCTGTATTATGCCAAATTGAAGCAAAATTTTTAGCAACGTACTTTTATTAAGTTCATCGTGGTAAACATCGCAACAAGAGAAAATAACAAGAAGTTCTGTCAAGAACTAAACGAGCCTACTTTCCCGTACATCGACATCGGCATTCTAGCATCTGATCATTATTCTCTTGATTATCTGAGACTGAAAATTATGTCAGACGTATCTTTTTAGCACTTAAAGCTGATTTCTAAAAGCAAACTATACCCCTCTCATCAGATGAAATAGATACGTAAAAAGTAAATAAATGAACAAATAAAGTTTTGTCGCACCTTTTAAAGAATGTAACTGTTACAGTTCTTCCGTAGAAAAATTCCTCAATCGTTTTCAAAAAAAAAAAAAATTAAAAGTACAAAGAACATCAAAACACATTTTATCAAAGAAAGAAAAAAAAGAAAAAAAAACTCGTCCGTTTATAAAATGTCTCGAATTTCATTTTTAATCCGTTGCCAGTTGTTAACTATAAATAAAGAATAAAATGCCCCCTTGAATGAAAAAAATTTGTAACAAAAAAAATCGTTTGCCAAAAAATAATAATAATAATAATAAATGAAATGAAACAAATGAATAAATAAACAAAAAATCGTCTGCACAGTCAGTCCTTTTTTTTGGGGGGGGGGGGGGGGGCTGCATTTCCGCCATGTTTGCGGAGTCGGAGTCGGAATCAGAGTCCTCACAGAAGATGATTCAGAAAAGTACTTTACATACATTATTTATCAAAACCATTTTCTTACAAAGTTAGTTTGAAGGAAATCCGCCTTTAAGCTCAGGATCAACATTCAACTTAAATTTCTCCGTAGGCTCTAATGTTAAGTTTTTTCTGAACGGTTCAACATTGAACAAAAAATGGTTCAAATCAAACAGCGAAATATGGGAATGAGCCTCTCCGAGATCTTTCGAACAAAAAAAAAAGTTTATTTAAATCGGACTGTTCACTCAACAGTTATTAGGGGTGACAGTTTGTTTGAACGGTTCAATGTTGAACGAAAAATTGCTCAAATCGGAAATGTAAATACGGGAATGAAGTATTCTTGATAAGATCCAAAAAAAAAATTTGTTCAAATCGGACTGTTCACTAAAAAGTTAGCATCGCGGGACAGCCTATTTGAAAAATTCAAAGTTGAACCAAAAATTGTTCAAATCGAAAAATAAATATGGGAATGATCTGTACTCGCCCGTATCTTTCCAACAAAAAAAATTTGTTCAAATCGGAATGTTCATTCAAAAGTTATTAGGGGGGACAGACAGACCGATCGACTGACAGACAGACCGACACACAAATTCCCCATCTCAATACCCTACTTTCCAATTTTTAATTTTTCAATATTTATTTTTCTTTTTTGTTTCTTTTTGATTTTTTACTTCCTTTTACGTAGTAAAGGAAGTATTGTGATCGCGAAAAAAAAATCACTCAAATTTGAGTCTAAATTTTGATTTTGCTCACCCCCGAATGAAAATTCCTTAGTTTTTTTGACCTGTCAGCACGTGCATATGTACCTACCAACATATAAGCAGCCGAAATTTTTTTTTCAACCACCCCCAAGTTAATTACGACGAGTTTTCTCGTGACGTCTGTATGTACGTGTGTGCGTATGTGGGTCGCATAACTCAAAAACTATATGCCGTAGAAGCTTCTAGCTTGGTATGTAGGCTCTGAGGATGGTCTAGTTGTGCACCTCCCCTTGTGGTTGCATTTGAATGTAACCAAGGGGGTGTTTTACCCTTTTTTTGGGGTAAATCAGTGTTAATTTCAATGCAGACTCAAGTGATATGAATTGGCGCGATCACTTGGCTATATGTCGCCAAGCTTTTGGTCGCCAAGTGTTTGACGCCAACTTGGCGACATATCGTCAAGTTGGCGACAAATTTGGCGAAAAAAATATTTTTTGAATTTGGGTTCAACTTGGCGCTATTGGCAATATTTTGCGCAAAATTCACTGAATGATATTAAAATCAGCAATATTTAGAAAATTAACCATTGCAAAATATTTTTTGCATTGTTTCGTGGCAGATTAGGGGAGTAAATATTTGAATTGTTACCTTGCTCACTCCAAGCACTTTTTTTAACACTTAAGGCAACTACTAAGAAATTTACACGTAAAAGGAAGTAGTGTGGGGTCCATACCAGATTTTTTTTTTTTGGACTTGGCGATATTTTTTAGATGTATTAAGCCACTTTTAATACATTTTTCGTCTTTCTTTTATTTTTAACGAGAAAGTAGGCTAAAAATGATGCTCTTTACTTCATTACGCTGTAGTTTTAAATTGTTCATTTTAATCCATTTCAAAAATAGGAATAATGTTGCAACCCCATAAGAAATGCTACACACCTCATTTGGGGTCGCGACCCACACGTTGGGTACCCTTGACGAGGAACAGATCGAGCTTTTTGGAGGATTTCTAATTATAACAGTCCGGTGCAAAATATGTTTAAAATTCAAAATATGCCAGAATAGCGAACAAATATTTTAAGTGCATGAAGTATGTACCACCTTGAGCGCTGAAAAGAAGGGAGCTCGAACCAACTCTACATATTCTAGAGTTGGCTAGCAATCTAGAGCTTTAGTTCTAGAGTTGTCTAGCACTAGTATTTGTTTTCATGAACTTTGATCAGAAATATAAAAGCAACTCAACTTTAATTATTATTTAATGAATTATCAAAAATTTCTTTACTTAATGATTTTATCAATTTTGATTTGAACTCAATTTGCTTTCAGAATTATGATAATGTACTATTTTAGATACATTCTTCGGTCATTAGATACATCCCTTCCAAAGGAACCCATAATCTTGGGGAAGAAAGCATCAAGTCCCCAACCTAAATCAAATTATTATAAAACTGGTTCAACATTACGATAAGGACAACACTATTTAAAATACTCTTTTGTACAACGGCCGCATTCACTGAAAGTTTTAAAGAAGAAAGTTAGTAGTTTCGAAAAATCGTTGTCGGAATAGGGATGCGAGGAAAAATAAGAACTGAAGTGAACTGACCTATCTCTTTACCGAAACTAAATGCTCCTGTACAGTTGAGAATAACTGACAGAAAATTACATTTTCCCGTTCAACTTCTCCCCCGCCCCGCCTCCCCCTCTTCTATTCAATTACATAACAAAAATATGGTTGAGAAGTACGATGAACAAATCTTTTCGCTTTCTTTAAATCAAAATCTTGCAACTTAAATTTCCTACGCCGGCCGCTTCCTAAAATGACATGAATGAGTGTCCATGTACTCTACCAACATTATATGGAATACATTTGAAAAAAATTTGAGCATTTATATCTATATATATAAAATCAAAGTTTGATGACGTCACGGATTCGGGTCAAACGCTCTCCTGGAAAATTTACGCAACGTATGATTATGAAAATTGGTACAAAATTATTCCGCATACTGATGATGTGCAAGACGTAGCCGAAATTTTTAAATTCGTCCTAGATTTTTAAAAAAAATATTTAAAACTTATATTCACAACGTATCGCTCCTCTTTTTTTTGCACTCCAAAAGGGTTTTCTTTGTGATTGAAGTGAAATCAATTGCCAACTTCTGGCATGTGCCATGTGCGTTTATTTACAGTTTTCAAAGTAAGTGTCATTCGCTTTATTTCGTTCATTCCGCTCTGATTTATTTTCTTCTTTTGCTGGATTACTTTTTTTTAATTTCCTGACATTTACTTTGTTTTTGGAGCAATAACTTTTCTTCGCTTTTACTTAATTTGGCGGATTATTTATTTACAAAAATTCTTCAATTCGTATTAGCACTATAGTATTAGTACGTTTTCCAGTATTTGGTAAGTAGCTGATAACATTGTTTATCAATTTTCCGCCAGGGTTTTTCTTTCAAAATTTTCAATTTACTTTCTAAAATTCTTTTGTGGCGGTTTACATACATTTATCACACGTGAAAATATTTACTTTTTGAAATTTCTACTACGCCACTCATTGCATTGAAAAATTATGAAAAATCGCATTTTTATGGCACAAACTTATTGATTTTGTGTCATGTAATACTCCTATTTCATCTTCTTATCTCCAAACTGGTCAGACCAGCTCAAATAAACCATTGACCCTGAGGACGTCTGCAACCAGCAAAGGAGACGAGTAAATATCCTCTCTGGAAATTCCGAGACAGTCCAAAATGTGTTTGGGAGAAGCTCGGTGCTGGTGGCATTTGGTACACTGGGGAAAGGTTTTCTCGCCATTTGTGTATTTTAAGGTTATGATATGGCCACTGGCCAGACGTGTTAGGCAGGTGTAGTATGATCTGTCTCCTGAAATGGTGAGAAAGAAGCCAGGTAATACACCTACTAAAAAGTTCTATTCAATTATTCTTGTGCTGCCAAGCAGATATGCTAAATCCACTAAAAACTTTTAAGAGACATATAAGAATCAACAAGTAGAAATGGGTCTAACTTTTATCTCCATGGTTCAGAATTCTTGAAATCAGGAATTACTTAACCAAAAGTCGCTACTCTCAAACAATCAGCTGCTGCTGAAACTATTTGCCATATCCATTATGAGTTTACAGAAACTCGCAAGAATCTACAGCTACGAAGTAATAGTAAATACGTCTGCAGTTCAAGAAATATCAATTTTTGACTCTGGTCTGACAAACTACAGCAGTTTTTCCAGAAAATATTGCTCTGAAATCCACTTAAACGCATAGAAGTGAGAAAAGGCGAAGAGTCAAGCAATTATTATTATTATTATTATTTTGAACCATCTCGCCACTCACCTGTTTGTTATCTGACTATATTATTTGCTTTTTTTCACTGATGCTTAATTTGCGCAACTGCGGTAAGTATACTTTTTAATATCAATAGCTTTTGTGAACTTTCTTTGTTTAAAATTATTTTCCCTTGACGTTTTTGTCCCCGACTTTTTTGTAATGTAAAACAAAATTTTCCAGTTATATTTCTGAAAAGAGGTGTTTATATCCCCCCCCCCCTCCATTTAAAAACCAAATTGTGTTATCTAATAATGCAACTAAAAAGTGGTTTTTCAAGTATTTTGCTGTTGCCCAGCGAATATGCGAAACCCATGGAATGTTTGATGAAGGCATGAGCATACATATGTATAAATTAGTGTAATTTTTGTCTCCATTATCCAGAGTCATTCTAATCAGAAATTGCTTAACTAAAAGCCCATGTTCTTAATTATTCAGCTGCTGACAGAATTTGCAAGAATCTACGGGTACGAAGCATTTTAAATTTGTTTAAATTTCATGAAATATCCATATTTTGACTCTGCTCCAACCCACTACAAGAGTTTTGGCAAAAATCTTTCCCTCCGAAAAACAATTTTAGTACGGAAGGGGGAGCGGGAGATTGAAATTAAGTTTGTTTTTTTTTCAACATCTCGACACTTAATTGACATTGTTCTGCCATTTTCATATTTGCTAAAAAAATTCTAACTAATGTTTAGTTTGTGAAACTGAATTTAGTTTACTTCTTTTGGACGTCAATAGCTCCACTTAACTTTCGTTATTAAAAAACATTTTCCCCTGCAGATTTTGTTCCAAACTCTCCAACAAATAAATCAATTTTCAAATTTTATTTCTGCCGAGATGTGTTAATTTTCTGAAGCCATTACATGTCGAAAACAATTTTCGAAGAAAATATCATACTTTCTGAAAAACTGAGTAATCGCCTTTTGTGGCACAAACTTATGGATTTTGTGTCATGTAATACTCCTACCAAACAGTCTCAGTCAAGTATTCTGGTGCTGCCCAGCAGATACGCTAAACCCACTGAAAGTTTGAAGAAACACATAAGAATCGACAAGTACAAATGGGTGTTATTTTTATCTCCAAAGCTCAGAAACATTGAAATCAAGAATTGCTTAACCAAAGGTCGCTACTCTCAAAAAATCAGATGCTGATCTAACTATTAGCCAAATCCAGCACGAGTTTACAGAAACTCGCAAGAATCTACTGCTACGAAACCGTAGTAACTACCGTATATACTCGCGTATAAGTCGAGAAATTTAGTCCAAAAAATGAAGTTGAAAGTTAGGGGGTCGACTTATACGCGGGGCAGAATTTCCGAAAATTTTTCCTGAACAACAACCAGAAGATTTTTTTCGATTCAGAGTCCAACTATTTTAAACAAACGCTAAAGAGGTAAATACTCATACATTCTACTGTATTTTTGCATGATTTGATTATGAAATAAAGAATAAATAATTACAATTAACGACCGACAGCGTAAAAAGTGCGCGAATTGCTGTATTGGCGAATTTTCCGATTGATGGTGTTTATCTTTTTGAAGCAGAATGTAATATGAATACATCGCAAAATTTCATTGATAATATTGCAAAATAAAAGCAACAGATAGCAAAAATTGTAACCTCAAAATCGAACCCTTACAAAAACCGCGATCGTAAAATCGAACCCTTTACAAAAATCGCGATCGCAAAAATGAAACCCTTTTTGTGAAAAGAATAACAATCGTGCTAATTTCAACATAAGAATGGCCACTATTTTTCATTTTCCTTCTTTTTAAAACGTTTATATTCAAAAATCGCGGTAAAACGTTCCCAGATCGGTACCGATTTACAAAAATCGCGATCGCAAAAATAAACCCTTTTTGTGAAAAAGAATAACAATCGGGCTGTATTTAACACAAGAATGTTCAGTGCATTTCATTTTTATTCTTTTCAAAACATTTATGTTCAAAAATCGCAGCAAAACGTTTCCGATCGTTTCAGAAAGTGCGGTCTCGACTTATATTTATTATTTTTTACCGATTTTCCTTCAAAAAGTAAGGGGGTCGACTTATGCGCGAGATCGACCTATACGCGAGCATATACGGTACGTCTACAGTTCAGGAAATATCAATTTTTGACTCTGCTCTGACACACTACATGAGTTTTTTCAGAAAATCTTGCTCCGAAATCCACTTTAACACATAAGAGTGGGAAAGGGCAAAGAGTCAAGCAATTATAAGTTTTTTTTTTTTTTTTGAAGCATCTCGCCACTTACCTGTTTGTTATCTGACTATCTTATTTGCTCCTTTGTACTGATGCTTAATTTGTTCAAATTTATTTTCCCTTGCAGGTTTTGTCTCCCACTTTTTTGTAATGTAAAGAAAATTTTTCCAATTATATTTCTGCCAAGATGTGTTTATACCCCCCCCCCTCCATTTGAAAACCAAATTGTCTAAGAAATCGCCTTTTTGTGGCAAACTTATGGATTTTGTGTTATGTAATACTCCTACCAAAAAAGTCTGCCAAGTATTCTGGTGCTGCCCAGTAGATATGAACCCACTGAAAGTTTGAAGAAACACATAAGAATCGACAAGTACAAATGGGTGTTTTTTTATCTCCATGGTTCAAAATCATTGAAATCAAGAATTGCTTACCCAAAGGTCGCTACTCTCAAATAATCAGCTTCTGATTGAACTATTTACTATTTTCATCTCCAGTTAAAGGAAAGTACATGAAGCAGTAATGACTTTGTTTGCATTTCAAGAAAGATCAATTGTTGACTCTGTTCCAGCCAACAGGAGTTTTTACCAAAAGTCATGCTCCAAATTCCATTTTCATATAGAGGGAGGGAGGGGGGGTCATGAAATGTGTGCAAAGTTTGCATTCATAAAAAAAAAGCAATTTTCGACACTGCTTCAGCGGATTAAAAGAACTTTGGGAAAAATCTTGCACCCAAATCCATTTAACCACAGGGAAGGGGGGGGGGACTAAAAACCTGTCACTATTGTCTGTACTTTGAGTTTGCTTACACCCACAGTTGTTTAATTAGTGTAAATGAAGTAAACATCATTCTTTTGACTGCTAATAGTTCTACAAACTTTTCTTTATTGGAAAATATTTTCTCTTGCACTACTTATCTGTCATTGTTTTTTGTCTTTAAACTTTTCTCATACCTACTGATGTTTAATTTGCAAATGAAGTATTGCAATCAAGTGAAGTATTTGCAATGATTCTTTTGCAGACTGACAACTTCACATAAGTTTCTTTATTCAAAAATGTTTTCCCCTACTGGTTTTAATTCAAATTCCTTTGCAACATTAAGATGAATTTTAACCATTTTCCAAAAAAGGAAAAAATAACTTTTAATCTTTAAACTTATGACAATTCTCATCTTCAATTTCACAACTTTTAGATTTTGTCATGCTATATTCTTAACTAATGAGTCTCATCACATGTCCCGCAGCTGCACATCAGATGTGCAAAACCCCCTGATAGAGTAAAGAAATGCAACTGACAAGTACAAATCTGTTATTTTTGTGTTTATGGATCAGCATGATTCAAGTCAAGTATTGCTCTGACAAAAGAATACTTTTTTCAAATAATCATCAGGAGCTTACAGAAACTCATTAGAATCTAGAGATACGACGCCATCTTAACTTTGTGTAGGGTCACCTGGGGTAATTCTTGGTCAAAAAGCATTAACATCCAATTATCACAAAATCTATCTAAGTTAGAGTTACAAATTTTGGTATGGAGGAAGCACATTGGGATGTTCATCGAATAAAATATTCATGTTATCAACAATACATAATGAACTTGAGTAATTGTCGTTAATTAGTGACCAGGAATTACCCCAGAGATGGGGTAATTCCTGGCCACTTACGGGGCAATTATTGGTCACTCAAATGATTGATGAAAATGCATACATTTTGTAAGCACATTATTAATACAAGTTATTAAACTAATTAGATAAAGAATTTATTTATATATATAGCTAATTAAACACTGTATTTAGTTTTTTTAAGGAAGAATGCAATTGTTTTCAACATAATAGCTTTACTTAATAAAACTTAGCCAAAATACTTTTTATACACTTTGTATGCAATAGCTACAGCTTTTATATCTGTTGTGAATGAATCTTCACCTACCATATAAATAGGTCCATAAAAAATATGGTGCACATGCACCATACACACTGAGCACATGCTTCTGTCTGTTATGAACAGGTTAAGGTGAACAGTTAAGTGAATAGTACAATGCAGTTACAATTAAGCATTTTTCTTAGTATAATTAAGAATAATTATTAGAACTTATAAAATAATTGGATGAAATTTAACAAAGAAAAATTCAGTATATTGTATACTTATCATTAACAGATAAGAATGTTACATTGCGGTTACAGTTAACTTTGCAGTTAAGGCTCACAGAGTTACATATAGTTTAAATCAATAACATATGTCAATAATAGGTGAAATAATAATCCATAAATATTAAAAAAAGGACTGACCAGGAATTACCCCACTGACCAAGAATTACCCCAGTAGCCAGGGGCATTATTTGGAGCCTTCCTGCAAATTATTCAAAACAATAATGGTAAATGCAAAACTATTTTTCAGTAACTGACATGGTACCTAATTCAACCAAAAAAACGAAAAAGAAAAATATTCAGAAGTTTGAGTTTGATCACGATCTTTGTACAAATGTATCAAAACTAAGGCCAATCTTGTTTTACGAAATTTAACAAGCGATTTTAAAAAGATTTTTTTTTTCAAACTAAATACACAGTCAACTCATAATTAAGTAATGAATTGCAATGAAGATAGTTCAGAGTACCTCTGTGATTTTTTTCATTTTGCTGAAGGTTTATTAAGACATAAAAAGGACTGTGACCAGGAATTACCCCAGAAACTTGCTGACCAAGAATTGCCCCGGGTGACCCTACATATCAAGAAATAGTAATTTTTGACTGTTTCAATTCTCTAAAATAGTTATTGTGAAGAGTCTTACTCCCAAAACCATTTTAATTCAGGTCAGGGTAGTCATTCAATAAAGTTTATTTTTTAAAACATTTTGCCACTCATTTGGTGTTGTTCTCTGACTTTAATTTTTACTCATATCTACTTATGTTTAATTTGTGAAAATGCAGTTAGTGTATTTATTCTGCACGTCAATAACTCCGCTTATTTTTTTAATTAAAAATCATTATTCTTACCCGTTTTTAATCACAATTCTTTTGCACCATTTAGCTGTACAGCTGGTTCTCTGTTTAACAATGCTTTATTTAACGACTATCTCTATTTAAAGACTACTTATTGTGGTCCCAGACATTCCACTGTAAATTTTTCAAAACTTCTATTACAACATATTTTCTACTTAAGGGCAATTTTTTCGTCCCTTGAGAGTGGTTAAATAGAGAACCAACTGTTTTTTTAATTATGTTTCTGTCAAGATATGTCGCTCAAGCGATACATATCGCTAACCAACGTACAAGAAAATGTCATATTGTTTCAAAAGTTATGAAATGCTCATCTACATGTCACAGCGTACGGATTTTTTCCAGTAATACTCCAATTTAAAAGCCTCATATAAGTATTCTGCTGCTGCCAAGCATATATGCTAAACTCATTGAAAGTTAAAAGAACCACATACGCGCGAACAAACAACTACAAACAGTGTTCCATGTAATTTCCATGACTCACCATTGTTCAAGTCATGACTTGATCTCAAATGTTCAGCCGCAGATTTAACGCTATGCCAAATTCATGAAGAGTTTATGTAAACTACTGCTATCAAGTAGTATTAACATAGTTTAACTTTCAAGAAATATCAAGTTTTGACTCAACTCCAAACCACTGAAAAAGTTTGCCAGAAAACTGGCGCACTAATTCAAGGCAAATGTCTTTGTTTTTTTAATAAGCAATGGTAACATAAAATCTAAATTTAACATTATATTGCTGTACTTATTTTTGAAATTCGTTAATTATGAATACAGCGATTGCAGCGAAAATCCTTTAAATTTTACCACGGGCGAAGCCGTGGCGGGTAACGCTAGTCAAAAATAAAACTAAAAAATAATGAAGTAAATAAACGAAAAACACCGGACTATTTTTAAAATACGTATTTTTTAACTGTTTTCCGTACCAGCAAGAATTAAATGTTTTATTTTGTAGATCTTGACTAAATATCAACTCGATTTTTAAAAAAATTCTAAGATCAAAAAGGGGAAAGATGGATATTTAGAAAAAAGTAAAGCTTGATATCATAACAAACAATTTGAGCAGCAAATTCATTTTTAAATACATAGCATTTACATTAGTAATGAAATTAAATTAATATTACTGAAGTACTGCTAACAAAATAGTGGTTATTAATGAATTAATCCTTCAATGATTATTGATTTATCAGCCTGCCAATAGTTTCTGTACAACTACTGATGATAAATTATGAATCCGATTCATTTATGGATAACGAATCGATCATTTAAATGAATTGGAAGGTTAGAACGGTTATCTCTTTATTCCTAATCAATTATTGCCTACTAAGAACAAAAGATCAAGAGCTATAGGAAAAAGATTTCAATAACTGGAAACTATTAAATAAAGATAAATGCAAATGCAGTTACTTTTAGATTCTACTCTCTCCATGTAATTTAAAAGTTCAATCGTAAAAATATCATTTTTATTGGGAAAATTATAGTTTTAACTCTCTAAAAGACTCTAAAAGACCTTTTTAGCTGCGTTTAAAAAAATTGTAAGGCATATTGGGGGAAGACTCCATTTTAAAAAAGTTTTTAAATATCCAAATTATCCACAAGGAATGGATTTTTGGGATTGGTAAAAGTACAAAGTAAATAGGTTTCGCTTCGAAAAACATTTTCTTACAACCGGAAATTAATGATTACAAAACAATTCCATTTCGGCACCCACCTCCCCATACGGTTGGGGAAGATGCCGTAAAGCAAATCGCCATAGGTGGAAGATGCCGTACTTTTTTTTTTTTTTTTTTTTTTTTTTTTTTTTTTTTTTTTTTGTGCCAGATGCTGCATACAATGTTTTCTTTCGAATCACATTTTTTACCCCCGACGCAAAAAAGAAGGGATGATAAGTTTGACGTGTCCGTGTATTTGTCAATCTGTGTATCTGTCGTTGCCCCTTAATCTCTTTAACTTATGGAGCGGTTTTGTCCTTCCTTTTTTTCCCGACGAAATAATTCCTAAAGCTTCAACCATGGTGTGAATAGGAAGCTCATGAACTTTGTTTCATTTTTAACAAATGATGGTTTTACAAGTTTTGGCTTTTGGGAGGTAAGGGGGCATCGCATTTTTGGGATGGGACCCCATACTATAACACTTGAAACAATAGAGTTTAAATAACAAGTATTATTATCCTTTATGGGGACCTATGTCATGAGGACATCTCGAAATCGGGACAGTTGCGACGTGATAAATCCGTCGCTGTTTCCAAGTTGTGGTTCTTCTCGCAGCAATCGATTACGTAAATGTTTTCAATTTCGATATTCGACGTGTTTATTATTTTGTCTCTTAATTTCTCGTTGCCCCTATCGCCCCTTTATGGAGACAAATCAAGAGAAAATCTAGAAATGTTCAAGGGAGGGGCGATTTTTCTTATTTACTTTTCACTGTGCATAGTGATTCCCAAATTTTGATCGCAAAGGTTTCGGACTTCAATTCCGAAACATTTCCGGGGAAGAGCTTCAAAACTTCTTCTTTTACCTCCATGAAAACTTTTATAAAATTGCATTTTTAAAACTTCAATATCGAAAAATTACCTATGAAGAGTCTCCCGAAGGAGGGGGGATCGCCCCCATCGCCCCTCTCTTGTTTCCGCCCCAGAGTCGAGTTGTCCCTTTTGGGGGATCTCCCGAACAGTAGCTCCCAAGTTGGGAACTACTGTTTTAAATGAATCATTAAATAGCGTGTCAAGAAATTGAGGAGAATTAAATAGCATACGAATCTAGTTATGCGAACAAATTGAAAAAGAAAAAGTATATTTTGTAATTGCCACTTAACAAAACTATTATGTATATCACATTACATGAAAATCATTTTAGCTTTAAATCATGTTTAATTTAACGGGCAACGTATTATTGACTGAATTTGAAGATACGTAGAATATGTGTTGAAAATTATTCCGGCGAATGTATTTAGCAGATACAGAATGTCTCGCAATGCTTGATTTATGATGAAACTTTTAGCATTTTACGATTAATTACGTTCCGACTGCACTACCTGTCATTCTATTCAACAACTGCTACAAAGTTTCTAAATGCAAATTTGAAACCTGAATAAATGAGTTAGACTTGTCCCAATGCACGATAAATATGGAACAAATTAAAGAGCTGGAATTTTATATCTTCAGCATAACCATTACGGTGAGAATAAAATGAATTCGTTAGTACCCTTTTAAATTTCAATTTAAAATTAGTTTGCAATGGGAATAATTTGCATCACCTTTCTGCTAATAATGCAAAAGTAACAAAATTTTCATTTTGCTCATTTTAGCTAAATTATCTGTGATATCTTTATCAGAAACATCAATATAGCTCAAAATTAAAAGCATTATATTTTAAAATGCATTTAAATCATTAATAAAAGAATAAAAAAAGCGTTAACAATTTCTGAAATGCAAAAAAAAAACAAAAAAAAATGTTTTTGTTAAAGAATTTGAATGTTAATTATTTTTAATGTGATTTTTTACAAAATAAACAAATATTTTCATGAATTCCCCACAAAATGTCTTACGTGGAAAATCTGGCACAATCTGATTAACCATAAAATATTTTTTTGTGTTCTCGGCATCAAACGAAAATTTTTATACTAAAGAAAAAAAAACAATATTACGATGCTTGAAGTTATAAGAAAGAGAGGGTAGCAAAAATAACAGCAAATGAAAAACTACTTAAACGTCATGTAGTAGTAAAACTAACTATTAAATTTACAAAAATTTAACAAACAACGAAGAAAATATTTCTTCATCAGAAAATGTTTCCTACCATGTCATCCTCTCCATCGAAAAAAGAAACTTTTTTTAATTTATCAACATCAAACATGTTTTTTAATGAAAAAAAAGTTAATATTACAAACATGTCTTCGCTTTTGTTTTCTCAGAGGAGGCTTCGATTCTTCAATCAATAAGAGTTTATAATTAACTTTTGTGTTTGTTATTCTCTTAAGTATTGCTGACATTTTCTAATTAAAGTATATTTACTTAGCAAATAAAAGCGGAACATTTTTCAGCGATTATTAAAGAATTTTAATATTCTCGATATGGAGCCTGTTTGCTTTCACGTAACACTAAAAGCTATCTTATAGTTCCTATTTAAAAACCTTCCGATTAAGACATCGTCTCTTTCGATGGAAATCTTGTACGAATAAAATAAAATATCGGCTTTAATCAGCTAATTAATTCAGACGGATATTGGTGACAGCATAGAGTAGTGTAAAGATAGGTTTCTTAATACTTAATAACACTAAGGATTATGGGACATGTGACAGCTAAGTTCAAAATCAACTACACTGTTTAAACTACAGGTTCCACAAGGCAACTTTAAGGGTAAAACTTTGCAGCACCAGCGGCATCATCTGAGGGGTGCCACTTGAATCCCTGTGGCACCCTTGAAAGTGCCATTTGGCTCCATGTAACACCTTATGGCACCCCATTGGTGACCCATGGCATCCTAAGGAGCCTAATGGTACCTTCAAGGGTACCACAGGGAGTCATGTGGAACCCCTCAGGGGTTGCCGCTGGTGCTACAACGTTTAACCCTTAAAGGAGCCCTGTGCAACCTGTAGTTTTAAAAGTGTAGCGAAACTTAAACAACTTACGAATCATACTTAAAACATCAGTCTCAATATTAGCAAAACACAATTATATACATTTATGGTTTAAAAATACACAATAACTACATTTTGAAAACATGATTATGCATCGATATTGAAATACATCAGTTGAAAAAAACGCTACCAAAACGCTTAACGTATTTTTTACGAATCCCTTTGAAATTAAACAACTTTTGTTTAAATTGTGTGAATTTTGCCTTAAAAGTACAAGCTTTTTTACTGACATATTTTAAATGAGCTATATGATAGCATTTTGCATCTATACTGCTAAAACGGATCAAGCTTTGCCTCAAGAATAGCTAAACTAAAATGTATACCACTTATACACAGGGGAATGTGGGACAAGGTGAAATAGTTAAGATAACCTGCCTGCTTTAACCCATTTATGCTTAGTAGCCTAAAAACGGGACGCTTGTTAGTTACTGCATACAAAAACCTGTAACGGGTATATCATTTTACTAAAGCTGTTTTTCATAAGTTAAATAGTCCTTCTTCTTGAGAAAACCAATTAGAGCCACTATTGGGACATCAAAGTTAATTTATTGACAGCTATTTTCTGACAAATCAGTCAAGCAACGATCCAGCATGGGTAACCACAGAAAGTAAAAATTTTTTGCGAACTTATTTTTCATAAAATTAAACTATTTTAAAATGATTTGCTTAAAATTGATCACAGATACCTTCTGTAATGTTACTTTGCAAAAGAAAAGTCAAGTAAGGTCGTATTTTGCTCTTATATCTGCAAAATATCCCATAAACAGGACGTTAAAAAACTTAATAAATATGGCAACGGCGAACTATTTTAAGCCTAAAATGCATGTAAATCATTCGAAGTAAGAGTTTTAAGCAGATAAAAATGGAAAAAAAATTGTTAAAAAAAACTTGGGCATAAATGGGTTAAAAAGAACAAATTAAAAATTTGTTCTGAAACTTGTTGTACATAAAGAAAGAATAATGTATTTTTAATATAGATTGAGTTGAAATATTATTTTTCACTTTTGGCAGTTATTTTGTACATTTAAAGAAAGGTTGACTCACCTGCAAAAACCATGGGGCAAACGGAAAAATAAAATACTTTTGTAATAAAACATTGACTATTTGATGATTGACTTCAGCTTTCATCAAATGACCGTGCAAATAAAAGCATAATTTAATTAATAATGAAAAAGGATTTAAATTATTGTATGTATGAAAAAAATAAATCTCTACTAATAATAAAGCTGAAGGTTTGTCTGTCTTTCTTTCTGTCTGTTACGCGCGTAGCGCCAAAACCGTTCGGTAGATTTTCACGCCACTTGGCACAAAATTAGTTTGTAGCATGTAGTTTTGCACCTCGAAGCGATTTTTGGAAAATTCCATTTCGTTCTTTTTCTATTCGAATTCTTAGCGGAAATTCGATAAAATAGGGAAGAAATATTTCATACACATTTTCAAGTCTTATGTCATTCGAAAGCTTGAAATTTTCTGCACAAAATCAAGTTTTTTCGAAGTTTCTACGATCATCAGGAGAGCTGTAATAATTTTTTTAGAATCCCGAAATTCAAGGCTTACCTTCAGTAAAGCAAGCCAAACGATTCTAAAATGGTTCAGCTCGATAAAATTTGTTTGAAAAGAAAGATGAAAAGAATTATTTTATCAACGGAAATCAACTTTTCATGTTGTTACCATGGTTCCGTGTTCATACCTATTTTTGTTTCGTTCTTCTTCCAGCGTCGCCAGACATAGTATTTTTGATACTACGGTAATATTTTTTCGGCCCAAATAAGGAGCGTAGTATATTTCCGGCAACCCTGTTTCCAATATACTAATGACTTAATTAAAAGATTTGGCGGATTTTTTTTTTTTTTTTTTCATTTTCATAGATTTCGCATTTTGGCAACATTGATTTTGGCACCGTTTGGAAACAGTATTACTTTGTAATATTTTTTTTCGAGGAGGCGTAGTATTTTTTTGTTTCAATTCTCTGGCAACCCTGTCTTTTCCGGGTGAAAATGCTTTGGGACATTACTTGGCGCGTTTTTGCGTGTCTCGCGGAAGTGAAAGCTCCGAGAGAAACTACGTAAAATAGCCAGGGTTACCACGCTTGGCGCGCCTATCGCCCATTTAGCGAGAAAAGGGTACCTAAAGCACAGATTTACCAAATATCGTATGAATTGAGTTATTGCATCGTTCGTTTTGTTTTTAAAGCTAGGAAATAAAACTTTCTTCTTCTTTTAAACTTTGGTAAGATTTCTGTTGGTTTCTGTGAGCAACAAAATTGTTCTTATTTTCTCTTTTGGCTTATTTTTGTACATCTTCCCTTGGGGTTGCATTCGAATGTTCCAAGGGGGTGTTTTACCCCTTTTATGGAGTAAATCAGTGTTCATTTCAATGCAGACAAAAGTGATATGAATTGGCCCGACCACTTGGCAATATATCGCCAAGCTTTTGGTCGTCAAGCATTTGCCGCCAATTTGGCGACATATCACCAAGTTGGCGAAAAAAATTGCTTTCTTTTTATATTTGGACTCAATTTGGCGCTATTGGCGATATTTTGCGAAAAATCCACTGAATGATGTTAAAATCGGAGATATTTAGGAGATTAATCATTGTAAAACATTTTTTTTTTTTGCATTGTTTCGCGGCAAACTAGAGATATAAATGTTTGAACTGTTATCTTGCTCACTCCAAGCACTATTTTAGCACTTAAGGCATCTACTAAGAAATTTAGACATAAAATTAAGTAGCGTGGGGTCCATACCAGATTTTTATATCATACTTTGAAGGAATTATAGTTGAATTACAGCTAAAATAGAGCATTTCTTCTGCTATATCAATTATTTTACAAATGAAATTTTTATTTTATACCACGCACAAAGCCGTGCGGGTACCGCTAGTAAGTGAATAAAATAGAGAATGAGTAAGAAAATAAGTAAATAAATGAATAAATGAGAGAATTAATAAATGAAAGAATGTTAACACATAAATACAGGAAGAAATACGTATGCGATTAAAAAATGAATGAATAGGTAAACGAAAAGAACCTCTTTTTTCTTTTTTTTTTTTTTTTTTTTTTTTTTTGCCCCTAGTGCACTTGGCAATTGCATTGATCATTTAAAATCTAAATATGCCTAACGTGAACAAAATGAGTACTGCATTGGACATTAGTTGATCTCAATCAATAGTTAAAGTAATAATTATGAAAATTTTATCATTTTATAATAACGAGGAATATTTTTGAAAAACGACGAACATTATATGTGAATCAAATTTTGAAAATGACTTGTATTATATTTTTCATTGATCTTTAGAGCTATTTATGTTTTGACTGTGTAATCGACGGTATGACTAAGAACTTCGCTAAATATTATTAGGCAGGTGGCACTGCAAACTGAAAATATTTGTTCATTTTACTTTGACTCAAAGATTTTTTTTACACATTTTGACCGCAAAAACAAATGCATGACTATGGTCGAGCTGGCCACGTATTTAATGTAGTTCTGCCTTATCCTTTGCTTAGGGCGGTAACTTGCTATTCAAACATGTAACACTAGCCGGGTACCCGGCCCTGCCCGGGTTTCGGCCGGGTATGGTGTTTTAGTGACACTCGTTCATGAATATTTCAACATTAAGGTGCATACCTATACGCACAATGGTGACTTCTGTAAACAATGGCAATTTTTTCTGACTGGACAAACTAAAAAACTGTATTACACACCTTAAATACAAATGCAAGCTACAAATAATGTTTAGGTAAATCGGAAATGTTTTAAGCTTGGTACAGGGTGCCGCGGAGAAACTTGCAGACTTGAAAAGTCAACTAAGGGAAAAGTACATCATGTATCAGTTTACTACTTTTTATAAGATATGGTACCCATTCTGAATTTTTATATTTGTTAGATTTAAAAACTGCATCGGAAGAATGACGGCCCCTGTTAATGATGCACTCATGTACCCTAGATTTGTTGCACTCTTTCGAGAATATCGACTGATGGGATGTTGGTGATAGCAAGCCGGATGTTGTTCTCCAGGCGTTGCAGGGTCCGGGGCTTGTCGATGTAAACGATCGATTTGAGATACCACCATTAAAAATAGTCACAGAGTGTCAAATCGGAAGAGCGGGCAGGCCACGGTACGTCACCTTTCAAGGAGACGTTATCACTCAACTGGTGAACCACAGCAAGTTTGTAGGGATGAAACTGGAGTCAATTCCCAGCCGGGAATGGGAACAACTCCTTTGTCCAACTCATGGCGACAACTAAACTATGAGATAACAAAACTTCAGGACCCTCTCTTTAAAATGAGACTCTTCCCACTCCTTTCTGACCACTCCTTGCTAATTAGCATCCAATTAAAATCAGCAAGTTTCTCTGTCGCACCCTGTAAAATCAATCGTACTGGAGTCGAGTATTTCCAAACATTACACGTAAAATAAGTCCCATCATTAGTTTATATCCTTGTGACTACATTGGTGAAAACATCTTATGTACCTAACTTAGAAATTTTTTGACTATAAACATTTTCTGTTCTCTAACTGTTGCCAAAATCAATTATCTTTTTATTTAGTCTCGTTAGCGATTATTGGCACAGAGGAATTTAAAAATTCTAAGAAAGAAATAAATTTCATACTTACTCCAGAGAAGCCTTGGTTCACATTTTCATTATGATCGCCATTAATATTGTTGTTACCAGGCAACAATTTTTTGCAACAATGGACTGAAAATGTAATCATTTAATGGGGAAACTATACGAAATTTACTATTTTCCATAATAACTTTTTATAACTAAGCTTTTTAGAAATAAATCCTGCTCCCTGTTACTGCAGCTATCTACGGTGAAAAAATGGTTAAAATCTGTCCAGTAGTTTTGAAGTTTATCCCGGACATCCGCATACAAAAGTAGTCTTTTATGTATATAGATTATAGTTTATGCTGCTCCCTGTTACTGCAGCTATCTACGGTGAAAAAATAGTTAAAATCGGTTCAGTAGTTTTGAAGTTTACCCCGGACATACGCATACAAAAGTAGTCTTTTATGTATGTAGATTAACTTCAAAATAACAAAAAGCGATAAAGAAGTCTTATTTATATGTTTCATGTATTTCTTACTTAATACATTTTTCGTTGTCCTATTCTAACAACTAAACTCTAAATTATTTTTCCCTTTTTGAAAAATTAACGACGCACTTAAAGTACTTAATTATGTCGAAAACAAATTAACAAGTTAATGAAACGAAATTTTATTTTCTCTTTTGAACTTGAATAAAACTCTTGCATAAAAAAATCGTTAATTAATTATGAACATAAACAAACATTTTAGTTCCCAGTGAAGTGCCTCCTTCACATTCCCTTTGAAGAAATTTACCGCATTTGTTTATTTCTTGATCTAATAAATAACGAAACTACGCTTTTTAATTGTTGTTACGAAACGCAAAACGTAAGTTTTTCCTAAAAAGTGTTCGCAAATTTTTTTGTTGAGTGAATAACAGCTTTTAGGAGTTTCTAAAGATGAATTAGTTTTTGTTTCAAAAGAATATATTTCTAGCTATGAGATTTCGGAGATTTCAAAGATCTTTTAGAAAACCGAGTGTTTTCAATATCCATCATGAAGCCTCTTTGAAAGCTTGTGTTTTGCTACTTATGTGCTAGTTGTGAGAACACTTAAGAATAAAATTTAGAGTTTGAATTTTATTTACTTCACTAAAAAAAGAACACACAAATAGCTACAGAAATGAAATACTTCAACTTTTACTTTCGAGGAAACTCGATTACTCTCACAAAAAGTGTGTTTCGAGTAAAATAAAAACGTTATTTGTTCTCTATCAATACGTTTCCTGACCCCCCCCCCCTCTCCCTTTTTTAATACGCTTTTATTAATTTCACATGGTGGGTTTGTTTGCATGTATGTACTCAGTTAGCACAAATAACCTTTAAACGTTTTATAAATCTTTTTAAGCCGTTGTTACAACGTTAATAATCATTTTACAACCTTTAAAAAACAAAGTGTGCTACTTGGGTATGTAACTCTGAATAAAAGATAAATTCGAGTTCTTTACAAATGTAAAAGTAATATATTTTATACTATTATTAATATTAAAAGCTAAACTATATTACATGTTGATGTACTTTAAGTGTTTCAGTTGTTTGTATATAACTCTGAATAAAAGATAAAATTCACGTTCTTTGCAAATATAAAAGTTTATTTATTTAGTACTATTATTAATACTAAGGGGTAAACTATGTAACATGTTGATGTATTATAAATGCATGTAAAATTAGCGGATATTCAATAGTTTTGAAAATCAGAGTATCATGAACTCTGATTTTCCTCAGAGATTGATTAACTCAAAAAGTGCATTTTTTAGCTTTTTTAAACTATACTTTAAAATAATTTTATTTATATATCCAATGCTGGAAATAATTCTTACACAACTAAAAACAAAGATTCACCAATATTCCAGCCACTCCATGGACTTTTCAAAAGCCCCAAGTAGCACACTTCGTTTTTTAATGGTTGTAAAATGGTTATTAACGTTGTAATTACCGCTTAAAAACGTTTATAAAACGTTTTTAAGCTGTTGTTACAACGTTAATAACCATTTTACAACCTTTAATAAACGAAGTGTGCTACTTGGGATTTTTCTGGTTCAGTTGAAATCATTGCGAACAGTGAATTCTTTCATTTACCAATATATCGCTTTAACTTAGAGTGTGACAAATTATATGAAATCGTGTGACGAAATGTTGTCTATCATCTTGCAACGAGAGGGTAAGTAGAGGAATGTGGGACAAAGTGAAATAGTTACCTGTTTTTAAGTTACCTCTTTCAAAATTGACAAAATGGAAATTTGTACTGAAACTTACTATACATGAAAACGGAATATTGTTTTTTTGTTCAATACAGCTTGTGCTGAAATTCTATTTTTAATTTTTGGCAGTTACTTTCTACCCTCAAAAAGAGATGGAAAATTTTCATCTCAAAAAAACATGGGACAAAGCGAAAAATGAAATATTTTTTCAATAAAACATTTTTTGTTCGATGATTAACAGTAATCTTCATGAAATGAATGCAAATAAACGAATAGGTGAATTAATAATGAAAAAAATAAAGAATAAAATAAATAAATTAATAATTGAATAAATAAATATATGAGAAAAATAAATGAGTGAATAAAATAGAGAATGAACAAGAAAATAAGTAAATGAATGAACAAAAAACTGAACTAATAAGTAAAAGAATGTAAATGAATCAATGAATGAAAACAGACGTATTGAATGTATTAAATGAATGAATAAGTAAACGAAATGAAATATGTCCCTTTTGCCCATCTACTTTGCCCCGAGTGCACTGGAAAAATTGCATTGAACATTAAAATCCAAACACATGTTTAATAAGAACTAAATAAGTACTGCATTGAACATCAGTAGATTTCAATAAGTACTTAAAATGATAAATATAAGAATTTTGTCATTTTAGAATAACAAGAAATACTTTTGAAAAACCAGGAATATTAGACGGTGTGTGTCAAATTTTGAAAATGACTTGTATTAATTGTTTCGTTGATCTTGAGAACTATTTATTTTTTGACTGGAATCAACTATATGATTAAGAATTTAGTTATAATATTACTAAATAGATGGCACTACAAACTGTGAAAATATTTCAGCATTTCACTTTGCCCCACATTCCCCTACGTTTCTTAACTGCAGCAGAACGTTAAAAATCCAAATCAATTAGGCCCATAGCGAATTTTCATATTTTTCCGATTTTTGAAAACGACCAAAATAAATTACCATTTAAAAAATAGTAGGGGAAAGTACCCCAAAACGGGATAGCTAACCTATTCTTCACTTTATTTCTTTTTGTATACAAGGTACATTTCAAAGTTAGAGGCCATTTAAAAGTATACACCTTTTGCATTACTAAACATACCTTTGTCATATTTGTTCGGTATTATTTATGTGAAAAATACTGGTTTCAAAAAGTCTTATATGATCCCGTTTTACCCGACCAAGGGTGGGTAAAACGGGATAGGGAATTGTATGTTATTATTTTGTACTGATTTTACTTTTGATTTAGTTTTTAGACCAAAAATAGGCTACGTAATTGTAAAGTTGGAAAATTACATAACACAGAAATCACATAAAAATGTATCGCCTTCTTTGTCTGCTTTGGAATAAGCTTCGTGGACCCATCCCTGGCAGCTCGAGCATTGTATCCAGCTTCCTTCTCCAGCTTTCGATTCACGATACAGAGAGTTGCAGAAAATACATGCATCATCTTTTTCAGTTTCATCTTCTGAAGACGACGACGTCCAACCTTAGTTAACTGATGTTTTTTTTTTTTTTTTTTTTCGTTGTTGCTTCGCTTTTTTTTCATGTTACGTCCATTTTCTTCCATTTTTGCAAATGATGTTTGTGGGGGTTTTTTTCAGGTTCAGAGCAACATTTTTTAAATTTATATGCCTGTTTTGCATCTCCACCTGGTTTTCTTTTACGCCTCATTTGGTTTGTTTTCGGAACATTCAAGAGACTTGTTTGGGCAGCCCTTTTTTTTTTCAGCTTTTAAATTCTTTTTCGTTCTTTTTTTTCTCGTTCTTCTTCCAACTCAAGTTTATAAGGGCTTCTTGTTATAAATGCTGTTTTCCCTCTTCTATTATCGTGTTTATTTTGAGGTCTTGGTCCAATCACTCGTAGTGGAGGTAGAATATCTTCGGGTGATATGGAAAATGACAGTGAAGGGCGACAGTATAGTCCAAGTCCTTTGACTCCTGTTGAAGTGAACGGTTGGATAAGTCCTGCATTTGTGCTAGTGTTATCGTTGCACTAAGTGATTCTTTCAATACTGTCTCTAATGGTTGTGATGACAGCAAACTCTTAGATGCTATGACTGAATTTGAAGATTCTTCGGATCTGATCTCATTTTGTTGCAGATTTAATGGGTGTAAGGACGTCATGTTCTGAGCATCCAGCAATGGGTGATCTGTTGGAAGATAGGAAGCAAAGAGATATTCGGGAAAGACATCTGGGATTATATGGGAAAATGCCTGTTTTCGTGAACCCACTCACAGCAGTTTCGAGAAGAGCTGCTCGTTAAAATGCTGCATTGAACATATTTCCTACTTCGTAGATAGTAATCCCTTTGTCAGGATAGTTGAACATCCACTTGCGAACCTCTAGCTCGCTTCGTGCTGCTTAAACACATTGAAAAAACATTAATGGAAATGGTCGGGTAAAACGGGACACATCAAAATGGTATCCCGTTTTGGGCACCCTAAAAGTGTCCCGTTTTGCCCGACCATGATGCTTTTGACAACATAAAGGGCTGACCCCGGAACCCCCACTCACTAGCAATATTTAAGTACATGAAATTGTTGCTAAAAGAACTATGAACAAAATACAGTTCTAACCGGAATTGTTCCGAATTACGGAGAACCACAATTCTAGTTGTTCTACAGTCGAAAAAAATAAAAAGTAAGTAAAAATCTCAATTGAAAACTTTGAAAAAATATTTCTTTGCGAAATACGTGGCTAGAGTTGAGATATTAACTGAGTATGCTGTCATGGCGGTCGGGAACCAGTTTAGCCTGTCTCCTGCGAGATAGTACCACCAGTCAAGCTCCAATGCCCACTATCCCGTTTTGCCCGCCTATCCCGTTTTGGGCAACTTTCCCCTACGCCGTTTTATCAAAAAAGTGGTTATATGTACAGATCATACAGTAAATGACACGACAATATGAAATTAAATTTTTTAACAAATATTAATAAAAAATGAACTCTCATTGTTAACTGAACATAAAGGAAAATGTATTAAAGCTTCATGGCAAGGCACTTTGAAATTGAGATTCGAGTTTTTAACATTCTACTGTAGATTTTTGTGAGCAATCTGCGAATTGCTTATTGCTTTATTGCTGTCATTTGACCACAAAAAGGCTTCCTTTGATTTTTTAACTGAGAAACTCTGCAACCACCCCCTTCAACCGCCCTTACAGGTATGGGGCCGCTCCTATGGTCTGGAATCTCCATCCTTCAGGATGATGGCGTTTTATCTCTACACACACACACACACACATTTCATTTCACTTCACTCCAAGATCCCCGTTCCTACCACAACACTTGGTCAAATCAGTTGTATGGGACCCTGAAGAGCGCTATGTTTTTTGATCCCGACCAGGAACCAAGCAGCCATTAGTCCAGTACCCCCAAAAGTTATTGGACACACTCACACATCTATCCCAATTCGTGATTATGGAAACCATAATTGGAATTCAAGATGTCAAAAGCCAAATTAATTATTTTTTTTATTTTTTTTTTATATGCGTGCGTGTGAGTGTGAACAATTTGATTAACATTACATGGGGCAGGAAATAAGAAACAAATAAATACCTTTGTGCATAAAATGAAATTAAAATTAACAACACTTGCGCAAAATTTACGTGTATGCGCATAACTGCATTTACTGCATACACATTACACATGTTTCGGCGTTACAAGAAACGCCTTTCTCAATGCAAAGAAAGAGAAATTATGGATGAAAAGACACAAGCAATGTTCTCCATTGGAGGCCTTTCATTATTATTTTTCGTAATTCGGAATACCACCATTTTTTTATGGTTCTACTAAATTTCTCTAATGTTTTGTAAAATCCTTGCACATTGCATGTTACATGATACGTATTTTTTTCGTTTCGAAGAGGGGACACCAGAACAATTGTGAACTACAAATATAGGTACTAACAGGGACCAAAGGCTGAGATCCTTAGTTAAAATAAATATTCTAAATTTATCTAAAATTTGCAAAACTGTCAATTTCGCTTGAAGTTACTTCTTCAAATCCTTTTTTTTTTTTCTTTTCAGAGAGGGGGATTTTTTTGACTGGCAGATGAAGCTACTAATAGCACTTAGAGTACAGAAGAAATAAGCTTAATATAAGAGCACCGTTTTCTCATTTCCTCTTTAATATCTTTTGCAGATATTATCAACAATCTCACAGAGAAGCATCAATAAAATTGACATTTCTGTGAGAAATAAATGTCGATATCTTTTCATCAGATGCCAATTTATGGATTGTAATGGATTAATTTCGTTCATTTATAGACTTAGCGGCTATGCGCTTGTTAAAATAAACAATTGCTGACGCCCTTAACAGACGAGTCGCACAGAGCTTTTCCGTTTTATTTTTCGTCCATTTCTTATATTTTCTGTTTAACTTAGACTGATTTCTAACTTAGTCTTTATTTTCCAAAACCTGACACTACACAAAGTGACCTTTCAGCAGTTATTGCAAAACTGTGCCCGTTTTTGCCAAAGTTGCCTTCGGATATCAGGAAAAGGACACATGGACGGACAAAATTCGTAAGTACTAATGACATTTTTGTTCTAATTGTGTAACTTTACATTGTATTTTCTTCGGATATACAATGTATCTAAAGACATGCAGTGCGGGAGCCAGTTTCAACTTCAGGCTGGCAGCACGGAAGCCAGTCTACTCCAGGCAGGCGGCATCGGAGCCAGTCTACTCCAAGCGGGCGGCACGGGAGTCAGTCTAGCACAGGCGGGCGGCGCGGGGGCCAGTCTCTACTTCAGGCGGGCGGCACGGGAGCCAGTCTACTCTAGGAGGGTGGCACGGGAGCCAATCTTCTCCAGGCGGGCCCCACGGGAGCCAGTCTAATCCAGGCAGGCGGCGCGGGGGGCCAGTCTCTATTCCAAGCGGGCGACGCGGACCAAATCTAACAATGTATGATGAGCAATTGCTAGTTTTATAATTTACTAGCGGTACCCGCACGGCTTTGCCCGTGGTTTAAAATTAAAAGTTCATTTGCAAAATAATTGATATAGCAGAAAAAATGTTCTATTTTAGTTATAATTCAACTATAATTCCTTCAAAATGTGATATAAAAATCTGACATGGACCCCACACTACTTAATTTTAGGTGTAAATTGCTTAGTAGATGCCTTAAGTGCTAAAATAGTACTTGCAAGATAACAATTCAAACATTTGTATCCCTTGTTTGCTACGAAACAATGCAAAAAAATGTTTTAGAATGATCAATCTCTTAAATATCGCCGATTTTAACATCATTCAGTGGATTTTTCGCAAAATATCGCAAATAGCGCCAAATTAAACCAAAAAAAAAAAAATCGCCAAATTGGCGTCAAACACTTAAGGACCAAAAGTTTGGCGACATATCGCCAAGTGGTCGCGCCAATTCATATCACTTTTGTCTGCATTGAAAACACTGATTTACCCCATAAAAGGGGTAAAACACCCCCTTGGGGACATTCGAATGCAACCCCAAGGAGAGGTGCACAAAAATAAGCCAAAAGAGAAAATAAGAACAATTTTGTTGCTCACAGAAACCAACAGAAATCATACCAAAGTTTAAAAGAAGAAGAAAGTTTTCTTTCCTAGCTTTAAAAACAAAGCAATACATTTTCCGAAATGAAACACTTTAAAAAGAACGATGCAATATCGCAATTGATACCATATTTGGTTAATCTGTGCATTAGGTACCCTTTTCTCGCTAAATGGGCGATAGGCGCGCCAAGCGTGGTAACCCTGACTATTTTGCGTAGTTTCTCTCGGAGCTTTCAACTCCGCGAGACACGCAAAAACACGCCAGTTGGTGACTTTTTGAAAACGCGCCAAGCATTGTTCCAAAGCACATTTTCACCGGGAAAAAGACAGGGATGCCAGAGAATTGAAACAGAAAAATACTACGCCTCCTCTAAAAAATACTGCAAAATACTACTGTTTCCAAACGTTGCCAAAATCAATATTGCTAAAATGCGAAATCTATGCAAATGAAAAAAAAAAACGCCAAATCTTTTAATTAAGTCATTAAAGTATATTGGAAACAGGGTTGCCAGAAAAATACTACGCTCCTTATTTGGGCCGAAAAAATACAACCGTAGTATCAAAAATACTACGTCTGGCAACGCTGGAAAAAGAACGAAACAAAAATAAGTATGAACACGTAACCATGGTAACAACATGAAAAGTTGATTTCCGTTGATAAAATAATTCATTTCATCTCTCTTTTCAAACAAATTTTATCCTCGAGCTATTACATTTAGAATCGTTTGGCTTGCTTTACTGAAGGTAAGCCTTGAATTCCGGGATTCTTAAAACAATTGTTACAGCTCTCCTGATGATCGTAGAAACTTCGAAAAAATGTCATTTTGTGCAGAAAATTTCAAGCTTTCGAATGACATAAGACTTGAAAATGTGTATGAAATATTTCTTCCCTATTTTATCGAATTCCCGCTAAGAATTCGAATAGAAAAAGAACAAAATGGAATTTTCGAAAAATCGCTTCGAGGTGCAAAACTACATGCTACAAACTAATTTTGTGCCAAATGGCATGAAAATCGACCGAATGGTTTTGGCGCTACGCGCGTAACAGACAGAAAGACAGACAGAAAGAAAGAAAGAAGGAAAGACAGACCCACCTTCAGCTTTATTATTAGTAGAGATGATTTTCTTTAATGATTTTTTTTCTTTAGTTTTAAACAAAGAATATGAGTCAAATGAAGTATGTTTTGCTCCACTATCACATTATTGGATGAAAATGCATGAATTTCACTAATGGTTTAAAATATTGCATTTCTTAACAATTAAAATTGGGCAATTAATTTCTAGAAAAAGTTAAGAATGAGCTTAAAGATCTTCAGACGATGTATGGCCAAGTTGCTTCCCATTAATTGTATTCACCGCGGATTTAAAAAACTCGAAGGGACTAATAGTACTTTTCAACTCGAAAAGAGATAATACGATGTTTTTATTTGTTTACAATCACTACTTTTTAATGAAAAACATGAGCGTTACGTGTGGGACAAGATGGCGCCTTTCTGGTAGAATGGTCCTAAGAGCTTTCTTCTTTAATGAGATTGACCCAATGTTGCTTTAGAAGAAGCTTTATAGTTACTCGAAATCTTAATAGAAATCCAGTTTCCTAGAGATTTTCTAGTAGTACTACTTTTACATTGTATGCTTTTTACATTGTATTGAAAATTGCTGACACTAAAAATAATTAGCATTGCTAGTCGTACTTTCACACCTAAAACGTTTAATCTTCGGTAAGTTATAAGATTTAAAAATACAATTATTACTCTTTTTATTTTATTTTATTTTTATTCATTTATTTATTCATATTTTTATTTATTTATTTATTTTACTTCCTTTTACGTAGTAAAGGAAGTATTGTGATCGCGAAAAAAAAAATCACTCAAATTTGAGTCTAAATTTTGATTTTGCTCACCCCCGAATGAATGTTCAGTAGTTTTTTCGACCTGTCAGCACGTGCATATGTACCTACCAACATATAATTAGCCGAAAAACCCTTTTCAACCACCCCCGAGTTAATTACGACGAGTTTTCTCGTGACATCTGTATATACGTATGTGCGGATGTGTGTGCGGATGTATGTACTGTACGTATGTGTGTCGCATAACTCAAAAACTATATGCCGTAGAAGCTTCTCGTTTGGTATGTAGGCTCTGAGGGTGGTCTAGTTGTGCACCTCCTCTTGTGGTTGCATTCGAATGTTCCCAAGGGGGTGTTTTACCCCTTTTTGGGGTTAAATCAGTGTTAATTTCAATGCGAGTGACATGAATTAGCACGACCACTTGGCGATATGTCACCAAGGTTTTGGTCGCCAAGTGTTTGATGCCAACTTGGCGACATATACCAAGTTGGCGACAAATTTGGCGAAAAAATTATTTTTTTAATTTGCGTTCAACTTGCCGCTATTGGCGATATTTTGCGAAAAATTCACTGAATGATATTAAAATCAGCAATATTTAGAAAATTAACCATTGTAAAATATTTTTTGCATTGTTTCGTGGCAGATTAGGGGAGTAAATATTTGAATTGTTACCTTGCTCCCTCCAAGCACTTTTTTTAACGCTTAAGGCAACTACTAAGAAATTTACACGTAAAAGGAAGTAGTGTGGGGTCCATACCAGATTTTTTATTTATTTATTGTTATGCATTCTCGTGTAAAATTAAACCCATTCTGATATTTGAAAACAAACTCTAAGACGAAAAATAAAGATGAAAAAACTAAGGATATTTACAATAACTACAGAAAAAAAGTATACTATTCAATGCAATACGGTTAGCACAATGCCAAACTGTCTACCATCGCAGAGCAAAACAGCTAGGCAACCTTCAGCGCGTGTTTCCCTTTCGCCAGCGCCTTCTCCGCGCCAAAATCCATACAAAGGCTTTGTCGTTTTGTGCTGTGCGATAAGAGATATACTCCCGTTTTCTTGGAACTTCGAATTATCAACTGGTCTTCAAAGCACATTTTCTGCTCTAAAGCGGCTGAGGGTGGATTCCATAAAAAATTAAAGCAACACACAATGACGTATTCCGAAAAAGTTTAAAATCAAAGCTAAATATTTTTTGAATTTGGATGCGTTATATGGTGAAATAGTGTTTCGTTTCGGAATTTTAAACAGGAAAAATGCATTGAATTATAGGGTCAACTTTTTTCTTTACTTCCATATTTCTTGAAATTTATTTACAAAGTAAGGAATTTAATAATTTAAGAAATTCGCAATATGAAAAAGAAAATAATATAAATAAACATTTGACAGCAAACGTATTCGATTAAGATAGGCCATCGTAAGAACAACTTAAAAACATTGAATACTATTAGAGTTTATTAATTTATATACAGGTGTACAGAAAATAACAACGTTACAATGCACAAATGAGCAGGGATACTGCAGACACGTGTTTCGGCGTTACAAGGAACGCCTTTATCAATGCAAAAAAGTTGTGAGCTTATGGATGCACAGACATCCGACAAAAGCAACGGAAACAGAAGCGAAGAGCTTAAAAAACAAACATAGCGGATTACGTGAACACCAATAAAAAAATTCGAAGCCAAAAAAGATCCAATGGGAAAATAAAGAATGAACCGAAGCTTTCTACCAGGTACGAAATGGAAAGAAAGAATTCGATTGGCGACACGATAAGCCAAAAGGCTAACATAATAAAAAAACACCAGGTTAAACTGTTAACCGCAAGAACAAAAAAGAGCAGAATGAAAGAAAGCGAATCGGTAAATGAAAAAAAAAAATAAATAAATAAATAAAGACAAGTAGAAAATGGAAAATGCCAGCAAAATCAGAGGAATAAATTAGAAAGGTAAAAGGCAAAATTAGACAAAAGGACGCCAAACAGCAGAAAAATAAGGAATAGCATTGAGATCGTTAACTAAGTCAGAACTGTTTTTCAAAATATGAAAGGCTTCCCAAAAATCAAGATCTGATGGGTTGGGGCATTTTTGGACAATTTGAAAAGAATTAAAATCGAAAGAATGATTCTTTTCCCAACAATGTTGCGCAATACTAGACTTATTCAATTGTTGCTTTTTCACATAATTCTGATGCTCCTTTAAGCGGAATTTCAAAGCACGTCGCGTTTGTCCGATATAAGAGAGATTGCAATTGCAATTAATTTTATAAATACCACAACTATTAAGAGGATGAATGGGATCTTTAAGGGAAGAGAAACATAGTTTATTCGTAGGGGAGAATACCACTTGGAAATTGAAACGTTTGAGAATCTTAGCAACCTGATAACTCACAGAGGGAAAGAATGGTAAAACAACCAAATTCTTTCTAATGAAAGTTCTCTTAACAAAAGTTGTTTCGGATTTGTTAGAAAGTTTTTTAAAAATGGAATCAATCAAAGTATGAGGATAGTTTCTATCAAGAGCCACAGCTTTAAGATAGTTGAGTTCTGCTTTAAGAAGTTCCGGTGAAGAACAAAGATTAATAGCACGCTGAACAAAAGAATTAAATGCAGCATATTTTTGACTAGGAGGGTGAGATGAAAGTCGATGAGGAGGTAACGAGACAGCAAAAGGTTTGCGATAAACGGTAGTTTCAAAGCCGAATTCTGTTCGAGAAACTAAAACATCAAGAAAGGGAATGCAATTATCCTGTTCTTTCTCACAAGAGAATTGAATATGAGGATCAATAGCATTTAAAACGGATAAAACATCGTCATTATGGAACTGGTTATGGTTCATTAGAACAAAACAATCGTCAACATATCTAACGTAAAATTGAAACTGTAATTTTTGGAACAACTCAACCTCAAAATAATGCATATAAATATCACTAAGAATGGGGCTTAGTGGGTTACCCATAGCCAAACCATCTGACATAGTGTAAAATTGTCCATTAAAAGCAAAAGAACATTGTTCAAGGCATGTACGGGTAAGGAAAATTAATTCCTCAATTTCCTTAGAGGCAAAATGAAATTCTGAAAGTCTCCTTTGAAGGCATAACAAAGCACCCTCGATAGGAACGTTCGTAAATAATGATTTAACATCAAAAGAAGCCATAAAAGAATCCTTAGGAACGAAATTATGAATTTTCTTAACAAAATCTACAGAATTTTTAACTGTGAATAAATTATGAATCCTAAGTGGAGAAAACACAGAGACTAAATATTTAGCAAGTTTATAAGAAGCAGTACCGATATTGGAAACAATCGGTCTAAAAGGGATACCAGTTTTATGTACCTTGGGTAAAGCATAAAATCTAGCACAATTAGCAATAGAGGGAATAACAGAGCGTTTAACACTTAAAGGAATAGACTGAACCGACTTAACCGCAGAAGAAATCGTTTTTAACTCTTTTTCGCTAGGATCTTTCGAAATTTCAAAATACGGACCAGAAGAAATCAAATCATTAGTTTTATCAACATAAGATGATTTGTCAAGAACAACAATTTGACCGCCTTTGTCAGCTTTGGTAACAACCAGATCTGAATTAGAAATTAAATTCTTTACACTACGACTCACAGTATTAGCAAACATAGGTTTAGAAATTTTAGAATTGAAGTCAACGTTAGAAGCAATCAGATGCCGAACACACTCTTTTTGAGTGGATGATAAGGCACTATGTTTAAAAGCCTTCTCAATAGGAGCAATAAGTTTAGAAAAAGAAGATTTGCTCGCCACAGAAAAATTATCATTGCACTTTAGAGCCTCGATTTGAGACCTATCTAAAGGAACACTGGAAAGATTAACAACAGCATTTTTATTAACCACCGGTAAATTATCAGAGATAACAGAATTCGAATTTTTACAGAGTTTAGCCATTTTCTTTTTCAAAATAACCTGATGATTCTCCGAAAAACGAAGGGTTCTAAACCAAGATGTTCTATCGACAGAATCAAAATCGGAAATAGAATTTGAAACAGAAAGATGTAAATTGTAGAGTTCACGTTCAATATAAGATAATCGTTTCCTAGTTTCTTGGATCGAAGCTCTAAGTAGAGCTAATTTCGACCGAAAAATTACTTTGTCAATCTTGACAGAACGAGGTAAATTGCATTTCAACGAAATAAAATTCGGAATAATTTAGAATATTCGAAATATTATTATTTATTATATTATTTATAGAACATCTTGGTTTAGAACCCTTCGTTTTTCGGAGAATCATCAGGTTATTTTGAAAAAGAAAATGGCTAAACTCTGTAAAAATTCGAATTCTGTTATCTCTGATAATTTACCGGTGGTTAATAAAAATGCTGTTGTTAATCTTTCCAGTGTTCCTTTAGATAGATCTCAAATCGAGGCTCTAAAGTGCAATGATAATTTTTCTGTGGCGAGCAAATCTTCTTTTTCTAAACTTATTGCTCCTATTGAGAAGGCTTTTAAACATAGTGCCTTATCATCCACTCAAAAAGAGTGTGTTCGGCATCTGATTGCTTCTAACGTTGACTTCAATTCTAAAATTTCTAAACCTATGTTTGCTAATACTGTGAGTCGTAGTGTAAAGAATTTAATTTCTAATTCAGATCTGGTTGTTACCAAAGCTGACAAAGGCGGTCAAATTGTTGTTCTTGACAAATCATCTTATGTTGATAAAACTAATGATTTGATTTCTTCTGGTCCGTATTTTGAAATTTCGAAAGATCCTAGCGAAAAAGAGTTAAAAACGATTTCTTCTGCGGTTAAGTCGGTTCAGTCTATTCCTTTAAGTGTTAAACGCTCTGTTATTCCCTCTATTGCTAATTGTGCTAGATTTTATGCTTTACCCAAGGTACATAAAACTGGTATCCCTTTTAGACCGATTGTTTCCAATATCGGTACTGCTTCTTATAAACTTGCTAAATATTTAGTCTCTGTGTTTTCTCCACTTAGGATTCATAATTTATTCACAGTTAAAAATTCTGTAGATTTTGTTAAGAAAATTCATAATTTCGTTCCTAAGGATTCTTTTATGGCTTCTTTTGATGTTAAATCATTATTTACGAACGTTCCTATCGAGGGTGCTTTGTTATGCCTTCAAAGGAGACTTTCAGAATTTCATTTTGCCTCTAAGGAAATTGAGGAATTAATTTTCCTTACCCGTACATGCCTTGAACAATGTTCTTTTGCTTTTAATGGACAATTTTACACTATGTCAGATGGTTTGGCTATGGGTAACCCACTAAGCCCCATTCTTAGTGATATTTATATGCATTATTTTGAGGTTGAGTTGTTCCAAAAATTACAGTTTCAATTTTACGTTAGATATGTTGACGATTGTTTTGTTCTAATGAACCATAACCAGTTCCATAATGACGATGTTTTATCCGTTTTAAATGCTATTGATCCTCATATTCAATTCTCTTGTGAGAAAGAACAGGATAATTGCATTCCCTTTCTTGATGTTTTAGTTTCTCGAACAGAATTCGGCTTTGAAACTACCGTTTATCGCAAACCTTTTGCTGTCTCGTTACCTCCTCATCGACTTTCATCTCACCCTCCTAGTCAAAAATATGCTGCATTTAATTCTTTTGTTCAGCGTGCTATTAATCTTTGTTCTTCACCGGAACTTCTTAAAGCAGAACTCAACTATCTTAAAGCTGTGGCTCTTGATAGAAACTATCCTCATACTTTGATTGATTCCATTTTTAAAAAACTTTCTAACAAATCCGAAACAACTTTTGTTAAGAGAACTTTCATTAGAAAGAATTTGGTTGTTTTACCATTCTTTCCCTCTGTGAGTTATCAGGTTGCTAAGATTCTCAAACGTTTCAATTTCCAAGTGGTATTCTCCCCTACGAATAAACTATGTTTCTCTTCCCTTAAAGATCCCATTCATCCTCTTAATAGTTGTGGTATTTATAAAATTAATTGCAATTGCAATCTCTCTTATATCGGACAAACGCGACGTGCTTTGAAATTCCGCTTAAAGGAACATCAGAATTATGTGAAAAAGCAACAATTGAATAAGTCTAGTATTGCGCAACATTGTTGGGAAAAGAATCATTCTTTCGATTTTAATTCTTTTCAAATTGTCCAAAAATGCCCCAACCCATCAGATCTTGATTTTTGGGAAGCCTTTCATATTTTGAAAAACAGTTCTGACTTAGTTAACGATCTCAATGCTATTCCTTATTTTTCTGCTGTTTGGCGTCCTTTTGTCTAATTTTGCCTTTTACCTTTCTAATTTATTCCTCTGATTTTGCTGGCATTTTCCATTTTCTACTTGTCTTTATTTATTTATTTTTTTTTTTTTTTTTTTTTTCATTTACCGATTCGCTTTCTTTCATTCTGCTCTTTTTTGTTCTTGCGGTTAACAGTTTAACCTGGTGTTTTTTTTATTATGTTAGCCTTTTGGCTTATCGTGTCGCCAATCGAATTCTTTCTTTCCATTTCGTACCTGGTAGAAAGCTTCGGTTCATTCTTTATTTTCCCATTGGATCTTTTTTGGCTTCGAATTTTTTTATTGGTGTTCACGTAATCCGCTATGTTTGTTTTTTAAGCTCTTCGCTTCTGTTTCCGTTGCTTTTGTCGGATGTCTGTGCATCCATAAGCTCACAACTTTTTTGCATTGATAAAGGCGTTCCTTGTAACGCCGAAACACGTGTCTGCAGTATCCCTGCTCATTTGTGCATTGTAACGTTGTTATTTTCTGTACATCTTTAGCACAAAGGTATTTGTAAACTTTATATACAGGGTGTCCACTCCAATCGTGGACCAATAGCTAATTTCTAAACCGTTAGAGATAAGCATATAGTTTATTTAGGAAAAAATCTCCAAATTACGAAAGGAATTTTGGGTCTATTCAATGTTTTTCAAAAAATCAAATTTTGAAAGAGTTACGAAATTTAAATTTTTATACAGCCCCCCAGTCCTATTAATCATATTTAGTAAAAAATTCTTGACACTGTAACGTTTAAAACTAAAAAAAAATCACTCTTCTACCATAAAAATTGACCGAGTTATGACGTTTTGAAAAATCAAGATTTTGAATGATTTCGCATACGGTCCCTTAAGCGATCTCTCGATGACGTCATGAAATAATGCAAAATCTTGATTTTTCAAAACGTCATAACTCGGTCAATTTTTGTGGTAGAAGAGTGATTTTTTTTTAGTTTTAAACGTTACAGTGTCAAGAATTTTTTACTAAATATGATTGATAGGACTGGGGGGCTGTATAAAAATTAAAATTTCGTAACTCTTTCAAAATTTGATTTTTTGAAAAACATTGAATAGACCCAAAATTCCTTTCGTAATTTGGAGATTTTTTCCTAAATAAACTATATGCTTATCTCTAACGGTTTAGAAATTAGCTATTGGTCCACGATTGGAGTGGACACCCTGTATTTATTTTATACATGCTAAATTCTAATTGCTGAAGTGTACTTAGACTCACTTTTCCAATATCAAATTATTAATAAATATTTCACTTCCACTTAGTTCTGCAAAAAATGTTAAGCAGCGTTTTACATTTCTTGCGACAAAATCCCTTACTTGGGTTTAAATAAAAGTAAATGTGTGCGACTTATAATTAGTGATCAAATGCGTCACAAGAATTTTTAAATAGATATTTATCTTATGACTCTTTGTGTGTTCTGTACGCTGTTTCAGTGTTTGTGAATGCTAGTACTGTTACTTCATCTTTTTTTTAGGCTTGTACTCTAGGAGAATTGGTTCAAAGGAAATAGTTGCTGGTGATTAGCAGCTAAACTATTATTGATTGCTCAGCAATAAATATTATGAACCATATGAGGGGGGTGGTGAGCATATTTCAACATTATCAAAGGAATTGCTGCCAAGACATCAATCTTATTATTTCTTTTATGTGTTTAATTTTAACAATTTTTCATTTTCAGTTGTCATTGGAAATAAATTATAATAAAAAAGGAATCATTGTCTATATAATTACATTAAAACTTGTGATAAAATAGGGATTATTAAAACTAAATATTCAATGCTGTTTCATGGAATTTCAAATGAACAGTTCAAAATTATGGCATGGTATACTTAAAACCATCAAAGGATTAACAAGGTTTTTTTTTTTTTTTTGGACAAGCCATAACTGATGAAAGGACAACATGAAGATTTTTAGTTTTTTATTTTTTTTGCAGAAATTTACTTGAAAATGATAAAATACAACATTATAGTTTGACAAATACAAAATAATATACATTTTTATGTTCGGTTTGTTTAAAAGAGTGCATTGCAATACAAAAATTATAAACCATGTTTTCACAATATTGACATCAACTGCAACATACATTTTTTAATACATAAACTGAGAGCAATCTAGTCTTAAAAGGATTACTCTAAAAAAAAAAATTCTTTTTTTGTTTAGATTTCTATGTTTCCAGACCTCGTAGAGACTTTCAAAGAAAATCAACACAAAATACCATCGAATGGTTGTCAGGAAAAATATTAAAATACTGGTGATATTAATCATTAGATAGAATAACATTCATTTATTCAATGTCCTAGGTCAGGTGAAGTTGCATTTCGCTGGTTTAAATTTATGTTTTTTCCTAAATTTCTGCTTCGCTTTATTTTTCTTTTAATATTACTTAGTCAACACAATAATTAGGCAATATGTCACGTATAACGCTGGATGTATCAAAATAATTCATTTTTTAAGACTATTTTAACGCGTACTAATCATTCACGTAGGAAAATAAAATGGCGAGCGAACGGTGAAATTTAGGGAATTGCGCCAAATGCAAAACGAGCTTGATAAGAAGCCAAATGCGGCATCCATTCTTTCTCCTTGCTCTGCGATGGTAGACAGGTTGGCATTGTGCATACGGTTATGCCTTTTCCAAGTTAAGAAAAAAAAAAATCTGGTATGGACCCCACACTACTTCCTTTTACATATGAATTTCTTAGTAGATACCTTAAGTGTTAAAATAGTGCTTGGAGCGAGCAAGATGACAATTCAAACATTTTTTACACCCCTAGTTTGCCACGAAACAATCTAAAAAAAATGTTTTACAATGATAAATTTTCTCAATATCGCCGATTTTACTATCATAAAGAGGATTTTTCACAAATTATCGCCAATAGCAACAAATTGAACCAAAATTCAAAAAAAAAAAAAAAAACGCCCAATTTGTCGCCAAGTTGGCAACCAAAAGCTTGGCGATATATCGCCAATTGGTCCGGGCCAATTCATATCACTTGTCAGCATCGAAATTAACACTGATTTACCCCAAAAAAGGGGTAAAACTCCCCCTTGGAAACATTCGAATGCAACCACAAGAGGAGGTGCACAATTAGACCACCCTCAGAGCCTACATACCTAACGAGAAGCTTCTACGGCATATAGTTTTTGAGTTTTGCGACATACATACGCACATACATATTTACGTACATACAGACGGCACGATAAAACTCGTCGTAATTAACTCGGGGGTGGTTGAACATGATTTTTCGGCTGGTTATATGTTGGTAAGTACATACACACGTGCTGACAGGTCGAAAAAACTACTCAGCATTCATTCGGGGGTGAGCAAAATCAAAATTTAGACCCAAATTTGAGTGATTTTTTTTTTCGCGATCACAATACTTTCTTTACTACGTAAAAGGAAGTAAAAAGCTTGAACTTTCAGCAAATTTGTGATGAACGTTTAAGCTTAATACGTCAAGAGCAATCAATTGTATAATAACAGGGATTAAAATACTTTTAATTTATTCTGGCGAGAGATTTCTCTTATCTTTTTTCTGCTTTTTATGAGGATTAAGAGGTTTTTGCGAGCTATTACTTTTTATTGCCAAAGGCGTTATTTTTTAAGAAATTAAGTTTCTTTTCAATAAAAACTGAAATATTATTCAAAACATATCTAAAAGGTGAAAATGAAGACTATAAGTGTTACAGAGAGTATTTCTCTTTCATTTCAGAAAATATATTATTGACTAGTTTTTTGGAATAAGAAGTTACACGTACTGTAATACACAAAAAATTCATATATACATAATAATAATTTAAAAATCAATGCATTTGAAGAAAATAAATCACTACTTCATGTCCACTATTCTACAAAATGTCTCAAAAATTCATCATGTGGATGTATCTGGATATTTATAAAGCATCCAGCAAAGCCAAGAGTTAGCTTTGGATGCGCCTGAGGGTTATTTAAAACAAATGCTACAGACAGACTTACAGATATACTCGTTGGGGATTTGCCAATGACCATGTGTATGCACGCTGGTCCCTTATACTGACACATCAAGAGAAATAATAATGAATGTAACAGAATGAGTGACAAAAATAAAAATGCTTGCTAAGAGCTGACGGCATGGGCACGGCGGCGAAGATTTGAGCGTTACACCCCCCCCCCCCCCCCGAGGCGTTCTAGAGCTTTGAACATTTGAGACATTTTGAATGAAAATTATTAGATACTGTGAATTTTGAACATAACACATATTTATAAGCCTTATAGAGATTGAAAACTAAAAGCTATGCATGGCCGCGGTCGCAGGCTAGTCATTTAGAGTGGTCAGGGGGGTCAATTGCCCCTCCTAGCACTTAGAAACTAACGTATTTACATATAAGTAGGCATGTTTTTCGTTGTTTTCCAATGAAGTTGTACTGTGTTCCACCCTTTGGCCGCCTAACTTTGAATGACCATAACCCCCTGGAAATATTGAAATGACGATCCTGCGCAGCCGGCAGATATACAAGTTAGCGAACAAACATTCGGCTGAGTTTTTAAACATGGTTCAATGGCGTCGCACTCAATCGGTGGATAAACTATTTGAATCAAACGTCAAAACAAAAATTCCAACTTGAATTCACGAAAACATAGCCTCCACAACATTATACATCCACATAAGAACATGTGAATAAAACCTCCCCCATCCCTCCCCCGCACACACAAACAGAAGATTAATTATAACCGTTCGAGTCCAGTTGCGAAAATCCAAAGTCCAAGTCGAAAATCTTTTAAATCCTCTCACAATTACGAAAGTTACACAAGTAGAATTTATAATACTGGCGTGGAGGAAGAAACCATTGAAATAAAGATTTTTTTTTTTTTTTTAATTTAAATGAATCATTTCTAAATTAATAGTTTTGTTATTTTTGAACCCCCGAGGCATCAAGAAAGGAGGTTATAAGTTTAACGTGTCTGTGCATCTGTCGATCTGGGTATCTGTGCGCTGTTAAAACTACAGGTTGTACAACACCAGCGGCAACTTCTGAAGGTTGACACATGACTCTCTATGGCACCCTTGAAAGTGACATCTGGTTCCTTAGGGTACCGTGGTTTACCCATGGGGTGCCATGAGACGCCCATAAGGTGCCACATGGAGCCAAATGTCACCTTCAAGGTTACCATAGGGATTCAAGTGGCACCCTGCAGGGGGGTGCTTCTGGTGCTACAACGTTTCACTCTTAAAAGTGCCTTGTGCAAGCTGTAGTTTTAGCAGTGCGTGTTTGTCTGTGGCACACTCTAGCCAGTAAACGGTTGGGCTGACTTTGAAAAATTTGTTTATTTGTTCAAAGGCGAGTCGATCGAGAATGTCCTAATTAGTTATGTCGTGTCTTCGGATGACCATAATTAACGAAGATAATAATTAAAAACTTTTGAAACGTTTTTTGAGATTTTTTAAGTGAGAACATACTTGAAAAATTTAAAAAAAAAGGGAATCAAAAGAAAGAAAAAAAATTTCTGCGTCTGATAAAATTGGTTTTTAACTTGTAATAGTAAACTCAAACCATAACGATTTTTAGTAAATGCGATTAAGATTTTTTCACAAGATTGGGAACCGGTATCATTGTTGACCGACAAGGTAAGAAAAATCGATTATTTAAAATGCTAATCTGTTACCAGTTTCTATTTGTTAACAATTAAAATACATGTCATTAATTTTAGTGTAATTATTTTATATTTTTCCTTTTTATTCTGCTTTTGCAACTAGCAAATTTTACTAGCAAGGATTATCTTTCCTAAAATCTGTTCACCATGTCCTCTCGAAAACAAATTAATATATTTAAATTTTAATTGCTTTCTGACCAGTAAAGTTCGTTTTAATATAAGATCGTCAATCAGGATCGGAGATTTTTTTAATTTTTAATTTAATCTTAGTGCTCGTTTAAGGATTTTTTTATCAGTGTAAAACTTTCTCAATACCCTGTATTTTATACAGCAAGGATTTAGGAATGTTTTTGACCGAATAAAGACACTGAACATCATCTTATTACAAATACGAGCTTCAATGCACAGAAGAGAAAAAATAATTTGCAATGAAACATCGCAAAATATTATATGCTCAGTATCATTTGAATAATGATTTTTGTGCTTCATAACAAAATAAATTGCCTCTCCTTATAAAATAAGAAGAAAACCATTAAGTACTACAACGCTTTTAGATTTTACTTATGCTCTTGCAAATTAAATTCATAAATTATTCATGTTTGAACGAGTTCTTTTAACAACAATAAAATTTAATTTCATGGCAGGCATGTTTTTATCACCTCAGCCATGTTAATTAAACTTATAATCTTTGCATAAAATCTTCCTTTTAGCATATTAACATAAATCTATTTAAAAGACCCTGTTATTGAAAAACTACCTCTGCATCGCTGTGCTTTAACAGTTAAGTAACAGTTTGATTTTATTAACTTTATGATGAGGACTTTAAAAGAAAAAAAGCTTCTTCAAACTTAGTACTTGAGTACTTAAAGCTAAAAAAAAAATTTAATGTAGTAACATTAATGTCATCGAAAATTGTCTCATAAATATGCAATTATTTTGTACTTGAAATAATTCATTACAACTGACAAACTTTAAAAATATGAATGAAAAAAAGAAAAGACACATGAATAACAATATTTTATCATGAAATATATGCATTGTCTCCCTTCCCTCTAGCTTTGTAATTAGTATTGTAAAATAAAATAATAGTTTCTATGATTCTCTTTCCAATTTTTCAAACTTATAGTAATGCAGATGTTTTGGAAGTCAATTTTGATTTACTCATATATACAACTTTCGTATTGATAGTATCTGTTACAGCAAAATTTGGCAAGCATTTCATCCAAAATTTTGTCATGAATCGTAAAAAAAAAAAAAAAAAAAAAAACATAGTTATAATAGGTGATGGATGATTGCGTATGAGGCATTTGGTGTAGAAGAGATGTATCCCACAAAAAGTTTTATTTTTCCCATCTTTTACTTTCTTCTACATCTAATATGCAGATGAAGGCATTGGATTCGTAAAAATGTTCGAATTTTGAAGTACTTGCTTTCTTAGAAAGTGTCGAGTCTATTTTGACCATTTTTGGAAATTATATGTCTGCCTGCATGTGCTTGGCCAGCTTTCTGTAGCTGCTATATCGCAAAAATTACTGGATGAAACGAATGAAATTTGTTACACATTATCCGTACCTCAGAGCCAGACTAAAACAAGTCCATTTTCATTACTTTCCAGAAGAGTGTAAAAACGTTTGTCTGATGAACACAAAGGATGGGACTCGCGATCTTTTAACGATGCTAAATAACTGCGAAGGAATTTCATTTATGGAATAACGTTCATATGGGTCGATGCAGAATGAGATTCTGCATATAATCTCTTCTCTATCTTCTCTACTAATAATAAAGCTGAAGGTTTGTCTTTCTTTCTGTCCTTCTGTCTGTCTGTTACGCGCGTAGCGCCAAAACCGTTCGGTCGATTTTCATGCCACTTGGTACAAAATTAGTTTGTAGCATGTAGTTTTGCACCTCGAAGCGATTTTTCGAAAATTCCATTTCGTCCTTTTTCTATTCGAATTCTTAGCAGAAATTCGATAAAATAGGGAAGAAATATTTCATACACATTTTCAAGTCTTATGTCATTCGAAAGCTTGAAATTTTCTGCACAAAATGAAGTTTTTACGAAGTTTCTACGATCATCAGGAGAGCTGTAACAATTGTTTTTAGAATCCCGGAATTCAAGGCTTACCTTCAGTAAAGCAAGCCAAACGATTTCAAAATGGTTCAGCTCGAGAAAACAATTTGTTTGAAAAGAGACATGAAATGAATTATTTTATCAACGGAAATCAACTTTTCATGTTGTTACCATGGTTACCTGTTCACACCTATTTTTGTTTCGTTCTTTTTCCAGCGTTGCCAGACGTAGCTACGGTAATATTTTTTCGGCCCAAATAAGGAGCGTAGTATTTTTCTGGCAACCCTGTTTCCAATATACTAATAAATTAAAAGATTTGGCGGATTTTTTTTTTCATTTTCATAGATTTCGCATTTCAGCAACATTGATTTTGGCAACGTTTGGAAACAGTAGTATTTTGTAATATTTTTTTTAGAGGAAGCGTAGTATTTTTTTGTTTCAATTCTCTGGCAACCCTGTCTTTTTCCCGGTGAAAATGTTTTGGGACCTTACTTGGCGCGTTTTTGCGTGTCTCGCGGAAATGAAAGCTTCGAGAGAAACTACGCAAAATAGCCAGGGTTACCATGCTTGGCGCGCCTATCGCCCATTTAGCGAGAAAAGGGTACCTAAAGCACAGATTAACCAAATATCGTATCAATTGCGTTGTTGCATCGTTCTTTTTAAAGTGTTTCATTTCGGAAAATGTATTGTTTTGTTTTTAAAGCTAGGAAAGAAAACTTTCTTCTTCTTTTAAAGTTTGGTAAGATTTCTGTTGGTTTCTGTGAGCAACAAAATTGTTCTTATTTTCTCTTTTGGCTAATTTTTTTGCATCTCCCCTTGGGGGTGCATTCGAATGTTCCAAGGTATATTCGTCAGTATTTGCTGCCAATTTGGCGACATATCGCCAAGTTAGCGAAAAAAATTGTTTTCTTTTTTTTATTTGGACTCAAATTGGCGCTATTGGCGATATTTTGCGAAAAATCCACTGAATGATGTTAAAATCGGCGATATTTAGGAGATTAATCATTGTAAAACATTTTTTTTGCATTGTTTCGTAGCAAACTAGGGATATAAATTTTTGAACTGTTATCTTGCTCATTCCAAGCACTATTTTAGCACATAAGGCATCTTCTAAGAAATATACACGTAAAATTAAGTAGCGTGGGGTCCATACCAGATTTTTATATCATACTTTGAAGGAATTATAGTTGAATTACAACTAAAATAGAGCATTTTTTCTGCTATATCAATTATTTTACAAATGAACTTTTAATGTTATATCACGGGCAAAGCCGTGCGGGTACCGCTAGTGCAGTAATAAAATGAAAATTGAAGTTTTCAGACTTACGCTAGTCTGGCTCTGAGGTACGGGACATCCCATCTGAATTGGTGCCTATATAAGTTTTGGAAGCCGCTTATTCCAAGGCGACCTTTATTAATAAGTTATATACTCCGTAAAGCTAACACGTAATAAAAAATAAAGTTCCTATCGAAGTAGGGATAAAAATAATACTAATAATTAAAGTACGACATTATTGAAATAGTCAAGTAATAAATTAAAGGACAGTAACTTGATTGCAGAAAGTATTTACATCTAGCTAATTATTTATTCATTGATTTTTGAATTTATTATTTTCATTATTATTATTATTATTATTATTATTATTTTGCTGATTCTATTAACTACAGGAAATAATAATAAACTTTTTGAATGAAAGAAAAAGGGTCCCTTCGTAAGAGCTCATATCAATGAATCTATAATACGAATGTTGAAATAAAGTATCTCCAATACTCACCATGGTCACTAAAAATTATCAAATATCGCGAATATTTATTGCGCCTGTTTTTACATGGATATACTTGCCGAACTACAAAAAGTATTTATTGACGTTTTTTCTGAGCTGAAATACGGTTATATAAAGTTAACATTTATCAGTTATTAATTATAAGGAAAGTATAAACAAAATTATGAACATAAAAATAATTATTCACATAAAATTAAGAAGTCCTTCTATTTTTGCACAGCTCCCTTACCTAGAAACCGTCGAAAAGGTTTTAAACCTTAAAAGTACTCCTCTGGCAGAAACGTGTACTACTAAACTGTACTGTGCACACTTCCACTGAAATAACAAGGATTACATATGAATGGGTTTATGTGAGAATAATAGTGAAACCGTTAAGCATAAAAACTATCAGCATGAACTGATAAATACACCTATGAAAAAGTATAAATTCGTAACTGTTCCAACTGTATCATTTGTCAATGAGTACTTCATAGCCATTATTTTTTACACAGCAAAAAATTGGTGTTTTTTTGACAGTATAATACAGTACATTTCATAGTAATAAACTAAAAATTTCTAATTTTATGGTAATTAACTATAAAATTGCTAATTTTACAGTAATAAACTGTAAAATTGCTAATTTTACAATACTAAACTAAAATTTGATAATTTTACAGTTCATTACTGTGCATTTTACAGTTTTAAATTTTAACCTCTTTTCAGTATTATACTGCAAAAACAAGGTTTTTTTTTTTTTGCAGTGTAGGCAAATTCGTTCCTTCCTTCTTTATAAATAACAAAGGTGTCAGTCAAAAGAAAGGAAGAAATATTTGCATCCGACTACTGAGCAAATGTTTTAAAACCAAAAGCTAAGTTTCGTTCAAATATGCAAATTTTGACAGAACAGATATGTAAGATTTTCAAAAAAAAAACAAAGCATTTAAGCAAAAAAAATTTGAAGAACGAACGGAAATAAAAAGTCGTTTTTTAATTAAAAATCTATAAGCTGAAGTGGTGGTTTAAAAAACGAAGCAGCACATCAATAATTCTTCATTAATTTAATTGTAGCACTCCAGATGCGGCAACGTTCATTCGAATTAAATTTACATCAAAAACAAAAACGCTTGCTTTAAAAGCCTCATCGGAGAGAGATTCGTTAAGAATAATGAGAATTTTTCATCTTTTCTCGACGGAATTTCATCAATAATTAATATTCAAGACTTTTTTTTATTTTTCTCTCTACATTACTTGTATGTATGGATAACTTGTTGAAATGTTTGGAATACTTCAGGTAGATAGTCATAATGCATCAAAACTTCAAAAATATGTTCAACTTTTTTTATTTATCTTTCAGTTAACGTGATGTCAACGCTTATTCTAGGTTGGATATTATTTGAAAAAAATTTTTATGGATGTTTCTTTTACTATGTCACTGTCAATATGCTTATAGTAAGCAGGCCCGTCATTTGGGTGTTGGGGGAGGGGGAGGGGTAATTGCACTCCACTTCCCGGCTTTGTTATATTACTGTATATACACTGCTCAAAACAATTAGGGGAGCAAGCAAAAAAATGAAGAAAACCGTGCAAGACAGCCATGGATTGGCGTACAATGGATAGTACGCGTGTATCAATGCACAATACAGAAAAAAAGACCGAAAAACTTTGGAATTAATCTTTAATTCTTTGAAAATGTGGAAAAAACATAAAAAGGTGATTTTGGGCAACAATATGGATACATGTAAAAAATGAAAAAAAGGAACTGTTTAGACATGTTGCATGTGCTTTAATAAGGCGTGTAGTCTCCTTGAACAGCTAAGACTGCTACACACCTGTTTGGTATGGATGCGATACGCTTATGGGTCTGAATTTGGGGAGTACTGTTCCACTCCTCAAGAAGTGCAATCTCCAAGTCTCGGACAGTAACAGGCGACCTTTGTCACTCAGCAATGCATCTTCAGAGCATGGCCCAAATATGATTGATTGGATTCAGGTCAGTAGAGCACGCTGGCCATTCCATACGCTGCATTTTTTCAGCTTCAAGCATGTTCTCCACCAGACGAGCTCTCAGCGGTCGAGCAATATCGTTTTGAAAAACAAAGGAATATCCAATAGCATCCATAGGGGGAGGGGTAATTTCACTCCACTTCCCGGCTTGTTATATTACTGTATATACATATAAGTAAAACTGTTTCTTGCTTTTTTTTTAATGTGTGTGTGTGTGTGTGTGTGTGTGTGTGTGTGTGTGTGTGTGTGTGTGTGTGTGTGTGTGTGTGTGTGTGTGTGTGTGTGTGTGTATGTGTGTGTGTGTGTGTGTGTGTGTGTGTGTGTGTGTGTGTGTGTGTGTTTACATTGAGTATATACTAGGGTGTCCCAAAAAAACCGAAAGTCGGAATTTTTTAACGCATACCCTTTTATTTTTTTCCTTTTTACATCAAAACAATTGTAAAAAAAGTTTCATGCAATTTGAACAATGCTAACCCGTGCCGACTTGCGTCCGAAAGTACGAACTAGCCCTTTTTCCTTAGGACATATCGAAAAAACTTTTTTTGGAAATTCAAAATTTCATGTTGATAAAACGCATCCCCTGTGTCCCCACGTGTCCCACAAAATCATTTATACAAATAAAAAAATAGTTAGGTACCCCACGGGAGGCTTAAAATTCATAATTTTCTTCAAAAAACAGCTTTTTTCTATGTATTTTGTAAAAAATAAGAGATAAATTTAAGAAATTATCAGTATGAAAAATATGAAGCATAAAGTATATAATTAGCGCAAAATAGAAGTTTTCTTACTTATTTTATATTTATTTCTTCTTCAAATTACTCAAAATTACGGGTTTTTTCAAGTTTTAAGTTACTTTTCCATTTAAAATACATCTTTTTAATAATTGAAGTTAAAAAACAACCTAAATAAAGCACAAATTAGGTAGAAAGTACAGCATGTACGCAGTACATGCTGTAGTACATGCTGTAATTTCTACCTAATTTGTTATTTATTTAAGTTGGTTTTTAATTTCAATTATATTTCAGTACAGAGCTTATTTTTTCATTTTTCATTTGCTTATTTTTTATTATTCATCTGCAGATGCTGTTTTGAAAGTATGTTCTTTAGTGATTTTGGGACTTAATATTTTCTTTAAGTGTATCTGCAATTTAAAATTCATAAATGATGCAATTAATAAATAGAAAAACCAAATATTTAAAGAAATATATAAATTTTAAGACTCGTGCTGGGTGCCTAGTTTCTTTTCTCTAAAACTTTGAATTAACGTTTGTTTAATCTCAAAGTGATTGTCGAAAATATTTATGGCAATTTCAAAAATTACAAACTATGCCGACTTGTGCTTGAAAGTGTAAACTAGTACTTGTGTTCTTAGCCGAATCGAAAATAATGGGGAGAGGGAGGAAGTAACTAATTGTTTAATTAGTTACTTCCTCATATTGCGCATTTGTTACCTGTTATTTTACTATTTTGCTGAGAAAACAATTGATAATTTCATATCAGTTAAAAACCAGTCTTTGTTTACTGGGCTCAAAATTGACGATAGTTTTCTCAATGAGAGTCCTTCTTTATGGGCGAATAACATTAAATTCCTTGAAGGAAAAAAGATGGTCTTAGTGCTTAGAGCAGTAAATGATGACACTAAAAGCTGAAATTGCGGTAAACTTGATGCAGGACTTTCATGGTTTGCTAACAGCTGATGAGGCGCAAAAACAATTTTTGTTACGTCGCGTTCAAAAGCACCGAAAGATATACCCTGACTGCAATAAACAAACATTGAAACGAAGGTATGTTGAGGAATGCTTATTGTACTGTAATGTTGTAGTAAATATATATTGTAAATAAATTGCTGTCATATTTTTTTTCCATTTATTTTTTTTCAATTCGTTTATTTTTCTATTTATTTATTTTAACTATTTATTTATGTGAAATTACCGATACATTTAAAGAAAATATCAAGCTCCAAAATCACTAAAGAACATACTTTCCGATGAATAATAATAAAAAAAAAATGTAGCATTTAAAATGGAAAAATTTAATTTAAAACTTGAAGAAAAAAATTAGTTTTGAGTAATTTGCGGGAGAAACAAATATAAAATGAAAGAAAAAACCTGTATTTAGCTCTAATTATATACTTTATGATTCAAATTTTTCATCTTGATAATTTCTTAAAATTAACTCTCATAGTTCACAAAATACATTGAAAAAAAAAATTTTTAAGATAATTATGAATTTTAAGCCTCCCGTGGGGAACCTAAATATTTTTAAATTTGGATAAATGATTTTGAGCTACATGTGGGGACGTAGGGGAAGCATTTTATCAACATGAAATTTTGAATTTCCGAAAAAATTTTTTTTCGATTTATCCTAGGGAAAAAGAGCTAGTTAGTACTTTCGGACGCAAGTCGGCACGGGTTAGCGTTGTTCAAATTGCATGAAACTTTTTTTACAATTGTTTTGATGTAAAAGGAAAAAAATAAGAGGGTATGCTTTTAAAAATTCCGACTTTCGGTTTTTTTGGGACACCCTAGTATACCCTTTGCCGCCCACCCCCCTCCCGGAAAAATTCGAAATGACGGATCTGATAGAAAGAAAACTTCTTGTTTGGGAAAAATGTATGTTAGTTTGGTTTTCTTGATGCACTGGACTAAAACTGAAATCCATCCCGTTATTAAAAACCATAAATAAATACCACATAGATTAAAGACAAGGGTAGAGTTATGTACGTAGTGTAAAGTATCCTTTGTCGGATGTCTGTGCATCCTTAAGCTCATAATTTTTTTGCATTCAAAAAAGTGTTCCTTGTAACGCCGAAACACATGTCTGCAGTATACCTGCGTATTTGTGCTTCTTTAACGTTGTATTTATACTTTACATTTATTGCACAAAGGTATTTATATACTTTGTGCACGTACATTTATGCACGTAGTGTTTGTGAAATGTAAAATTTTAAATCATGTCATTTTAAAGACCATTCGTTTGCAACAGAGATAGTTTTTAATTGGGTTCTGTTTAACAGTAGTCAACTGATTCCAATTCCGGAAATTATCAGCAGTGATGGTGCTCCGAATTTCTAAATGAGATAATTAATGATACTGACTTTAGTGGCTGTTATAATGTAGTTTAAATCAGAACTTATATCTTTAATATATTATTAGGGCTTATGTTTTTTAAATAAAATAAAATCAAAAATAAACTAAAATAGGGGCACAATAGACGCCGCAGTATGCTTTCGAAAAAGTAACAGCCTTTAAAGAAAGTATCAAGGCAATACTTAAACTAATAATTATATAATCCTAGAATTTCCCGATTTAGGAGTGAGAAAGTAAAACCAATTAATTTTCAAAACAAACTGAAGATATTTAAAGAAGAAATATTTGCACACACGCCTCCCTCATCCAATATAGATGACGTATCTCTTTAAATGCTTTAAGTTCCCCCTCAAAAGCGAGGGCCCCCTGAAAAGAGAGAAAGATCTCAAAGCAACTCTTTCAAAGCAACTCTTAGAAAGGGTCTAGAGGCAATGCGGGAAATTATAGGCCTGTGAGTCTAACTTCAATGGTTTGTAAAATTTTTGAAACATTGATCAAAATTAAGATTATGAATTTCTTAGATAATAATGGGCTGTTGACTAGTTAGCAGTATGGTTTCAGAAAAGGTAAATCGTGTGCTACTAATTTATTACATTTCTACGACAAGGTTACCATGGCTTTAGATAACAAAAAGTGTGTAGATGTTTACATAGATTTCCAAAAAGCTTTCGACAAGGTGCCTCATGTAACACTACTCAGTAAATTAGCTGATATAGGAATAGGAGGTAAAATTCTAGTTTGAGTTAGAATTTGGCTGACAGGAAGGAAACAAAGAGTAGTTGTTAGGGGTAACTATTCTAAATGGAGTGAGGTTTTAAGTGGGGTTCCCCAAGGATCAGTTTTAGGTCCCCTTTTGTTTATTATTTTTATGAACGATATTCATGAAAATGTTTCTGGAAACATGAATTGTTTTGCTGATGATGTAAAAATTATGGGGGTTGTAGAAAACGACGAAGAAATAAATAAGCTGCAACAGGATTTGGATCATGTTACTAAATGGGTAAACAAGTGGGGTATGGCAGTTAATGTTGGGAAATGTCAAGTGCTGCATTTAGGTCATGCAAATAAGCATACAAGCTATTATTTACAGGGTTCAGTCATTAGTAAGGCAGATAATGTTATGGATCTAGGTGTCTTAATAAATCAGGACTTCAAGTTCAGCCAACAGTGCAGCATAGCTAGTAACAAAGCCAATAGGATTTTTGTGTTTATTAATAGATCTATTTCAAACAAATCTAAAAAGATTCTTCTGCCTCTATATAGAAGTTTGGTAAGACCTCATTTGGAGTATGCTGTTCAGTTTTGGTCTCCTTATCTGAAGAAAGATATTAATGTATTAGAAAGGGTACAGAGAAGGGCTACAAGGTTAGTAAACGGATTTTCTAATCTAGACTATGATTCCAGACTTAGAATACTTAAAATGTATAGTCTTGAGCAAAGGAGAACCAGAGGGGATATGATTCAATTATTTAAATTTATTAAAATGAATGATGTAGCAGTGTTGGATTTTTGTACGGAAAGCAGGACAAGGGGTCATCGTTTTAAGCTGTTTAAACCTCAGGCTAACCTGGAAATTCGAAAAAATTACTACTTTAGCAGGGTAGTGGGAACTTAGAACAGTTTACCGGAGAGGCGGTAAGGAGCAATGGAGTAGATAGCTTTAAGAGGGCCATTGATCTTCATTGGGGTCTTTAATTTGACTAGGACCAGCCCAGTTGGGCCTAGAGCCTGCTGCTGGTCGTCGCATTTGTATTTGTATTTATTTCTATTAAAAATTTCAATCTACGCCATGAGCTGAGCACTCTTTTTGGGAACCCTGATTAAAAAGAAAAAGATACGAGAGCAAAAGAATTAGTAAAGTAAGAAGTAAACTGTTTTAAAGTGATGCAATATTGGAATCTTTTCTACCATCTTCTCTACATCCAAGAAGTTAGGAATAAAAATAGCGCCAGCTTTTTTTCAGATTTGGTCATACTCTCAGAAAGTAAACTGTTAAAAGTACGCAAATCGTCATCACAATTCAAGAAAAAATTTCATCCGTAACAAAAGTCGAGAATCGAAGAACAGAAAATATGTGATAAGAAAACAACGTGAGCTATATAAGAAAAAATAAAGAAGGAAATGAAATCTCGGATTTTGATCATAAAACAGTTCTCTTTGTCTACTCCAAATGCTAAGGTCTTGAATTGCAATGTCCTAATCCCTGATATACGACCACGTTGTTCTATCAAAAAGAGCAAACATTTGTACAGATATTCAATTCTCATTGTTTTCTTCTTTTCTTGAAAAGAACGTGATTTTAGTAACGAAAAGCTATGAGCGAAGGATACTAGTTTCCTACGAGTAAACTTTTCAAGTTAAAAGAACAAAATTGTGATCAATAATGTCACAAATATTTGGTTATGCATTGATATTAAAGTTTTTTTTTTTTTTGCGAGTATGTTTGAGTAGCAGGCTATCTTTTAGAATATTTTTGAAAACAGCTTGTATTTGAATGAAGTAAAGAAGAAAGTTACCTTAGAAAAATCGACTATATGAGTGAACAGCAATTTTGAAGAAAATGGAAAAATAGTATTCATTATTTAGCACTATTTTATTAACAGAGAGTGTTTCCATTTGGCGAAGGTAGGCGACATTATTGTGATTTGACAAAAGCAGACGGAAGAATTTTACACATGAACAATACAAAGGTACTGTCTCATTATAGTAGATCACTAGGCTTGGCATATTTTTAATCTTGGCGATTGCTATTTCTTTTCTTCAATGCGCCATATTCAATCAATGTTGTGCCACCACAGGCCACATATATTTAATTTTTATATTTAAAAAGTTTCCAAACAGATTTCAGCTTTTTTTTTTTTTGCATTTATTTAGTTATCTATTTATATCACAGAGCTATACTTCTATCACTTTCTGACATAGATTCTAGAGCTTTCAAGCAGACAGAACCATATTCATTAGCGTACAGGAATATATCTAAAGTACAAGCAGCACAACTGGCAATAAAACGGACAAAAGGTCGCATATCACCTTCATTAGCAAGTTGCAAATACTCGTTATATCGAGATCTGTCTTGCTTCAAAATTATAACTGGAGGATAACCAGATCGCATTAAGATAAGATTCATCAACAACCTAGCAGTCCTTCCATTACCATCAACAAATGGATGGATATTGACCAATTTATAATGAGCCAAAGCTGCCAGCTGTATAGGATGTAACATGACAGCACTGTCCGAACGAAGCCACTCAACAAAACGTTCCATAAGCTCCTCAACTTCAGATGCAGGGGGTGGGACATGTCCTCCTACAAAAACTTGTCTCAATCGGAATGAACCTGCTCCTACAGGATCCACATAACCCATAATCCTTTTATGCATTTGCTTGATTTCTGCAACAGTGATTGCTGAATCTTGACTGATAAGAAACTTGTTGATGTACCTCAAAGCAAATTCAAGTCCCAAAATCTCATTATGTTCCATTATGCTTTTCCCAATGACTGCCATTTTCGTTTCCACCACGTAACGTGTTTCGCTGAGAGTCATGGTATTTCCTTCTAAAGTAACGGTGTGGTGGATATGTTGGAAGTACAACTGCTGTTTTACCTCTTTCACCGCTGGGCTGCTGTGATTCATGTTGAATAATCTATTTATTTTCTGGTCAATTTTAAGTAGTTCTTTGTCATCCAAATCTCTTACAATTGGTAGAGTACGTTTTCTGTTACTTAGAGCACGGCAGTGATTAGGGAAAATATTAAGTGCTTTCGCATATAAATGATCTGCTTTCACGATGTCGTTTTTCTTTTCTTCGAGAAATTCTCCATAGTGAGTTAAGATATCCGGATTCTTAGACTGTAACGACATCGCATGATCAAACAACTTTTCAGCTTTTGCATACTTTTCGGCATTTTTCAATTTTAAAGCCATTTTCACCGTTCTTAACGCCTCTTCTTCGGTGCCTTGTGTGGTGCTAACTCGCTGTATAACAGTGTTCTTACTTTCTGTTTTGATTTCATCTTCAGTGCTATATCTTTCAGGCAAAGATAATTGAATAGCATCAGGCAAATAGTTCAATTTCACTATTGGAAGACCAGGCTTGAAGTTTTCTATTTCGTTAGATAACAGTCGCTTCATTTCACATGCCACGGCGTTTAAATTAATCGCACAATGCTTCTGCCCAGCAGTTAAACTTTCATGATAATAGTTGAATAAAATTACATTAAAACAGAAAGCCTTGCTACAAAACATTAAAAGCAAAAAGCTGAAAAAGCATATTCTTTTTCTCGAAATAATGGTGAAAAGCAAAAATCTCAATTTCTCACGAAATCTTTGTTAAGAAACCATATTTTTATTCATTTAATTTCAAAACATGTAATCACTTCATTTCAGTTCCGTTGTTAAGACTTTATTATTAAACGAAGCCTTTGTTAAAGCTAAGTTGCATATTTATGAAGGTGTTAAAAGCAGATAAAACGCTTTAAGGCCCCTATATAGACGAGCCGACGCATCAAAATTTTCACCACTTTGGATCCAGCTCGTGTTTGAGTTTTTGAGTGGTTGTCTTTTCAGGCCTGAAATCGCCTTTTGGTAATATTTCTCTGTGAGCAATTATTAGCGGCACGTGGATTTGGCAAAGTTTAGCAATATGCCAAAACTTTTTTCTGGTAATCCTACTCCGCAACAATGTAAAATTGAAAATAAAAGTAACTGGATGACTTTCTTTTCTAAATGAATGGAAATCTTTTCAAAAACAAGCAGCTTTTTTTTTCCAGAATTACTATAGGGCTTGGACTTTTCTTACCACCTTGTTCCCATCGTTTGTTTCCTTGTTTGTTTTCATTTTTATTCTATGTCAATTTATATATCCAAGACTTCAAAAATTATGTAACCTACTTCATGTGATTACTTTATGTATTTTTATTTTTATTTTTTTTAAATAAACATGTACGTCATACAGGGCAAACCAAACCAAACCGAGAAGATCTTGCAATCATTCGGGCCCTGAATGATGGCGCTTATCCAAAGTGGTGAAACTTAATCTCGATGCGTCTGCCTGTCTATATAGCGGCTCTACTATTTCTCGAGTATGTACTTTGTAATCCAATAACCGATCATTCTCATAGCTTTTTTTGGAACCTTTGGACTACAATATGGTAACTTGATAAAACGAAACAAAAACTCCTAAATCAAAAGTTTAAAATAAAAGTAGCTTTTTACCAGAGTCGTACATTTCTACACTTTTGATAGTACGAACGGAATTGAAAACATATCCATTGGTTTGATTCATACTCATTACTTCATAAATTTACTAAACACGTATTCATTAAATCTCATACATTAACCACCATTAAACCTATGCTCTAAGCAAATTTTTAAGATGAATATAAATGCCATACCAACTCGACTTATCATTCATTTATGATATTGTTACTCGCTTCCACAAATAAAAATAACTATATTACTCCGAAGCATTTGATTTCGGAAGGTTCCGATTAAAAAAAATATACACTGCTCGACATTAAAAATGCAACACCAAGAAGGAGTGGTCAGAAATTCATGCAAATTTTACCGTAGACGCACGTCACTGAGTTATGAGCAAATGATATGAAATGCGCAGCTCTCCGAAGCACGTGAAGTAAGATATAAGAGAATGAATTTGAAAAGTGGGCTATGTTCATGTTGGTTTTTCTGCCAGATTAATTATCGGAGAAATTTGGTTTTTGTCTCGAAGGATACGTGTGATAGGAGGAAATGCCACGCCGTCCTCAACGAAGACACTTCCAGCGTATAGACGACTTTACAAGGGGTATGGTGATCGGACTGAGAAGGGGAGGTTGGTCCATACGTCAAATTGCAGCTGATACCCACATGGATGCAAGCACTGTGCATCGGCTGTGTCGGAGATGGTTGGAAAGAGGAAATGTAGCCACATTGAGGGGTGCAGGTGCAGCCAGAGTGACGTCAGACCGCTTGGATCGACGGATTCACCGACAAGCTGTGGCGGACCCGCAAGTCACTTGTACGTCGATTCTGCAGCACGTGCAAGGTACCCTGGATGTTCCTGTGTCGACCAGAACCATTTCCCGTCGACTGGTTGCACGTGGCCTGCAATCACGGCGCCCGCTAAGAAGACTGCCATTGACCTCACAGCACAGACTCCAACGTTTGGAATGGTGCCGGACCAGAGCGACGTGGATGGCAGAATGGCAAACCGTAGTGCTCTCAGATGAATCCCGCTTCTGTTTGTCCAGCGATAGTCATCGCATACGTGTGTGGCGTCGACGTGGAGAAAGATCGAATCCGGCAGTAACTGTGGAGCGCCCCACAGCGCGACAACGTGGCATAATGGTTTGGGGCGCTATTGCATACAATTCCGTATTACCTCTAGTTCGTATTCGGGGCACTATGACGGCCCAACGATATGTAGATAATGTACTGCGGCCGGTGGCAATCCCCTACCTTCAGGGTCTGCCAAATGCAATTTTTCAACAGGATAACGCCCGGCCTCACAGTGCTCGAATCAGCCAACATGCTCTACGAGGTGTACAGATGCTTTCCTGGCCACCATACTCTCCTAAATTGTCACCAATCGAACATGTGTGGGACGTGATTGAACGCCGTTTGCAGAACCTGTCAATGCCTCGTTCAGAGGACGAACTGTGGCAAATGGTTGAAAGGGAACGGAGTGCCATCCCTCAGGACACCATCCGCAGGCTTATTGACTCCATGCCTAGACGTGTTTCTTCGTGCATCGCTGTCCGCGGTGGTCCTACTTCTTACTGAGCCGACGCCATCCTCGCTCTAAATTTTGCTTATTTATTTTGAAATAAATATCACTTATTTTTCCATGCTGTCTCTGTCTTCTTACCAAATTTCATCAATTTCTGACCACTCCTTCTTGGTGTTGCATTTTTAATGTCGAGCAGTGTATGTATAGTATATATATATTTCCATACATATTGTTACAAATCTTGTAAATAGTTGTTGTTTTTCCTGCCTTGCATCATTTTCACTAGTTTTGGTTTTATCTGGCGATATGTTGCAAAAGTACCTGAAGATATCACTTTTATCATGTGTATACCGGCCCTGTAACACTTTGTAGTTTTTACACTTGCCCTACATTTAATAAGCATGAAGACATTTTCGAGCTGAGTTGGTTTTTTCTTTTTTATCACTAGAATTTTCTTGAATGGATTATTTAAGTTTGTGAATGAACGAACACTCCGGATTTTGCTAGAACGTTGTAGAAATTTCCTTCCGAGTATAAATAGCTGACCTTGAACACAGTGAGTTGTTTTCAGATTTGATTTCTGGTGACTCGTTTTATTCGCTTTGGGCGAATGTTTGTTTTGCATTTGTAATTTCTTAATTACTGTTCAAGTTAGATTTGTGGTGCTGAGTTACTGTTGAGAGTACAGTGTACTGTTTCGCTACCTAATTGCTGGATGTTTAGCAATTGTTTCCTGCAGCTATTGTAAATAAGTGTACATGCTTGTAAATAAATCTATAGTTAGTTCCTTAAGATTGGAATGCTCATTTAAAGGAAGTTGAAGGTGCTACGGACTCGTTACAATTTTGGCGCCCAACGTTGGGCATCTTCAAGGACTTTCTTGGAATTACATGTGAACTTGGACTTTTCTTCCTGAGGACTTTTTGACTTCGAAATTTTATGGTGATTACTCGAGCAATGGAGGAACAACTGAAACAACTCCTTGATGCGATCAACGCTGTTAAAAGTGACATGACTGCGAGCATGGCTGCGAATCAAGAGCAAATAAAGAATGATATGGCGACTCTGGCTACTAATCAAGAACAATTAAAGAGTGATTTAACCGCGAGCATAACTTCAAGTCAAGAAGAAATTAAGAATTGATTCCTCCGAGGCTGTGTTTTCTGAGTCCTTGACTTCGAAATTAATTGGGAGTGCAGCATTATCTAAGATCAAAGATACGCTGCGGAAAAATTGGTGGACAACTTCAAGCAGGTGTTTTCATCTACATCCGAGGATGTTGGTCGCACGAATTTAACGCAGCATAGGATCGACACTGGATATCATCCCGCTATCAAGCAGCATCCAAGACGACTACCGTTCGCCAAGAAGGAAGAGGTTGAGATCCTCTTAAAAGAGATGCAGGAGAATGACGTCATCGAGCCCTCATCCAGTCCTTGGGCATTCCCTATCGTCTTGATCCGAAAGAAAGACGGCTCCACCAGATTTTGTGTTGATTACCGACGCCTGAATGACATCACCAAGAAGGACAGCTACCCTCTTCTACGGATCGATGACACTCTGGAAACCCTTTCCGGACACAAGTGGTTTTCGACCCTGGATTTAAAGAACGGCTACTGGCAGGAAAAGATACACCCCGATGACCGAGAGAAGACGGCATTTACAACCGGACAAGGCTTGTGGCAGTTTAAAGTGATGCCCTTCGGCCTATGTAATGCACCAGCCACGTTCGAGCGTCTTATGGAATCAGTGTTACGAGGACTGTCTTATGAATCCTGTCTTGTCTACTTGGACGACATCATCATCATAGGACGCAGTTTTGAGGAACATTTGGCTAATCTTAGGAAGATGCTGCAAAAGCTTAAGGAAGCCAACCTAAAGCTAAGCCCGTCCAAATGTAATTTGTTCCGCCGTGAGGTGAACTACCTTGGTCACTTTATCTCTTCAGAGGGTGTACGAACCGATCCAAACAAGGTATTCACAGTCAAGAATTGGAGCCGCCCCGAAAATGTCCATCAGCTGCGAAGTTTCCTGGGGCTCTGCACGTACTACAGGAAGTTTGTGAAGGGTTTTTCCAACATTGCACGACCTTTGCATAAGCTGACGGAGAGCAAACAAAAATTTGAATGGTCCAAAGAATGCGAGGATGCATTTCTGCAACTGAAGGAGGCTTTAACATCAACGCCTATTCTCTCTTATCCTCAGCCTGAAAAATCCTTCATACTTGACACTGATGCAAGCCACGAGAGCGTTGGAGCTGTTTTATCTCAAGAAATAGACGGTAACGAACATGTCATCGCCTACTGGAGCAAACGTTTATCAAAGTCGGGGCGAAATTATTGTGTCACGAGAAAGGAATTGTTCGCCATAGTTAAAGCTGTAGAACATTTCCATCATTACCTCTACGGACGTAAATTCCTGCTCCGAACCGATCATGCCTCTTTAACTTGGCTTTTGAATTTCAAGAATCCAGAGGGCCAGGTAGCCAGGTGGATACAGCGGCTCCAGGAATATGACATCGAGATTAAGCACCGAAAAGGTTTGTCATACGGTAATGCAGATGCATTATCAAGAAGACCTTGTTCTGAGAACTGCCATTATTGCACCCGAATAGACAAACAGTACGGGACAACAATCCCTACTGCCTGTCAAGTTACTGCTACATCATCATCTTCAGATCCTGATCCATAGAGTGACGAAAAAGTAAGAAAAGATCAGCTTGAAGACCCAGACCTAAAGCCTATCGTAGAGTAATGGAAAAGGACAGTCGGCTACCTGCACTGCTCAAAACAATTAGGGGAGCACATGGTTTTAACAAAATTATGCAAAGATGTATACCAATAAGTAACATAAAATGAATCGTTCTTAATTTATAGCCTACTAGGAAACGAAAGAAGAAAATTTTATGAACAAATTAAAGTTAATGAGGCCAAAAACAGGGAAAAGGAGATAAGTGCTGAAATCGGGATGTTGCAGAAGCGTCCGTTTTATTGCCGTAACTGTGAAATTCGATTGCGCAATAGTTTTTTTTTTTTTTTTTTCTTTTTTGAATTTTTTTTAAGACAAGGTTACTTTAGAATGTCTCAACAACGTGACTTACCGGAATCCATGCCATGGCGTGTTATAGGCAGGCTGGAATCTGGGCAAACACAACGAAGTGCCGCGGATGATGTTGGAGTCGTCAGAAGTGTTGCAAGGCTGTGTAATCGATTCCAAGAAACAGGAAATGTTAGACGTCGATTAGGGCGAGGTCAGCCACGCGCCACTACAGCAACTGATGACCGGTATATACGGTTAATAGCCCGTCGAAATAAAATAGAGAATGCTAAGCATCTGCAAAGGCAGTTGCTCTTGGCAATAGGACGAACTGTGTCCAGTCAAACAATATGTAAAGGGCTTCATGAGGGAAGGCTCTATGCACGTAGGCCAATGGACTGTCTTTTGTTGACCTCACGCCACTGTGTGGCCCGGAAAAGACGGACTGCTGAACATCGAAATTGGGAGCAACATGGTTGGAGCCAAGTGCTGTTTACAGAGGGGTTGCAATTCAGTCTGGAGAGTGACACCGGACGTGTTCTGGTATTGTGGGACAGGGATACTCGAAATAACCCCGCATTCGTTCGTGAAAGGCACAAAACAGATGAGCTGGTTGGATGGTATTCGGCGGAATTAGCATAGGCGGACATACTGACCTGCATATCATTGGGAATGGCACTTTGACGGGCCAAAGGTATGCAGACGAGATACTGAGATCTTATGTCATCCCTCACGCTGGAGCTATTGGATATTCCTTTGTTTTTCAAAACGATATTGCTCGATTGCAGAAAGCTCATCTAATGGTGAACATGCTTGAAGATTGAAAAATACAGCGCATGGAATGGCCAGCGTGCTCTACTGACCTGAATCTAACCAATCATGTTTGGGACATACTCGGACAATGCATTGCTGAGTGACAAAGGTCGCCTGTTACTGTCCGAGACTTGGAGATTGCACTTCTTGAAGAGTGGAAGAGTACTTCCCAAATTCAGACCCATAAGCTTATTGCATCCACACCAAACAGGTGTGCAGCAGTTTTAGCTGTTCAAGGAGACCACACGCCTTATTAAAACACATGTAACTTGTCTAAAGAGTACCTTTTTTTCATCTTTTACATGTAACCAAAATGTTGCCTAAAACCACCTTTTTATGTTTTTTCCACGTTTTCAAAGAATTAAAAATTAATTCCAATATTTTTAGGTCTTTTTTTTCTGTAGTGTGCATTGATACACGCGTACTATCCATTGTACGCCAATCTGTGGTTGTCTTGGACGGTTTTCTTCACTTTTTTGCTTGCTCCCCTAATTGTTGTGAGCAGTGTAGTTGGCAAGACGTTTCTATCTACAGTCCTGCAACGAAAAGATACTGGGCTCTATGGAAATCTCTCCAGTTGCGAAATGGCGTCCTGTATCGAAAATGGGAATCTGACGATGGTAAAGCATTTAAATGGCAGTTACTCCTTCCAAGATTAAGAATTCCAGACGTTCTAAAGGAATTGCACAGTAGTCCGACTGGAGGACATTTTGGTGTCTTGAAAACACTCCACAAGGTTCGAGAGCGCTTCTTCTGGAGCAAGGCGAAGGATGACGTGGAGAAGTGGTGCCATTCTGAGACGCCTGTGCTGCCCGTAAAGATCCGAAGAGAAGAAGCCGCGGGAAGCTACATCTTTACAACGTAGGAGCTCCTTTCGAACGAATCGGGATCGACATTCTTGATCCTCTACCGAAAACTACTGATCGGAACAAATACATCCTCTTTTCCATTGACTATTTTACCAAATGGCCCGAAGTATATTCCATTCCGGATAGTCCAGCATTGGATCTCGAGATATGGGACACCTTTGCAGATCCATTCCGATTAGGGAAGAAACTTCATCTCTGCTTGTGAATTGTTATTGTTTAAGAAATGTTTAAGAGATCGATCAAAATAATGTTACTGTGGTGTGATTTTTCGGTGCACATTGTTTAAATTATGTTGTGATGATAATGTCTTATCCAAATACGGTTGTGTTTTTTAAAATAAATTACGGCTGGCTTAAATGCGTAATTGCAACCAAATGCTTAAAAATGCTTTTCAAGTTCATTTAAATAAGTACGTCGAGCTTTAGAAGCTAGCTGTCGTGGCCGTCACGAAACTTTCTTCTATATCTATCTTATGAATTCCGGTTACAAAATAAAATACTCGCCCGAATAGTTGGAGACAGCTCAAATTCCCAATTATCGTAATACCCCTGCAAATGCAGAATCAATGAGCGAAATTGGAAATCATTGCAAAAGCCTTGTTTAGATTAATTGCAAACATTTTATTTGTTAGTAAAAAGAAATTGGCAACAGTTAAAAATTTCAAATCATTGAAAGTTTTCAGATGTTTTGATAATTAAATAGCGTGAAAGTGATTTTTTAATGAATTTATTTTTCGCATTGTTGACTAAGCGCAAAAATCACCCCACCCTCTCCCTGGGGCGATTGGCGCCAAAATTTAATCGATGCTTGCTTCCGTATTGGGTTAGTGTTATTCCAACCATTGTATTCATTCAAATCGCAGCAATATTTCTCGAGATATAGCAGGTGCAATGACAAAATAAGCACTTTGATTGCACGACCCCCCTTTAAGCAATTAACACAAAAATTGAATCAGCTCTTGTAGTCTTTAACGTCTACTTGAGTACTAATTTTTGTTCGATTTCGTTCCTTACTTCTCGAGCTATAGCAGTTACATTAAATAAGAAGAACGCTCAATTTCTCCACCCCTCTTTGAGATATTAAACACACAAATCAGCACCTGTACTTAATACGGTCTACCTATGGACCAATTTTCGTTTGATTCTGGCGGTTACCTCCTGAGATATAGCAATCACCCACGCGCAGAAAACGTGCGATTGCTCCACCCTCCTTGAAGGAATTCGCTAAAAAAAGTCAGGTGCACCAGTTCACATGGTGGTACATATCGCTCATGAACTGCAATAGTGGCAAAACTCAAAAAACACGCGTTTTTAACAAAGAACAGGTGTAAATAGGAAAAATACATTATTTTGAGCCGCAATACTGGCACAGCTCATAATTCAATATTAGGCCGTAAGAAGGCAGCATATTAAAGCGTTTCTTATTCATTTGCCATAGCAATGAAAACTTTAAACCCGTTTATCTCAAAACACGATTTTTTGAGTTGTGCCACTATTGCAGCCCATGAGCGATATGTGCAAAAATTTTTGTTCGATTTCATGCAGTAGTTTTTGCTCTAGCGTGGCCACAAAAACTGATCACACACACACACACAGACATTTTCCGAAAATGATCGAAATGGGCTCAGCGCACCTCAAAACGTGCAAATCCGTCAAAATTCGACATTCGAAAATTTTCACGAATCCAATACTTTCTTCTATATATTAGATATAGAAGAAAGTAACAAAGTTAGGTTTAGATTAGTTAAGGATTCCGGGCTGTTGTGCCGTGGTCTGAATGGCTTTAATCCATACGTTTCAATCGCAACTGCGGCGGTCATCTTCAGTGGGTGTCGTTGATTAATTTGGCGACTGATACGAAATTTCGTACTGCTGCATGATTTTAAATTGAAAACGCAGCGCCCTCTACCTTCCGCTCGGGATTGACAGATGACCGGATGCCTAAGCTTGTTAACTTTTACTTCTTCCTCCTTCTTGTTAAAATTATTTGGGTGCTTGAAAATTTCTATGGCTTCTCTATTCAATCTGGGGAAAAAATTTGAAGTCCGTGAAATTATTTTGGCCTCTTTGAATTTTATATCATGGATTCCATTACTGAAAGTGTTCTCCGCTTTGAAAGTTGCGATCGCGAAACGTATGGATAAAAGCCATTCAGACCACGGCACAACAGCCCGGAACCTTAACTAATATTTACACCGGCCGTGAAAGCCTTCATTCTTACAAAGTTAGGTTTGTTAATAAACTTAACATTAATTTCAAGGCTGAGCTTAATCAAGCATAGATTTGTGGATCGTACATTTCAAACTTGTAAAATAACACAGGTTTTTGATTATTTTCTAGATTTAAGTTATGTAAGTATCTGGGCGACCGAGCCCCGCTCAGTTAATAAAAAAAAGAGGTTTGTGTGCAAAAAATTTTGTTCGATTTCATGCAGTAGTTTTTGTTCTAGCGCGGTCACAAAAACTGGTCACACACATACAGACACCACGACACACACACACCACGACACACACACACCACGACACACACACACCACGACACACACACACCACGACACACACACACCACGACACACACACACCACGACACACACACACACCACGACACACACACACACCACGACACACACACACCACGACACACACACACACCACGACACACACACACCACGACACACACACACACACACACACACACACACACACACCACGACACACACACACACCACGACACACACACACACACCACGACACACACACACACACCACGACACACACACACACCACGACACACACACACACACCACGACACACACACACACACACACACACCACGACACACACACACAGACAGACATTTTCCAAAAATGATCGAAATGGACTCAGCTCACCTCGAAACGTGCAAATCCGTCAAAATTCGACATTCGAAAATTTTCACGAATCCAATACTTTCTTCTTCATATTAGATACAGAAGAAAGTAAAAAGCACGATTTTACAGACCAATTTTTTTTTAACCGAGAGGGCTCAGTCGCCCAGGTACTTACATAACTTAAATCTAGAAAATAATCAAAAACCTGTGTTATTTTACAAGTTTCAAATATACGATCCACAAATCCATGCTTGATTAAGCTCAGCCTCGAAATTAATGTTAACTTTATTCACAAACCTAACTTTGTTATTCGCAACACCAGAGCTCGAGTACGTTGTGGTGATTTACATAACTACCGATAAGGGTTAACATTGTGTTCCACGTAAGTGGCAGCGGCGAAATGCTTTCTTTTTTCCCATTTCTTTCGCTGAGTTTTTAAGAATGTGAAAAAATTTAAAGTCAATTTAATTGTGGATTACCACATTAGAAGTGCGTTCCATTACTTAACAGAATTTTTATTTACAATAAGTTATTTGCACTAGCGTCAGACTTAACGATCAAAATTTTCTTAGAACTTCTCGTTGAAATTTAATACAATTTGGAAAAACTTGTCGATTAATAGAACTCGATGTACAACTTTTATAAATTTTAAATTGAAAAAAAATTCTATCTTAAAAAATAACGGCAAAGCTTCAAATCGAATTCTAAATTATTAGTATTAAGCCTTTACTCTGACAGAAATAACAGTTTATTTGAAGCAATGTATAGAATATGGACAAAGTGCATTATTTTAAGAGAATTTTTACAAAAGTTTTTTGGGAAATCACTTTTCTCAGATACATTTGCAGGAATTCGAAAATTATCATCCACAAGATTTTAAAAAATTCATTTCAAAAGAACTAAGAACAAAAAAATCACATACGAACAAAGATTACTGTCATTCATTAACCCATTAATGCCTAGTGTCCCTTTTTAGGGACGGTCCAAAAAAGGTCCGAATTTTTCCCAAAATGAACATTTCAACCAATAATAGTTTTCAATTAGTACCTTGGTATTGTTTCAATTCATTATTAACAGATTGCAGCACGCAACCATTGTAAAGTGTGTTCTGTAGCAGTTTTAATATGACCTTTATCAAAAATGACATCGTTCACAATCTCAAGTAAAAAAGCTAAATTTTCAAAGTTATTCCCAGCTTCCCAGTTTATGTTAATTGCTGATTTTATTCCTTCTTATAAAATGTCTTTTTAAATGTTATATCGTAGGCAGAAAAAAATTTCAGAAAAAAAGGTATGTACCCTCTGGGGTCTATCGTAACTTTTGAGGGATGACTTTTCTTTCCTTAATAAAAAAATTATTTTTTACATAATAGTTTTATTATTATTTTTCCTGTCCATTAAACACTGTTTGTAACCAGAAAACAAAATATCTCTGGAAAAAATGTCAGGCATTAATGGGTTAAGCTTAGGAATAATTAATACGTTACGGCATGCCCTTGTTTTACCTCTCATTGCCACCATTAGACAGTAGCTGCAGCTCCCCCTACAATTTGTTGGAGTTGCGAATTACTATTGTTCATTTTTACTTTTGTTCGGTGATAAACCAACTTATAAGTAAGAAATAAGTATTAAAAAAAGCTTTTACAAATGAGGGATTTTTTCAGCTTAACCTCCTTTTCTTAAGGAACTGTTTTAATTAAATAATTTAGGAAATTTAAGGGGTGAAAAGAGTCATTCACTATTTCACTCTGATTTTTCCACTGTAAGAACGATATTCCCAACAAGATTCCAGAAATTGAAGATCAGATGAAAAGTAATTAGTACTAAGTATAAGAAAAGCCAAATATTTTCGTAAATTCAGCATTTCTTTCTGAAATATTACTCCATCACTATTAACACCAGAGATTTATAAAAGTCATTCTAATATTTTTTTTTTTTATTATAACAATTTATAATGTCACAATTCATCATAAACATATTCTTCATAGAAAACGATTGCTCTCTTGAGTCGAATGCCTCGGACTACAGCACTCAAGAAAATTGTTCCGTTGACAAATTAAATGAAGCCAACTTCTAATTGGAGTATTTGAAAGATGAGAGGACCCTCAAAAGCATCGTTCATTTAGCATTTGACAAATTTGATTGGTTTAGCTCTGGAGTGACCAAAGCTATGTTTAATGCCTACGCAAGCATATTTCATCCATGTTATTTTGTAATTAAGCCTCAAATATTTAGTCGAGTGTATTTTAACGCTCTGTAATTTAAGTTTAAAAATTTAGCAAAAAATTTTAGTGGAAAATGGAAGAATGAAATTGAATTTTGAAAATGTATTAGGTTCGAATGTTTCTTTTAAATAAATATTTCACATTTCAAACGATAAAAATAAAAGCAGAACACATCTCTTTTCCCCTGTTATCTTTCATTTCAACAAAAAAAGTGTGTTCTACAATTATTCACTAGTATGCTGTTCTATATTTCAATGCAGTTCACTCTTCCCAAATGAAATGCAATACTGCCGTGCTAAGCACAAAAGTCGTATCTGCACTTTTTAACGAAATTGAGTTATTGCCATTAGGTGGCTCTTTGTGACGCATTTTATCTAAATAAGGGGTGTTTTTTTAGAGGTATAGAACTTTGAAATGGAATAAAACAAAGATGATTTTTTTAAATTGATATGAAATTTATTTTATTCGAAAGATAATCTTCTGGCATTATAATTTAAGTATGACTTCTGGCATATAACGGCCACGAATTGCTCGGACGTAGTCTAATCTGGAGGTCCAATTTTCGATTACTTTTCCGAACATTTTTGGTCGTATATCGGCAATAACGCGGCGAATGTTGTCCTCCAAGTGGTCAATCGTTGTGGGCTTATCGGCGTAGACTAGCGACTTCAAATATCCCCTCAGAAAATTGTCAAGCGGCGTTAAACCGCACGATCTTGGAGGCCGCTTCACGGGCCCAAAACGTGAAACTATGCAGTTTCCAAACATATCCTTCAATAAATCAATTGTGCCACGAGCTGTGTGACATGTTGCACTCCTTGTTGAAACCACAGCTCCTGCACATCATAATTATTCAACTGATGAACGAAAAAGTCAGTAATCATGGCTGTATAGCGGTCACCATTGACTGTGACGTTCTGGCCAGCATCGTTTTTAAAGAAGTACGGACCAATTATTCCACCAGCCCATAAAGCACACCAAACAGTCAGTTTTTCTGGATGTAACGATGTCCCAACATACACTTGAGGATTATCATCACTTCAAATACGGCAGTTTTGTTTATTGGCGTATCCATTCAACCAAAAGTGAGCTTCATCGCTAAACAAAATTCGCTTATGAAAATCAGGATCAACGGCAATCTTGTTTTGGTGATCGTGTGGCTTCATGTTGTAATGCCAAACCAAACTAAACATAAATCACTTGACAGCTGACAAAATGACCGCCAGTCAAAAAAGTATTGCCAACTTAAAGTTCTATACCTCTAAAAAAAACACCCTTTACAACATTATATGGTAATTTGATAAAGGGAAATGTTTTTTACAAAATTCTGAAAAAGTTTCTTCTCAATGAAAAACATGGGGGCGCAAAACTTTAAAGAGATTTTTCTCAGTTTGAGCTCGACTGGAGTTACCACTTTTGCGCTTAGCACGGCAAAATAAATGTTTCGAACGAAAATCATCCAACAATTTTCATAGATCGATCAAAACTCGTTCTGCGATCGACATGTTTTCCATCTGAGAGAGAATGATTTATTATTCAGTTAGTACTTGGCAGTTACACGTCATTTGACTTGGTGGTTTCATTATTTTCGAATTTGACGAAAAATAGTCAACAAATGCTTACTTCAGTGCCATGCTTGCTCCATTTTTTTTTTGTTTTGCATTTTAGTCTAGCACATTTACTGTTTACTAATTACTCGATATACGTATTTTGCTGAATATTTTACTTTCATGGCATAATACGATTATTTGACTTTTTCAATTTTTCATTTTAATTGAACTTTTAAATCTGGCTAAACAATTTGTTTTGTTTAAAAGTTCATCAAAAGAAAAAATAAAGGATCAAAATATAAAAAAAATCGTTAAGATTAAGAATACGCTATCTGGGTGGTAGGCATGAGAAGTGAAGTAGCCGTAACGGAAAAGCGTTATTTATTTTTATGCTAAAAATAGATGCAAGATGAAAGAAATTAACAATATAACTGTTTAATAAAAATTCAATCAATTAAACAATCAAAAACAGAGCACTGAGATAAAACTCGTGAGATAAAATTATATAGAAATTAGCATCGTATGTAAATTTAATTCTCAAAATAATGAGGGGAAAAAAACAAAACGGCTTTATTTAATGAGTGTCTCTGGATGAGTATTTGTTTTAAAAAAAACATCACTTCAAAGTTATGATTCGAAATGAAATCATTTCATAATTTTTTTTAATTACACAATTGAAGAGATAAATACATGAGAATTAAATAAGCAGCAGAGTTTTCAGATATTTGAAAAAATACCCTGTAAGCAAGCAAGTTTATTTGATTTAAAAATTAATCTCGAGTAAAAAACCGCCTGTGTGGGTGTTTTTTTTTTTTTTTTTTTTTTTTTTTTGTATAAGTATGTGATCAACAGAGCATTCAATAGACATATATAATTAAAAGAAAGACAACTATGATTAGTAAAATGAAGAACCAAAAAAATGCTTTAAATAGAAAAGCATCAAACCATTATGATATCAGTGAAATGTTATCAGTAAATAGCTTCGAAGAAAAATGTTCAAACGTTCTCCAAAACAACGTAAAGTTTTTATTATTTTTTTTAAATAAAAAAGCGTATGAGTTCGCATCTTTATTTAAGTTCTTCTTGAGGAGCTAACTAATCTCTAAATAATATCTTACCAGTTAAAATTTAGTTAAAACTCTAGTATTTCACTTATTTATTTTCACCCTGAAAAACTCTGATTGCATAGTTTTTAGCCCAGACAATAAAGAGGAAAAATAACCTTATATTAGAATAAATTAGTAAAAAACAGAACTTTTATCAGTTGTTAGTACTTAATGAGGGAAATATTTTCTCAAAATCTCTCGACCCTCCCTCTTAAGCTTTCAAAGCACAAAATTATAAGTTTTTGAATAAAGGCTTATGGATCATTCCGCTTAAAATTATCCAAATTAAATAGTCAGACGTACCGTTATGTCTGAGATTTTTCTCATTTTTTACGAGTACCTAGATATATCTCTGAAATAAGATAAAATTATTTTTTTTAATTTATTTATTTATGTATCATATTTATTTATTTTATTTATTTATTTATTTTTTTGAATAAAAGGGAAAAAACTTTGGAGATTTTTTTTCCAAATCTCGATTTTTGACTACTTTTCAAAGTCGCCCTTTCGGTATGATTTTAGAAAATCTCCCTAATGTATTTATTATGTTTATTTTTCAACCGATTAAACTGATTAAGGTTCATTTTTAAAACTAACAGCAAAAAATACTCTGAGAGTAATAGGGTGGTGCCACTATAGGATTGTAAAATTATTTTTATGTCTTTGTGTAGAGTTGATTCTTAGATGCTCCACTGTAAGTCTAATAAAATTAATAGCTTTTGTCAATGAAGATTGATTTTAGAGTAAAGTTCATCAACAGCTTGTTCTTGCATGCCTTCATGCAATGAGCATAAAGAAACGCTTTGTAAACATCTAACTTGCTTAGAGTGTTCAAAATCTAACATAAAAATATTTGCTATAATCTTTAGCAAATAGTATGTCTTTAAAAAAGAATTTACAAAATATTTTAGTTAGAAAAGAGAAAATGGGTGTCTTTTAACATAGACCCCATTCCCCATAGATCAACTCCCCCCCCCCTGACCCTACTAAAATGTCATATAATTGAAGGAAAATTGGGGAACGATAAATAAAAAATGAAGCAATACAGCTATTCTACTTTTTTTCATTTAAATCACTTTTAACTTGCAGACGATATTTTTCACAATATATTGCTACACATTAAAAGATTCAAGATTCTGTGATGGGGGAGTTTCCTTCAGTCAAAAGTACTACTTTTTGTTACTGAAATTGATAGAATGATATAAAAAAATAACATGGGCCCGGAAAATACTTTAATTTACCCAACAGTTTCTTTTTTATTAATTTTTTTAAATACCCTACCTTGAAAACGGGGCGTGCTTTTTGTGACGTCAGTGGTGCACCTAACAGCTCTCTTTCCAATAATAACACCATTTTGCTTGACTTGAATTGTCCAATCGCAGGAATAGGTGACGTCACAACCTTCGTCATCTCACTACAACCAATTAGATTTCGCGCTTACGTGCACCACTGACGTCATGCGCAGATGGATTTTTTTTTTTTTTCAGAATAGCATCTGCGCACCGGTTAAAATAATTCATAAATAATATATAACTGTGTCAAAAAATCAAAAAAATGGTTAATTCCTATGTTTTGAAGCATGTTCTTTCAGAAAAAAATACTTTTGAAATTTCGGAAACTCCCCCATTAAGGTAATAATTTTATACAGCATAAATCAACTGTTATCGAAAAATTAGATACGTTTTTATAATGTTCTCTTCATTTCAAGGTTAGGCAGGGATTCAAGTGAAACAGCACTGCGATCGCTTCGAATTGGAATCGCTACTGGAAATGAATTACATTATCATCAACTTAAATTGGCATGACGTCACTACGGGTGGAGCCAATAAGAGCTCACAAGCACTCAGCGATCTCTTCTTATTCGCCAAGTAGGCTGTGACGTTTTATCTAGGTAGTTTTTCATTATCTAGCTCGTTCCCTGCCTAAGTCAGGAATTCAAGTGAAACACGCCATCGCAAATTGCAATCGCTACTGGAAATGAATTACATTAGAACGTTTCTTGATAAAAACATCGTGACGTCAGCGTGACGTTTGCCTATGAAAAACGAGCTAGATAAAACGTCACAGCCTACTTGGCGAATAAGAGGAGATCGCTGAGTGCTTGTGAGCTCTTATTGGCTCCACCCGTAGTGACGTCAGTGCCAAGTTAAGTTGATGATAATGTAATTCACTTCCAGTAGCGATTGCAATTCGAAGCGATTGTAATGGTGTTTCAATTGAATGCTGCCTTAGTCCTACGAAAATTATGAATATGGTATCCTGCGCGATTCACGAGCTCGAACCTATCCTCGCCTCCTCATGCATAATTTCCTCTCTGTTAAACGGTTCAATTTACTCAATGAGCATACACTACCATGTTACCTAGTTGTAGGTAAATTGGCAGCGATAAATAAAAACTATCGCAATACATAATAGTTATAATTGAAGTTAAAAATCAACGTAAATAAAGCACAAATAAGGTAGAAAGTGCCTTGTGCTTTATTTACGTTGATTTTTAACTTCAATTATAGTTCAGCACAAAGCTTTTTTGATCATTTTTCATTTAACATAATAGTTATATTCACTCTTTTATTTATTAGTTTTCATCAAATCAGTTTCAAGTTCCAAACGATATTTTCCAAAATTTATTGCTACAAATGTAAAGTTCCAAGACTCTGTACTAAGAGAAATAATTCTAAAGAAAATAACTGTTAAGCAGAAATTAAGTACGTTTCCATTTTTTCCTCTCTATTTCAAGGTTAGTCCTACGAAAATTATGAATATGGTATCATGCGCGATTACCGAGCTCGAACCTATCCTCGCCTCCTCATGCATCATTTCCTGTCTGTTAAACGGTTCAATTTACTCAGTTAGCATACTAAAATCTCACCCAGTTGGAAAGTAAATTGGCGAACGATAAATAAAAAATATTGCAATAGAATAGTTAGATTTTATCTTGTATTTATTGTTTTTTTTAATTTATTCATTTTTAACTTGCACAAGATATTTTTTACAATATATTGCCAAAAATGTAAAGTTTCAAGATTCTGTAATCAAGGAAATAATGTTTACAGAATATAAATCAACGGTTACGTAGAAATAAAGCTCGTTGCCATAATTTTATATCCATTTCAAGGTTAGTCCTTCGAAAATTATGAATATGGTATCATGCCCAATTTACGAGCTCGAACCTATCCTCGCCTCCTCATGCATAATTTCCTCTCTATTAAACGGGTCAATTTACTCAATTAGCGTACTAAAAGATCACCCAGCTGAAGGTAAATTAGCAGCGATAAAAGAAAACTATCGCAATATATAATAGTTCTATTTACTCTTTTATTTGTTAGTTTTCATCAAATCAGTTTTAAGTTCCAAACGATATTTTGCAAAATATATTGCTACAAATGTAAAGTTTCAAGACTCTGTAATAAGGTAAAAAAAATTATAGAAAAAATCAACTGTTAAGCAGAAATTACGTGTTTATACTTTCCTCTCTATTTCAAGGTTAGTCCTACGAAAATTATGAATATGGTATCATGCGCAATTCCCGAACTCGAACCTATCCTCGCCTCCTCATGCATAATTTCCTCTCTGTTAAACGGTTCAATTTACTCAATTAGCATACTAAAAGGTCACCCAGTTGAAGGTAAAAGAGGCATTGCCCCCCAAAACAACGGTTCCGACTGAAGGAAGGTGACCCTCAATTGCTCGCAAATGTGGACTCCTTCATGCAGAAGTGTTCCATCCAGTGGAAGTAATACAGGGAGGTTTGAATCATAATGCCCCGTACTCTTCTGCCGGGATGTCTTCAACCCTCTCGTTCTATTTTTTTTTCTGGCGTAAGAGGGAAACGGGAAAAGAAAGGGAAGAAAGGATTAAGCGGACATATTGCAGATATTAGGGAATATTTAGCATCCAACAGATAAAGCAATACATAGATGATTCCGTCTGTTGAAACCATCCCCCTGGGAGGCCGATGTCTTTTTTTTTTTATCGACCAGGTGAAAGAAATCTGCTGTTTTTGTCATAAGTCTTGAAGTTTGATACGACAAACATATTTTCTCAATGTTTTGCAATTGTATTCTTTCACTGCTAAGTCGCATTTACAATACGCCGATTAGGTTTTATGTGATAAAACTAAAGTTTGCAGCAAAAAAAACTTCTGTAGGGTTTTAAAAAGTGACTCAAATTATAAATTTTGAATTCTTGATTCATCTAAACACGGAGGATTTTGTTTGACAAAACCATCTGTCTGAGAGACCGATATCTTATCTAGAAATCTGCTGCATTTTGATGTATATTTGGAAAATCGAAATGAAAAACGTATTTTTGATTATCTGCTGAAATAGTTCAATGTTTCAGTTGTACTGTTTTAGAGCTAAATATCATTCACAGAACGACAGTTAGGTTTTATAATAAAAATAAAGAGTTTCTCCCTATAAAACTTTTTCAAAGCTCTAAAAAAATATTAAAAATATGAATTTGAAATTTGTGTTGCATTCAAGAGATAAAGCATTGCGTCGACGATTTTGGTTGTTAAAACCATTCCCCTGTGAAGCCATGGTTTTTTTTTTTAATTGTACTAAGTTATGTTGTATTTTATTGTAAGTCTCACAAATCAGAATGAAAATTAAGTATTTGTTTTGTGATAATTTGCTGTTCTTTTTTCCTTTTTTTTTAAATTTTACAAAGCTTTGATGCTATCTAACAAAATGACGATTAAGTTTTATTTGGTAAAATTAAAATTTCATTCAGGAAAACGTTTTGGATGTTCTTGAAAATAATATCGAACATTAATTTTAAGTTCCAGTAAGTTTAGTTTTAATATCAAATCAAAATGAGGATTAGAATGCTATAGCAAGGAAATTTATTTCACAAAATCACATTTATTAGGGTTTTTATTAAGTAAATTATGTGATAAAAAATTAAGAAAAACACTAATATAAGTTAGCATTTTCCGTTAAAATATTACTGACATGAAAAATTAAGTGTAAACAATTGAACTTAAAAAAATAATAATAATAAGTTTTTTTTCTTTGAAATGGGATTGTAATGGTTTTAAATAAGCGTGACTCCATCCGTTAGTTTATTTAGTTATTTTCCCTTTAATGACCTACTCCCCAGCTTCTGTAATTTGCTTAGCTTTTTGTTTTCAACAAACTAGTGTTCGGTTTTGAAATTTCGTTCTGAAAAACTTTTTGAGAAATCTAACATTTGACTCGGGTTATTTTTTTTAACTCCTGCTCAAAGCAAAATAATAAATCTAAAGCTGGAAAAATCTTTCTCGAAATAATATTTACTTAGAAAGTTTTAAAAATCTGAATAGAAAATAAATAAAGGTAAGCTGCATTTTACGCAAAACTATAACTAAAGCAAAAAAAAAATCCTAAAAACTGTCAAATTTTAAAAACATAAAAACTAAACATGGGCTGAATAAACTTAATTCCATCTTTCGTTTCTTTTTTCACAAAAAAAGAGGAAATATAATCTTTGCCACAGCACCTGTCATATGCTTCACTTTTTGTTTTTAACAAGCTTTTATCAGTTTCAAAATTAATTATCTTTAAGATCTACAAAAAAATAAAATCATTTTTGTATAACTCCCTATCACACAACAGATTTGAGTCGGTCAGATTTTCTCGAAAAGGAATTGTATGGCTTACTTCATAATAAATCTCTAGTTCGAACATTACGAAGTTGTGATTTAGATTGAAAGTAATGATTAGTACGAAATAGTACCTTACACGAAAATGAATGCTTTTTATCAAAAGTAAGTAACCAGTAAATAAATAATGAACTAATGAAATTAAGGCTCCAAAAATTGGGGGGAAATGCAAAAATTGTTTATATTTTTGTCACGGTTTGATGAAATAAAATGTTTGAACTATACGAAATTCCAAACATTTAAAATGCTTTTGCCAAAGAAAGGAATCGTAGCGTTCCGATTTTTCATCAAATGATTGCTGTGAAAAAAAAATCTTATGTGTCTTCTATCTTTTAATGCTGTTTCATTTTAGCCTAGATTATTTTTTTTTAACATTATTAAGAGACAATGTCTCATAAAAGTACCATTACAGTGATAAAAACAAAGAAAAAGTAAAAATAAATGAATTAATTCAATGAATGTTACTAAAAAGAACTTGAATGGAAATAAATCTTTGTCGGTGTCTTCCAAAACAACAAAGCAGCTCGCGTTGTAATGTGTTTGTTCAATTTTGAATTTTTCATTTCCTATTAACTTTTTGTTTTAAACGCACCTTTTCCAGTTCCAGAATCAATCATCTTTAGCATCTACAAAGAAAAAATTTTTTGCATTAAAGTTAGTATCTACGAAAAGAGTACAATCCTGTATAATCCTTAAGCTAATTGACAGATTTGCAGTAGACATACTGTATCGGAAAGAACGTTTGGCGCAGAACATAAAAAATAGAAATTCTTCTAATCTGGAGGTGTTTCAGGCCAATTTTGGAAAGATCGAAAATGCTTAAGACAGCTCCCTCAGGAAATATTCAACTATTTGTTTAAAAATTAATCACACTAGAGTTATATTTATTCAAAAAAACTGCATAATGAATTCTTCATGTCACGATATAAATCAGAGTTTCCTAAAGTCAGGTCCGCGAACTCACGTTGGGAGTCCGACTTATTATCCTGCTAAAACGTAAAAAATAGTTGAAATTAAAGGACGAATAACATTATTTTAATTCAAAACGAAGCACATTTATAAGGAACTAGCGGTACCCGCACGGCTTTGCCCGTGGTATAAATTTAAAAGTTCATTTGTAAAATAATTAATATAGCAGAAAAAATACTCTATTTTAGTTATAATTCAACTACAATTCCTTCAAAGTATGATATAAAAATTTGGTATGGGCCCTACACTACTTCCTTTTACGTGTACATTTCTTAGTAGATGCCTTAAGTGCTAAAATAGTGCTTGGAGGGAGTAAGATAACAATTCAAACATTTATATCCCTAGTTTGCCACGAAACAATGCAAAAAAATGTTTTACAATGATTAATCTCCAAAATATCGCCGATTTTAACATCATTCAGTGAATTTTTCGCAAAATATCACCAATAGCGCCAAATTGAACCCCCCCAAAAAAAGTTTTTAAAAAAATCGCAAATTTGTCGCCAAATTGGCAAAATATCGCTAATAGCGCCAAATTGAGTCCAAATAAAAAAAAAAAATCGCCAACTTGGCGATATGTCGCCAAAATGGCGACAAATACTTCGCGACCAAAGGCTTGGCGATATATCGCCAAGTGGTCGCGCCAATTCATCTGCATTGAAATTAACACTGATTAACTCCAAAAAAGGGGTAAAGCATCCCCTTGTGACATTCAAATGAAACCCCAACTGGAGATGCACAAAAATAAGCCAAAAGAGAAAATAAGAACAATTTTGTTGCTCACAGAAACCAACAGAAATCTTACCAAAATTTGAAAGAAGAAGAAAGTTTACTTTCCCAGCTTTAAAAACAAAACAATACATTTTCCGAAATGAAACACTTTAAAAAGAACGTTGCAATGTCACAATTTATACGATATTTGGTTAATCTTTGTGCTTTGGGTACCCCTTTCTCGCTAAATGGGCGATAGACGCTCCTACTACTGTTTCTAAACGTTGCCAAAATCAATATTGCTGAAATGCGAAATCTATAAAAATGGAAAAAAAATCCGCCAAATCTTTTAATTAAGTCATTAGTATATTGGAAACAGGGTGGCCAGAAAAATACTACGCTCCTTATTTGGGCCGAAAAAATACTACCGTAGTATCAAAAATACTACTTCTGGCAACCCTGGAAAAAGAACGAAACAAAAATAAGTATGAACACGTAACCATAGTAACAGCATGAAAAGTTGATTTCCGTTGATAAAATAATTCATTTCATTAACCATTTTAGAATCGTTTGGCTTGCTTTACTGAAGGTAAGCCTTGAATTCCGGGATTCTAAAAACAATTGTTACAGCTCTCCTGATGATCGTAGAAACTTCGAAAAAACTTCATTTTGTGCAGAAAAATTCAAGCTTTCGAATGACATAAGACTTGAAAATGTGTATAAAATATTTCTTCCCTATTTTATCGAATTTCCGCTAAGAATTCGAATAGAAAAAGAACGAAATGGAATTTTCGAAAAATCGCTTCGAGGTGCAAAACTACATGCTACAAACTAATTTTGTACCAAGTGGCATAAAAATCGACCGAACGGTTTTGGCGCTACGCGCGTAACAGACAGACAGACAGAAGGAAAGACAGAGAGACAAACTTTCAGCTTTATTATTAGTAGAGAAGAGATAGAGATAGAGAGTAGAGAAGAGATAGAGAAGAGATAGAGATAAAAAAAACAATCTTCTTGATATGTACTCAGGGAACAGCAACCCAACCCCTCCTTGAACCCTCGATTTTAACACTTATTTGACACCTAATTGAGATTCGAATAGATTTCTGCTTCCACAGCTCAAAATAATAGTGTTAAACTAGACTTGGGGCCGAATTACATTAAAATCGCATCTCGTAGCGATTGTAACGTTTCACCTTGAATCCAAATTTGGGAATTTGCAAATGCATTGGTGAGTTGCGATTGTTTGTGTTTCACTTGAATTCCTGCCAAAAACTCCGAATAAATATACAGAACAATGAGTAAATAAATTTAAAGGAAAAAAATGTGCAAACATATCTAAAAAAAATTAACTGTATCATTTTCTTATTTGCCAAGGGTCCGCTAAGTTAGTAATTTTCAGGGGGGGGGGGTCCGTGGTGGTCTGGACTTTGGGAACCTCTGATATAAATTATCTACCTCTCCAGGTATTGCGCAACAGTTTAAGCAGAGATACCATCCTCGAAAAAACCGTTTAACAGAGCGGGTCCTCGCAGCACCGTTTCCTTGGAATGAGGCATCAGTCACCGGCTCCGGCATCATCCGGCCCTCAAAAGTTCAAGAGGAGCGTAACCCTCTTTTTGAAGAGGCTGGCCCCACGTGACGATACTCGAGAGACAGATGTGGATCGCGGAACGTCGAACCTCTGTCATCCTCTTCAAGACGGGCCACACCAGCAAAGGGGCGGCTGTTAATAAGCGAATGGGATTTATGTAGGTTTGGATTCAGTGTCACTTGTGACAGAAAGAATGGCGTACCGAATTTAAATCTTTGAGATGAGGGAGATTGTCAATTTGACGAATGAAACTCCAAATTTTACGGAATGATGAAATATAAGCGTAGTATCATTTTGCATTTAAATTTTAAAAAAAATGCAATTTTGCAATTCTTTCTGTCACCAAATCTACCGAATCGTCAGACAGAATTGCCGAATAAGGACATTTTTGGAAGGTCACAGTAACCCCCAGTCACCTCCCATTGGGACAGTAAAAAGTACATTCCCCCCTGAACAGAAAGTACTTTTTTTAACTTGTAAAATATTCGCTTTTGGGTAAATGAGTGAAAGGTAGTCATAGTTAAAGCTTTGATGATATTTCATAATTTTCTATTTCCGTGTATTGGGCAAAAAAAAATTTCTTGTTGAATTTTACTTTTCTAACATATCAAGTTTTTTTTTTTTTTTTTTTTTGATAAATCATTTTATAGCACGACCTTATAAATATATCTTGTACGCCACCTTTGACGCATCGTGCTCAAAGGTGGCCTATGCGCTGTAAGCATTTAAAATGTAAAAAAAAAAATAGATTAAAGAACTTTTTCCCTTCTAGAAGAGTAAGACAATGTTGAATTTGAAAAAAAAATCGATTACAAAGAAATTACAAGGAACAAAAATGCAAATTTTTTCCATGAAACGCTGTCATGACTTTATCTGTTCTAAAAATCGTTAGAAAAATGGTAGAAGAACATTATTAAAATTTAAAAAACACTGCGAATTATCCCCTTACCGACCAGGGATCCATTTATAGATTTATAGATTCTGTTCCCATAAAAGATCCTGTTTTAAGACTCCTCACTGAAAACTATACCTTTTTATCATTTCTTATTCTTGTCGGCTGGTTTCTGATTGAACCAATTTCCAATAGGAAACCAGTTAATAAAAATAAGAAATGATTAAAAGGTATAGTTTTTATAAAGGAGTCTGAAAGGAGGTGATCTATAAATAAATCACTGGGCGGTAACGGGTTAGTGCGGCACCGAAAATTACCCTACTGCCAGTGGCGTACATAGCGCATCCGTAGTCCCCGCGGCGCGGGGGGGTATGGCGCACGAGGTTTCAGGGCGCGCTATTCAGAAAAATAGCACTATGAATGACACTTGAAATTTTTCTAAAAAGTTTAATAAGGTAGTAGAGTGAGCACTAGGGTGAGTCGAAAAAATCGATTTTTTTATTTCGAAATCGCATTACCTCTCAAAAGTTGTGGTTTAGTATCCACAACTTGGGAAAAATAAGAAAAAAATTCTAAGTTGACGTCTTCGGTTCGCGCATGAGGCTCAAAGTTGGAAAAAATATGTTAAAAATGGAAATTTTCAAAAAGAAAAAAGAAAAAAAAAACTGTAACTTTTTGTAATGCAAATACCATAAACTGTAAATATTTTGTGCATTTTTAATCTAAAAAAATATTTTATAGCTTTTACATACGATCTTTAGTTTGCACATCAGCCTTAAATTGGGCTAAAATCGCCTACAATGTCAAATTTCGAAAATATCGATTTTTTTTATTTCGAAATCGCATTACCTCTCAAAAGTTGTGGTTTGGTATCCAAAATTTGGGAAAAATAAATAAAAAATCTAAGTTGACTACTTCGGTTCGCGCATGAGGGTCAATGTTGGAAAATATATGCTAAAAATGGAAATTTTCAAAAAATAATTTGAAAAAAAAGTAATTTTTTTTCTATCGAAACGGATTTAAATTGTTTGTATATAACATAAGTTGAACCCAAAAAATTATATATAACTTTTAGAAGATACATTCTGTTCGTGCATAAGGCTCAAGATATGAAAAAAATGTCAAAAACTGAACCAGAACGCACTATGTCGGCGCTGTGCCGGTATATTTTTGTTCTACAGCCGACTTTTCTGGACATTACACATATTCTAGGAGACATTTTAAAGTCCCTGCAGTCTGCACTCCCTTTGGTTGTCACTTAGTCAGCTAGACCCGCCAAACAAACAGCATCTTTAATTAGCAACTGAAAGTGAATCAAAAAGTGCAGCGTGTTTAGCTTTGGGTGAGTTTTTTTTTTTTTTTTTTTGTAACTTTATAGCATATTTTTATGCTCAAGTTTTGTTATACTGTTCTCCGTATAATAAATAACGGAACCCCGGAAAACTTCTAAACGTTTAATTATTTGTCCGTTTTTTGGTGTACCGAAAGGGTTAAGTCAAAGTGTTTCAACCACATGTGCAGATGTGTTGTTAGCTTGCTTTGAAGAAAAATCGCAATCTGTAAAAGGCGAACCTTTTTCAAGGATTTCAGATTGCATAGCTCATAGAAGAAATTTACTGCAAAGCTTCTATACCAACGGTCAGTCATGTACGTATTATAAAATTGATAAAGGATTACCATAATACTACACTTTGAGAAAGTCATTTAGTCGTGATAAAGATAAATTGAACTTCAAGACAAAACTCAATCATTTTGTTAATTAAGCGAAGTCTAAACTTTTTGACGTTGCTTCTTTCAAGTGTGCAATGAATTTTTCGTGTTCTTGTGCTAAAAAGCCAATCTCTTGTAGCTGTACACTATACATCTGTACATTGGTATAGAACGCACATTGGTATTACCACTGTACATTGGTATAGAAGCTTTGCAGTAAATTTCTTCTATTTAAGCAGATATGCAATCTGAAATCCTTGAAAAAGGTTCGCCTTTTACAGATTGCAATTTTTCTTCAAAACAAGTTAACAACACATCTGCACATGTGGGTGAAACACTTTGACTTAACCCTTTCGGTGCACCAAAAAACGGACAAACAATTAAACGTTTAGAAGTTTTCGGATGTTCCATTATTTATTAGTCGGAGAACGGAGAACAGTATAACAAAACTTGAGCATAAAAATATGCTATAAAGTTACAAAAAAAACTCACCCAAAGCTTAACACGCTGTACTTTTTGATCCACTTTCAGTTGCTAATTAAAGATACTGTTTGTTTGGCGGGTCTAGCTGACTAAGTGACAACCAAAGGGAGTGCAGACTGCAGGGAATTTGAACTGTCTTCTAGAATATGTGTAATGTCTAGACAAGTCGTCTGTAGAATAAAAATATACCGGCACAGTGCCGACGTAGTGCGTTCTGGTTCAGTTTTTGACTTTTTTTTTTTTTTTTCCTATTTTGAGCCTTATGCACAAACAGAATGTATCTTCTAAAAGTTATATGTATATTTTTCGATTCAAATTATGTTATCTACTAACAATTTAAATCAGATTCGATAGAAAACAATTTTTTTTTTCAAATTATTTTTTGAAAATTTCCATTTTTAGCATATATTTTCCAACTTTGAGCCTCATGCGCGAACCGAAGGAGTCAACTTGGATTTTTTTTATTATTTTTCCCAAATTTTGGATACCAAACCACAATTTTTGAGAGGTAATGCGATTTCGAAATAAAAAAAATCGATATTTTCGAAATTTGACATTGTAGGCGATTTTAGCCCAATTTAAGGCTGATGTGCAATCAATATGTCTTAATATTTTTACATTCAACGAACTTCCATATTTATCATTAAAATAAACATTTCAAATTTAAAATAAATTGTTCCAAAGATTGGCGATTTTATTTCATTGTTGGCGATATTTCAGCTTTTTACATTTGATATAGTTTATGCAATCGCAATATTTTACTAAAAACATTTTAAAGTGCAACAATGGAAAATGATATTGGGATGCAAAAGTCGCCTTTGACTTTAACAGTATCACTAGTACCTGAAGCTCAAGATACGGAAATCATAGCAATAGATTTACCTTTTTCAGGAAATGATTCCTCGTGTGATAATGTCAATAAAACTTTTTCTCAAAGAAATGTAACAGATATGTTTGGCATTCAGCCGACGGATAAAGTTGTTTTGAGACCAACAAGTGAAAACACTTCTAATGAATTAATTGAGTGCATTAAATATGTTATAAATTCCAAAACTAATGCAAACAAGAGATATTTCTTTAAAGAAGAATGCAGATCTTTTCTTATAAATATATTAACAGTACTTCAGTCAAGAATTATCGACTCCGTCAATATTTCCTGTCAAGAATTTATTTCATCTATTGCAGATAATAATAATCTTTCACCTTCTTCATTTATTACTAAACTGTCAGAAAAAGAAGATTTTTCTTTGAAAGGAGTTGCTATATCTGACCATGAACCTCTTAAAGTTAAAAAACAGTATAAAGATGTGGGAGTTCAAGAAGATCGAACTGACACAAATTTTGTGCATACTTGGAAAATTAACCATAATTTCAAACATATGGAAATCCAGGTAGAAAATGAACAAGATAAAAATTGCAACCCTCAGAATCCTACTCCTGAGATTTCACCTTCGCATTATTCTGTTGATGAATTTTACGAAATAGTTGATGATTCCCCAACTCATAGTAGACTTGATACATCTCTAGAAAATCATCAACAGCATGACTCCAGCAAATTTTCTCATGTTAAACTCAATAGTTTTACAGAAACTTTTGCTGAATTGGAACCTACGAATATTAATCAAACAATTTCTCCCTTAGTTAAACAGTCATATGCTGATGTATTAAAGAAAAATCCTAAACTATATACCATTTTAGTCTATCCTCTTCATGAAAATGTTTCTTCCTACGACTTAAAAGTTCTTTTGAAAAAAGAATACAATCCAGCAAGTGACAACATACGTATTCACAAGCTACGTGTTATTAGAAATGGAGGCGTGGCAATTGATCTTTATAATAAAATGGACAAAGAAAAACTGCAAACAGCTCTTTCATCAATACCTAACGTACAGCTTAATACTAGGATTAAAAGTGTTTCTGCAATAAACCCAAAGATTATAATACATGGTTTACCAAAAGAAACAACAATAGCACATATAGATAATATGATTTTTGAAAGAACAGGAAAGAAATTAAACTACAAATTTCAATCCAATTACAAAACAAGAAACGGAAGACAAAATTTCATAATAGAGTGTGATCCTTTTTCATTTAACACACTCATGCAAAGCAAATTTTTACAACTTGAATGGGAAACATACAAATTGAGGGAGCATATTAATGTGAAGAGGTGTTATTTTTGTCAAGCTTTTGGACATTTGGCTAGAGAATGTCAATACAATTCACAAAAATGCACTTTCTGTTCTGGAAATCACCATCAGCATGAATGCGAAAGCAATTTCACGAAATGTGCAAACTGCGTAAAATCTCTACCAAGCTCGTGTCCGTTATATTTAATAGATCACCCTGCTTCTGACTCATCTTGTCCATACTATCTTTCTGTTCTACAAAAGTTAAAATCTAACATCAATTATGGCGAATAATTCGTTATTTTTTCATTCCGTCTCTTCTAGTCTTCCTCACTTTGCTGCTCCTCTTTCGCTTTCTTCATCTGCAATTTGTCCTTCTTCAAATATTCAATACTTTAAATATTCTTTCAATTCTTTACATTGCATTCAAATCAATTTAGGCAAAAGATGTAACGCTACGTGTTCTTTAAAACTTTTATCCTCTCAATTGCTACCAAAATTTTTCCTAGTTCAAGAACCATATTTAAAACATGATCAAATACCAGAACAACCTTTGAATTGGAAAATTTTTTATTCTTTAAGTAAAAAAGCTGCCATTTTAAGTACTGACTCAAATATTATAGTTTCTCAATTAGATCAAAAGGAAAACCATGTGGCAATCTCAGCCGAATTCAAGGAAGATTCAATAATTCTCATTTCAGTTTATATAACACCAACAGAAGATGTACGAATTCCTCTACGTAATCTCGAGAATCTTTTAAGAAATATTCCAAATAAAAATGTCATAATTATGGGTGATTTCAATAGCAAAAGTAACTCCTGGGGATATGCTGGTGAAGATCCAAGAGGAAGAAGAGTAATAAATTTCTATCAAGCAAATGATATGCAATTACTTAATAGTTCTTATGACCCACCATCTTTTGAGCATGAAAATGGAAATGGATGGCCTGACTTAACATTAATTAAAGGGAGTTTAATTCAGAATGATAATTACCAGTGGAATGTTGTAGAAGATATAGATTCCTTAAGTGACCATAAATTTATCTCTTTTAAATTTCAAAAAGAGCTCTCGACTTTTGCAATTAAACGCTATAAAATTACATCTAAAGGAATTAAAAAATTTGATAAAGAAATTTCAAAAAAGTTAACACCATACATAAATGCTTGCCATAATATTTTTACGTCATTCGAACTTAATAATTTCTCAAGTAAGTTAATTACTACTATTCAGAACTGTTGCAACAATTCGTTTAAAATTAAAGATTTTTCTAAAAAAATTGAAGTAAAATGGTGGAGTACCGAATTGCAAAAAGAAAAAACAAATCTTAATAGATTGAAAAGAAAATTAAAAAGACAATCAACTCCTGAAGAAAATATTAGAGTCAAAATTGAATATAAGAAAGCCAGAGCCCAATATTTTAGGAACATTAAAAAACACAAGACAGAAAGCTGGCGTAATTTTTGCAAACAAGCATCTGACCCATTTGGTAAAGCTTATAAATTTTGTTTTGAAAAAATTAGGCGTCCAACAACTTTGCCAATTTTTAATGATGGAGCTACTCTAAAAGAAAATTTGGAATTCATTTTAAATGAACTTTATCCAATCCCACAAAGAAATCCATTTTCTAATAGACAGTCCACTACAACTTCGACTTCGTCTTTTAACGATTTTTCAAATGCTGAACCAGAAATTTCAGTTGAAGAAATTAAAAATACTTTGAATTCATGTAACTGTAAAAAAGCCCCAGGAATTGATTCAATAGATTACGCAATAGTTAAACTGATCTTTAAAACACTTCCACAACTACTCCATTGCTTCTACAACAAATGTCTTGAGCTTTCTTATTTTCCAGATGTTTTTAAAATAGGTAAATTGATTTTATTTCTCAAAAAAGGGAAAGATATCAAAGATATTTTTTCATATCGACCTATAACACTGTTACCAACCTTAGGAAAACTTTTAGAAAAAATAATTGTAAAAAGAGTTCAATTTCATTACCAACATTTTTCTCCAAAAAATCAATTTGGTTTCAAAAAAGGATATTCAACAGAAGATGCTTTGCAAAATATTTGGGAAAATCTCCTTGATTATAATATTACTGGTCATAAATTAATCATTTCGTTGGACATTCAAAGAGCTTTTGATAGCATTCCGCATCCTCAACTTCATAACAAAATTTCTCAATTGCATTGTCCCAGAATTTTAAAAAAATTTCTTCATAGTCTGCTTGAAAACAGAAAATTAGTTATGGATTCTAATAATGAAGTTGTAACTCATAATCAATTAATAGGTGTTCCACAAGGATCTTGCAGCGGCCCGTTTTTGTGGTCATTAATAGCAGAAGATATTCTCCATACATCAATGCCAAGAGGAGTTTTCATTCAAGCATTCGCTGATGACTTTGTGATTGGCGTAGTTAAAGGGACAATAAAGAACATGGCAGAAGAGGCAAATTCAGCTCTTATACAGTTCAAAAATTGGGCAGATTATTATAACTTGAAAGTCTCAACTGATAAATCCAGTCTATTACTTTTTAGAAGAAAAACTAAGAATCAAAATATCAAATTTGGAACTGAAAAAATTAAAAGAGTTAGAACTTTAAAATATCTTGGAATCATTCTGGATGAAAACCTTTCATTCTTACCACATATACAGCATTTGAAAGTCAAATCAACCAATTATTTACAACATTTAAGACGCCTAGCAGGAAAATATTGGGGTTACAATATTAGTTTCAGAACACGCTTGTACAACTCAGTTTTTCTCAGAATAATTGCTTATGCAGCTCCGATTTGGGCAAGAAATCCAACTACAAGATTAAATTTAAATCTTTTGAAATTGCAACGTCCTTTATTATTAAATTTAACTGGAGCTTACGCAACAACAGCAAATAGTTCTTTACAAATAATCACTGGTATACCTCCTTTAGATATTCAAATTTCCTACGAAGCAAAAATAGGAACATTACTTAGACTTAACAAGGACGTTGTAACCAATTCTGGAATTCTTCGATCGTCTACGTTTGAAAAGAAAGTCAAAACAATTTTATTTCATCCAAGTGTTTCCTTAGCCTCTTCATTAAAAATAAACTCATCAAATTTGGACAATTTAAACAATAATGTTTCTAAATCCCGTTACTTCACAGATGGTTCGAAAACAAAACAAGCTACAGCGGCTGCTTTCCTTATTTTAAATAGCACAACTCCTACTAACGAAACCACCTATCTTCTAAATGTCTCCAACTCAATTTTTCAAGCTGAAGCGTTTGCTTTAAGAGAAGCAATAAATCATGCAGTAACTCATAATAATTTACCATCAATTATGTACAGTGATAGCCAATCAGTCATCAAATCAATAAGTAATCTAAACCCAACAAGCTCATTAATAGCTGAAATCCAACAGCAACTTATTAATCACCATTCTATAAAAATTTCTTGGATTAAAGGTCATTCAAACTCTGATGGAAACAATAGAGCTGATTTTCTAGCAAATCAAACAGCAAATGGATTATTAGTACCAACAAAACAATATTCTTTACCATTTCCAAGAAGTTTTGCAAAGCATAAATTATTACAAGACTTACTGACTGATTGGCAAGAACGTTGGGATCAAGAACTTACAGGAAGAGAAATCTATAAAATTCGTTCCAAAGTTAAATTTACTCCTTTGAATTTAGACAGACATGAAGTATTTTTCTTTACTGGCCATGGTCCATTTCCTTCGTACCTAAAAAGATTCCACCTAAGAAATACTGATCTCTGCAGATGCAAAGCACCTGGAAATCCTCAACATTACATACAGCATTGTATTCATACTTCTTCATTCCATCTTCGTTCTACAGGCAATTGGACTCAAGACTTAAAAAACTATTATTCGTTTCCTGCAGCAAAAAAGAAAATTACTGCTCTTATTTCTTTTCTAATAGACCACGAGCATTTTCTTTTCGGATAATTTTTATTTTTATTTATTTTTTTTTTTTTCTTAACGTCAATACTATTAACTGCACCTTTTTCTTGTTCTTTCTTCTATTTATTTATTAAATTATCTACATTTCTTTTTTTTTTTTCTTTAATTATAATGTTTTATTATTTATATATATATATATTTTTTTTTTTCTTTTTCATTTAGTTTTTGTTATTTATACATTTTATTATTTATTCCTTTAAAAACTTTTTTTCATTTATTTTATTTATTTATTTATTTATTTTTTCCATTATCATTATGTAAATATTTTACTTACATTTTTATTTCAATTTATTATTAACCAAAATTATTTTTCTGATGTATATACCAAATTGAATGTTTACCCATGTGGGTTGTTTTGTACTTTTCACATACGTCATCCCGTAATTTGTTAAATTTAACATTGTTGAATATGTACAAAGGGATGGCGTATTTTTGAAAAAAAAAAAAAACTAATGATCGTATGTAAAAGCTATAAAATATTTTTTTAGATTAAAAATGCACAAAATATTTACAGCTTATGGCAATTGCATTATAAAAAGTTACAATTTTTTTTTCTTTTTTCCTTTTGAAAATTTCCATTTTTAACATATTTTTTCCAACTTTGAGCCTCATGCGCGAACCGAAGACGTCAACTTAGAATTTTTTTCTTATTTTTCCCAAGTTGTGGATACTAAACCACAACTTTTGAGAAGTAATGCGATTTCGAAATAAAAAAATCGATTTTTTCGACTCACCCTAGTGAGCACTTTCAAATCTAGCAGAGGCCGCACCTAAGTTTATGTACGCTACTGTCTACTGCATTAGTTTACATATTTTATTCTTATAGTGACCACATTCAAAGCTTGCGTATGGTCACAATTTACACAACGTCAAATTTCTAAACTGTTAAAGTGAATGGTGGTTTTAAAAAAAAGGAAATTACCTTTCTGCAAACGTATCTTAACTAAAAGTTCTGAAAATTTTCACACATACATCTAAATGTATTCTTACTTGCAAATTAGAACTATTCCTCCTCAAAAGTTAAATGACTGCATACATTGCAATAAATCAACAGTAATCTTTTCAAACTCAGCCAATGCAGATACATGCTTCCGTTGCAAGTACCACCGTTTTGTGATTTTTTTTAATCAACTTTTAGGAGGCTTTATTAGTGGTACTTTACCACAGGAAACCATAACATAGCGTAATAGTGAGAATTTTGAAATGAGTCACAAAAAAGAACACTATAAAAACATGTTTCTGAGCGCATACATTTTTGCCTTATTAACATTATCGCAATTCGTGATTGCAAAAAACGTAATTTGAATTCAATATGTCAAAATTCAAATGTTTTTAATTTATTTCACGGATTCTTTTTTTCCGGTTTTAAAAGTAATTTTAACAAAAATTCAATTTTGGAAAACCGTTATAAAAGGTGGCTCAGAAGCCACAATTTTGATATTATATTTTGATAATAGTCAAATTTAATATTAAAACGTAAGTGTCCTTGATATACGGATAAGTCTAAAACTCAACATAAAAGTCGGCAAAATATACCTAACCAGTAAATTATCAATTATCATCAAAGTACTAATGGCTACCTTTAACTCACTTACCTTGTATCATATAGTTAACAAACGCTGAGAATGCTTGAGTCATATTTTAAATTATTTTTTTCTGTATAAATATTAAAGAAAAATCAATAAGTTAAAAAACGGCAAATGGATTCCAAATATTGATAAAACAGAATCTTTAAAATTCTAGGAGAAGCTATTAGCCACCCAAGTTTTGATCCCTAAGTTACATATATTTCTTCTCTCTTATATTCGAAAAAATAACTTAATTTGGTGGACTAGGAAGAATGGATAGCGCAATAGAAATGCCCTCACATGTGCTTGCAAAGGCGAACTCGCTCTCGTATGTATTAGATTTTGATTTAGTCAAACTTGCAATCATTTAGCTCTAGCGTATAACAGTTTAATAATTTGATTTCGAAAGCGCTAATACTAGTGCAAACCTACATTTCGGTTCGAGTTCCATCCATTTAATTAACGCGTTATACGTTAAGGACTCACTATGTAATCTGGAACATGTTCCTCATTCACAACTCGTAAATTGCCTATTAGCATAAAAACGATACATGTCAGTTCTTTTTTCTTTTTTTCTTCATGTTTTTAACAAAATTAAGTCTTCATTTGCATTTCCTTCCTGAGCATAGAGTTTTCATTCGCATGAAAGAAAAGTAAAATAAAGGTGGATAAATACAAAAATGAACACACGCTGTGCGGAACTTCAATTTTTGTTCGTATTTCTGTTTTAAAAGGCTCTACCTGTTATATCGCGATCATGTAGCTTCGTTATGAAGGGTTTCCAGATATTCTAATTTTAACAGGATTGTCCCGATTTTAAGAGATACCCTGATTATAAAAATGTTCTGAGTTTGTTCTGAAAAGTTGAAAAGCCTCCATCGTCATTTGTCCTGATTATCAAGTTAAAAGCACCATTTTTAGCCTACTTTCCCGTTAAAAATAAAAGAGACGAAAAAAGCATTAAAATTGGCTTAATGCATCTAAAAAATGTCGCCAAGTCCAAAAAATATCGCCAAGTTCAAAAAATATCGCCAAGTCCAAAAAATATCGCCAAGTAAAAAAAAGTCAAAAAGAAACAAAAAAATGAAATAAATATCGAAAAATTAAAAATTTGAAAGTAGGGTATTGAGATGGGGAATTTGTCTGTCGGTCTGTCGGTCTGTCTGTCCCCCCCTAATAACTTTTGAATGAACATTCCGATTTGGACAAACTTTTTTTTGTTGGAAAGATCTCGGCGAGTACAGCTCATTCCCATATAGCTCCCCCCCCCCCCGATTCCATTTTCGATTTGAACAATTTTTGGTTCAACTTTGAACCGTTCAAACAACATGTTCATTTTGAGTGAACAATCCGATTTGAACAAACTTTTTTTGTTCGAAAGATCTTATCAAGGATACTTCATTCCCGTATCTACATTTTCGATTTGAACAATTTTTCGTTCAACATTGAACCGTTCAAGCAACCTTTCCCCACCTAATAGTTTTTAGCCTACTTTCCCGTTAAAAATAAAAGAAAGACGAAAAAAGTATTAAAAGTGGCTTAATGCATCTAAAAAATATCGCCAAGCCCAAAAAATATCGCCAAGTCCAAAAAATATCGCCAAGTCCAAAAAATATCGCTAAGTCCAAAAAATATCGCCAAGCCCAAAAAATATCGCCAAGCTCAAAAAATATCGCCAAGTCCAAAAAATATCGCCAAGCCCAAAAAATATCGCCAAGCCCAAAAAATATCGCCAAGCCCAAAAAATATCGCCAAGCCCAAAAAATATCGCCAAGCTCAAAAAATATCGCCAAGCCCAAAAAATATCGCCAAGCCCAAAAAATATAAAAAATATCGCCAAGCCCAAAAAATATCGCCAAGCCCAAAAAATATCGCCAAGTCCAAAAAATATCGCCAAGTCCAAAAAATATCGCCAAGCTCAAAAAATATCGCCAAGTCCAAAAAATATCGCCAAGCTCAAAAAATATCGCCAAGTCCAAAAAATATCGCCAAGCTCAAAAAATATCGCCAAGCCCAAAAAATATCGCCAAGTCCAAAAAATATCGCCAAGTTCAAAAAATATCGCCAAGTCCAAAAAATATCGCCAAGTTAAAAAAAGCCAAAATGAAATAAAAAGGTAAAATGAATATCGAAAAAATAAAAATTTGAAAGTAGGGTATTGAGATGGAGAATTTGTGTGTCGGTCTGTCGGTCGGTCGGTCGGTCTGTCTGTCCCCCCCCCTAATAATTTTTGATTGAACATTCCGATTTGAACAAATTTTTTTTTTGTTGGAAAGATCTCGGCGAGTACAGCTCATTCCCATATTTGATTTTTCGATTTGAACAATTTTTGGTTCAACTTTGAACCGTTCAAACAACCTGCCTCGCGATACTAACTTTTTAATGAACAGTCCGATTTGAACAAACTTTTTTTTGTTCGAAAGATCTTATCAAGGATACTTCATTCCCGTATTTACATTTCCGATTTGAACAATTTTTCGTTCAACATTGAACAGTTCAAACAACCTTTCCCCACCTAATAACTTTTAAGTGAACCGTCCGAATTGAATAAACTTTTTTTTGTTCGAAAGATTTTGGAGAGGTTCATTCCTATATTTCACTTTTCAATTTGAACCATTTTTCGTTCAATGATGAACCGTTCAGAAAAAATGTTAACATGAGCGCCTACGGAAAAATTTAAATTGAATGTTGATTCTGAACTTCAAGGCGGATTTCCTTCAAACTAACTTTGCAAGAAAATGGTTTTGATAAATAATGTATTGTAAAGTACTTTTCTGAATAATCTTCTGTGAGGACTCTGATTCCGACTCCGACAACGCAAACATGGCGGAAATGCAGGCTCAGAAAAAATGACTGACTGGGCAGACGATTTTTTGTTTATTTATTTATTTGTTTTGTTTAATTCATTACTATTGTTTTTTTTTTGGCAGACGATTTTTTTTTGTTAACAAAAATTTTTCATTCACGAGAGCATTTTATTCTTTATTTATATTTATTAACTGGCAACGGATTAAAAATGAAATTCGAGACATTTTATAACGATTTTTTTTCTTTCTTTGATTAAATGTGTTTTGATGTTCTTTGTTCTTTTATTTATTTATTTTTTTTTTTCTTTTGAAAACGGTTGTGGAATTTTTCTACGGAAGAACTATGACAGTTACGTTCTTTAAATGGTGCGACAAAACTTTATTGACTCGTTTATTTACTTTTTACGTGTCTATTTCATCTGATGAGAGGGGTATATTTTGCTTTTAGAAATCAGCTTTAAGTGCTATAAAGGTATGTTTGACATAATTTTCAGTTTCAGATAATTAATAGAATATTGATCAGATGCTAGAATGCCGATATCGATGTACGGGAAAGTAGGCTCGTTTAGTTCTTGACAGAACTTCTTGTTAATTCCTTAGATGAAGTATTTCATTAATGTCTTTCATTAGAAACCACGATTTACTATGGCATATATATTTTTCCATACTTCCGCAAGCCAACAAGAAGATATTTGTCGTCGGCAGGACAACAGCAGTATCTACAAAAAATGAGTTTGAGAAATATTTGACAACATACGTAGTTTGATTTTTCAATTGAAATTAGAAGATCTGCAACTGGTTCAAAAGCTTTATTCTCAGAAGAACTCAAATAAGAAGGAATGAAGAAATTACAAAAGCTAGGTAAAACGAAAGAGTTGTAAATAATGCCAATCACTTTACTGGAGCCTTAGTAATATTTGATTCTCTTTTATCAGTTTCACACACCTGTCATGCTGTCAAAGTGTAACTCACTATATTATACGTACGGGCAACGTGTTGTTAATCATTCAATGCCTATTCTGTCTTGATCGGATCAATAGCGGTACTTACAAAATGAATTTTTGATATGTTTAAAGACTAGTGTCTAAAGGGCAATCGCCCATAACTTGCTGTTGCTCTTCAATCTCCTGGAACTGTTAACAATTACATTGGGATCATTTCGCGATACAAAATTGCCGCTCTAGTTTACCAAGTAAGAACATTTAAATTCAGCAGTTGCGTATTCAACAGTATGCTCATAGGGCCGTGGTGGCCACAGCGGTAAGGCGTCAGACACTAACCGCAGGGTCTTGGGTTCGATCCCAGTCGATCAAAGATCCACCGTCGTCACTAATGGTGGCTGGATAACGTTAAATATGGGTCGTGGTCACAAAGTCCTCCAATTAAATTCAAACCCCTGGGGTGCTTACTGGACCAGGTGTTTGCTCGGCTTCTGATCCAGATCAAACAAACAGAGCGCTCTTCAGGGCCCCATCTCGGTTAAACCACGAGTTGTGGTGGGTACGAAGAACCCTGGAATGTGAAGTGAAGTGAGGTATGCTCAAAATAATAATATACTGGACACAAATTTTGTTCGGTCTTACCAATTTTACCCTAATGAAATGATAACTGCACACCCGTCATTTAGGGGGGGCAGGGGGGAGTCAATTGCCCTCCCTGGCTTTGAGAAATCAATGTATTTACACATAAATGGGCGGTTTTTTTTTTTTTTTTTTTTGCTGCTTTCCGATGAAATTGCATTGTGTTTTCACTCTCTGCCCCCCCCCCCCAGGAAAAACTTGAAATGACGTCCATGGATAACTGCCCAAAATTTAATCAAGGGCGTCGTCTACTTTAACTGAAAACGATTTAGTTGAAAAAATGCAAAAATATTGTGCAACAACTTTGCATAACACAGTCATTTCTGTATTATTCTCAACAATTACAAACTATAGCCTGTTATCTATTTCAGTCATTGAAATTTTAAGCGTCGAATATGAAATTTAGACCGACTTTTCTGCGTTATACATTTTCAACGATTTAATTGGTTGTTACGACACCATCATTAGGGGTTTTTTTTAATAATATAGTAAGATATGCGTTTTTTTGTTTATCCACTGGTTTAAAATATTCCTTATTTTCAGAGGGTATTAAATAAGAATTTTAGTATGATAATCATAATCCACGGTTGGTCCAGAAGTGGTTGAATGATGTCGTCACCAGTGTCATAAAATCATCAATCACAAGGATAAAAGTAACGCTATTCGACAAAATGGATATTTCATCGAAATAAAATGTTAGGATCGCCGGCCATGATAACTAGTGGTCAGAGGAGTCTAACCCGGATGAGGAGGTTACGGGTTCGAATCCCAACTTGAGCTTGATGTGATTTCCCTCTCCTGGCCTTGTTCTTTCTTTGTGTGAATGTGTTGTTGTGTTATGAACGATTGTCTACCCTATAAACAGACCCCTATGGCGTGTGTATACTGTGGAAGTCGGACTTCACACCAAATCACGGTAGAGTTGTAAAAGTGAAGCAGCGCAACCTAAATTGTTAGCCTAACTGGCACGAGACAACAACAAGATCTGACTTAGACACACGTACAGTCTCAATGAGAATGGCAGCGAAACGGGGACAGGTTGTTTTTACTGCGTTAATACTGCACTAACAAGGAAACAATTTTAACAGAGTCGACATGAAAGCAGTTTGATTATGAAATCACCGACAACGACCTTCTTTGCTCAAAACAAAAAGAGACGTTATTCAAAAGGTTTCAAAAATCGAGCTGTGCTATTGAATTCAGAATCAACACTGTTTTACAGGAATTAAAGACGTAATTAAGTAATGTAATTTAGGTGGAGCGAGAATGGAATTTTACCATTGGTGATGTTTCGAAGTAGCTTTTTCCTAGCAGTTTCCTACGTGCAAGTACGTCATGAGGAAGTTTTAGCAAGCAGTAATAATACATGGAAGTCCGTAGAAGGATTTAAAAGGTTTGGGTGTATGAATAACCATTCATGAAAGAAAGCTTGCTTTGCACGCAGTAATTTCATCAAAATCAGTCCTGTTCTGATCGATGACATACAGATAAATATAAACTATTCTGAGTTCTTCTCTGAAACAAGGTTCTTAATGCGTATCCGGCATCTAGAAAAATATAGTTTTCCATCCACAGTTCATTAAACAAGAGGCTTGGTATCTCTAATAAATAAACAAATAAAACTTTTAGAATAAAGAAAATTCGTTCTTTGCTATGCAACATACAACACCAATTTCATTACTGGAGACGTAGCATATAAGACAAAAGCATAAGAATAATTTTCTTTAACTTAATGAATGCATCAGTCTTCGACTACGCCAACTTTTATTCAGCCAAACTAGAGATTTGATTGCAAGACATTGTGTTGAAGGACTAGTTCTTTTCTTTTGATTTGAAAGAACAACATCGATGTGAAGGTAAACAACCTCCAATGTAAATTTTTGAGATTTTTTTTTTCCTTCAATAAGAGCGATATTATTACTTTTACATCAGATTTTCAACCTCCTGTCTCATTTCTTTCAGTGAAAAATTGCTTGATAATGGATTTGCTATGACACTACTGATAAGCTAATACCTTTAAACGAGCAATTCTTGTATATATATATATATATATATATATATATATATATATATATATATCGGATCTCGAAAACGGCTCTAATGATTTCGATAAAACTTGGTATTTAGATGGAGTTTTGGTTTCTGAGTTCATCTACGTCGGCGTTTTTTCTGTAAAAACCCCAGTTTTCACAAAAAGCCCCGTTTTTTGTGCCTTCATTAAGTAAGTTTGAGACGCTTTCTTTATCGCCATTTTCTTATCAATTATTACTGTTTCATAGCAACCACGTTTTAATTTAACAATGGATTTCATAGTTAATCACATCAGCGCGAGTTTAAATTTATGGTATTTGGCAATGTTAAATTGTTATTGTTTTTTGAAATGTTAAAGCAAATCTTCACTAGATAGTGTCTTATACAGGCTGTTTCATTTGTTCAAAATCCATGGGATAAAAGCAGTGGTGATTGTCCAACGACATTTATTCAATTTTATGGTAACTTACACGATATAAAAATTGGATTATTTTACTTTTCAAGTACGATTTAAAAATTGAGTATAAAAGTGTTACAGTTACTTTTCAAACACTTTTTTTCCTCCTCAAGAGTGTTTAGTAAGATATTTCAGGTAAAAATCAATAAATACGAAACTCAATTTTCTTAAAATATTAAGTTTCAAAACAAAATGACATCTGTCTAATATCTTTAGACGAGCAATTCTTGTATATATATATTTCGGATCTCGAAAACGGCTCTAACGATTTTGATAAAATGTTGTATTAAGATAAAGTTTTGGTTTTTGAGTTTATCTACATCGGCGTTTTTTCTGTAAAGACGCAAGTTTTCACAAAAAAACCCGTTTTTCGTGCCTTCATTAGAAGTTTGACGAGCTTTCTTTCGCCATTTTCTTTATGATTACTCTTATTGTTACTGTTTCATAGCAACCACGTTTTATTATAACAATGGATTTCATATTTAATCACATCAGCGTAAATTTAAATTTTTATGGTATTTGGCAAACGAGTTTTGGCAACACGTTAGAATTTTATTGTTTTTGATATTTAAAAGAGATCGAACAAAAGAAAGTTAGAATTGGGTGTGGGCTGCGGTAGTCCCATCGGTAAGTCGTCGGACTCGTAACCAGAGGGTCCCGGTCCGCTCATATAGAGGAAGCCCAGCCGATCAAAGATCCACCTTCTTCATTAATGGTGGCTGGGGGACGTTAAAAATGTTCGTGGTCATAAAATCCTCCAAGTGAAACGATACCTCTGGGGGATGCTGGGCCAAGGGTTTGCTTGGCCCTTGGGCCCGGTTCAAAAATGAACAGAGCGCTCTTCAAGGCCCATCCCGGTTAAACTACGAGTTGTGGTATATACGGGGGGAACCTTGGAGTGTGAAGTGAAGTGAAAGTCAAAACCAACTGGAACCAAATGCGTACTGGAGAACATGGACTCTGCATCCATTCTCATCAACCCCTCCCGCGCTTTAGGCGCCAAATGAAATGAAATTGGGTGTGATTTTACGGTGAGCATGGATTAAATAAGATTGTGTTTTTTAAAACAAATTACGGCTGTTTTAAAAGCATAATTGCAACCAAAGGCTTAAAAATGCTTTTCAAGTTTATCTAAATAAGTACTTCGCATTTTAGAAAAAAACACGAGTTTACAAACCTCTTTTTTTTTTAAACCGAGCTGGCTCGGTCCCATGGTACTTAGAAATTAAAATATCAAAGTTTTATTTTCTCCTGTAAATTTGAAATTGTTAGCATTGGAGATTGGATACTTTTATCAACGATATGCTTGTCCTAAACTCTTTTAAATGCATTTTTTAAAATTATATCGTAAGTTGTTCTCTAACGAACGATAGTATACCTTCTGTAACAACATTATTTACCGTAACACTCATTGATAGGTAACAAAACACTGCGTTTTTTTTTAATTAAACTGAGCATTATTAAAATAAAAATTCAAACACACTGTAAAAAATGAATGTTGTTTTCACAGTATAATACAGCTATTATTACAGTAATTTTACAGTAATAAGCTGTAAAACAGCTAATTTTACAGTAATAAGCTGTAAAATTGCTAGTTTACAGTAATAAACTAAAATTGCTAGTTTCACAGTTCATTGCTGTGCATTTTACAGTTTTAAACTAGAACCTCTGCTGCCAGTATTACACTGTTGTTTTTACAGTATAATATAGCTTTTTTAATTATCATTTGTAGTATTGTTAATTTTACAGTAATAAACTGTAAAATTGCTATTGTTACAGTAATAAACTGTAAAATTGATATTGTTACAGTAATAAACTGTAAAATTGCTATTGTTACAGTAATAAACTGTAAAATTGCTATTTTCACTATAATAAACTGTAAAATATTTAGTTTTACAGTTTATCAGGGTGTAAAAAAATCAATGATTTTTTTTAAAAAATAAAAAAAATCGGATTTTTTTTATTTAAATCAGATTTTTTTGATTTAAATCGGATTTTTTTTTATTTTTTTTTTTAAATTAGAAACTTCAGTTATTAATTTTTATTTGTGAACAACTTACTTTTAAGTTTTTAAAAATACAAAAACACCTTTGAAGTAAAGCTTCACCAGTAAGAAACCCAAAAAAAAAGTGTTAGGAGCCAATCTGAAAATAATCCTGTCTACTAGCTAGGATAAAAATCAAATGGGGCAGGAAGCTCAACCCAATCCTCACTTCATTCAGCCCCCCCCCCCTCTTTATTTTGTAAAGCTGGAATATGTTCCATTTCAGCCACTAATAAAGACTGCCCCCCCCCCCCCAGTTGCTAATGCAAGGCATAGAAAATGCATCTTCTGTTTGGTTGTTTTTGTTTTCTCTTTTCACTGAAAGTATATCACACACATTCTATCATGTCCCTCCCCCCGCAATTCACTCTTTACAACACCTGCCCTGCACCTGCATGTATTTTCTTTATTTCACATATTAGACAACAAATAGCACTGTTTGTGCATACATATTATTTAGACTACAACCTTCTAGCATCTGTGGAGGGGGGATGAGTAGGATTACTTTTCCATTTATTAGATGGAAATCAAAGCTCTAAATGAAAATGGTAAAAATAATGAAATTGGGATTGTCCAAGAGAATTTTTTAAGGATTAAAACAAAAAATGATTTAAATCAATGATTTTTTCAAAAAAATCAATTGATTTAAATCGCGATTTAAATCACTGATTTAAATCAATTGATTTAAAATCATTGACACTCTGCAGTTTATTACTGCGATTTTACAGTTTTAAACTGAAACCTCTACTTTCTATATTATACTGTAAAAACAACAACTTATTTTTTGCAGTGCAATCTTATAGTTTAATTTATCAATCTCTTCTCACTGAATAAGCTAGATACTCCTGCACATCTGCTCTTACAAAAGAATAATAATGATGCTTCAAAAAACGTGACCTGGGAAGGGGTGGGGAAAGTTTTCATTTTTTACTCTCTAATCCTTTCCCCTTAACCCTTTTACTCCATTCTACCCCTTTAACAGCTGAATTATGTGTATCACTGGATCAGTGCAGAGATCTTCCGCCCATACGACGGTCGTCTGCGCTGTGATGATTGGGTCACTGTGTTGAAGGTAAGTTGGATATTGTTGTTTTCTTTAAAATCTATTAAGAGAAGGTTTTTATTGCATTTTGCAGAGTTAAGATAGAATGTTTTCATTAGAGACATTGTAGCAAAGGCAAACATTTATAGTTAATTCCACAGCGTTTTTATTAATTAATTTATTCTTTAGTGTTAGCGAAAAGTTCTATTCGTTGTCTTAGAGAGACAATAAAAATGATATTTTGTCCAAAACTGTTATGAGTAAGTTTCAATATTTTCTTTTCTTTCAAGGGTTCAAGTTTGTTTTTTTTTTTATTATTATTATTATTATTATTACTTTATTCTGTAGTATAAGCAAAAAACTCTATTCTTTCTCTTGCGTCGGGATAGTTTCCTTTATTTTCACACAGTGCAGTGTTTCTCAACCTTTTTTGACCAGCAGACCTGTAAAATGTTGTTAAGAGCTTTATTTTTTTTAATCAGTTTTTTCTCTAATAGTAGCTAAAAGCACAGCTCTTTCTATATATATATATAAAAATGGATGGATGTATACTTTAATTTATTTGCTTGTTTGTTTGTTTGTTTGTTTGTTTGTTTGTTTGTTCCTTATACAAATCCAGTTTTCGTCGGATTTTCATCAAAATTGGCACAGAGGTTTCTTGATGCACTAGAATTCACACAGGCGGGGTTTTGAAATCTTTAAAAAATCCAAAAAGCTCAAAATTCAAATTTTTTGTCTCAAAATGACCATTTTCTTTCAATTTTGAGAATATAGAGTAATAGAGATAAGCCTTTAAGCATACAAATTGATAAAATTTAACACATTTAAATATGAGTATTTTCCAACAAAGATTACTATTAATAGTGAATTATCAATTTAAAGCTCACCAATTTCATTTTAGCGTGAAATAAGTTTGAAACAATTATAACTCATGCTCTAATTACCTTGGAACATTGGCACAAATACTGTATGATGTAGAAAAATTAGAGGTTCCAACAGATATTTAATTCTAATTTTTGCAAGAATTTTTGATAAGCACTAGGGCAACGCCGGGTAATAAGCTAGTATCTTAAAATGTTAAGGAGAAACTTACAAAATGTTTTGTTTATCAGTGTTATGAGTGATTTTAAATATTTTCTTTTCTTTCCCCTATGAGCTTTTATCAGCCTTTTTCGACTAGTGAACAGGTAAAACTGTTTGAATACTAATTATGCTTATTATACTCTCATCAGCATGGAATACGAAAGTAGTCGATTTGGAGGCAAAAATCCTCTTATTAAGCAAAGAGAGCCAAAAAAAAAACTGGTAGCTAATGTGAAATTCGAATACTGTAGGCCCCGCTTAAACGAATACTGTCGGTTCCAAGAAATATTACTCGATTAAGCGGGGTATTCGTTTAAGCGGGGATCTTTAACATTGCGTCTATGACACGGTTCCAGGATGTTTTATTCGTATAAGCTGGGTATTCGTTTATCCGTTATCCGATTAAGCGGGGACGACAGTACCAGCGAGCGACCGCACTTGGTCAGCGATGGCTCAAAAACTAGTTTAAAGGCAGTAGTACTCCATAAAAGAAATGCATTGACTTCGGTTCCAATAGCGTATTCTTAAATAAAAAATTATCTTATGTAGATATGAAGATATTGCTTCATAAAATATAGAGTAGTAGAGATAAGCCTTTAAGCATACAAATTGATAACATTTAACACATTTAAATATGAGTATTTTCCAACAAAGATTACGATTAACAGTGAATTATCAATTTAAAGCTCACTAATTTCATTTTAGCGTGAAATAAGTTTGAAACAATTATAACTCATGTTCTAATTACCTTGGAACGTTGGCCCAAATATTGTATGAGGAAGAAAAAATAGAGGTTCCAACAGATATTTAATTCTAATTTTTGCGAGAATTTTTAAAAGGCACTCGGGCAACGCCGGATAATAAGCTAGTATGTTATATATATTAAGGAGAAACTGACAAAATGTTTTGTTCATCAGTGTTATGAATGATTTTAAAAAATTTCTTTTCTTTCTCCTATGAGCTTTTATCAGCCTTTTTCGACCAGTGAACAGGTAAAACTGTTTGAAAACATTCCGTGGATCGGTAGCTTTTTTTTTTCTTTCTTTTTCTTTTTTTTCCCCCCATTTAGACAAAAAAAATTTATTGAGTATTGATGAACTGTTACGTAAGTTAATTGTAGGATTTTTATTATGATTTACTTAACATAATACTTAAACATTAAGATACGTATTTATGGTATACGCCCAAAATGTCGCGGCCGAAATGTCGCGGGCCAAAATGTCGCGGCCAAAATGTCGCCGAGCCAAAATGTCGCGGGCTAAAATGTCGCGGACAAAAATGTCGCCGGTCCAAAATGTCGCCGAGCCAAAATGTCGCGGGCTAAAATGTCGCAGGCCAAAATGTCGCCGGTCCAAAATGTCGCCGAGCCAAAATGTCGCGGGCTAAAATGTCGCGGGCAAAAATGTCGCCGGTCCAAAATGTCGCCGAGCCAAAATGTCGCGGACTAAAATGTCGCGGGCCAAAATGTCGCCGGTCCAAAATGTCGCCGAGCCAAAATGTCGCGGGCTAAAATGTCGCGGGCCAAAATGTCGCCGGTCCAAAATGTCGCAGAGCCAAAATGTCGCGGGCCAAAATGTCGCCGGTCAAAAATGTCGCCGGGCCAAAATGTCGCCGGGCCAAAATGTCGCCGATCAAAAATGTCGCCGGTCTAAAATGTCGCCGGTCCAAAATGTCGCCGGTCCAAAATGTCGCGGGCCAAAATGTCGCCAGTTCAAATGTCGTCAGACAAAAATGATACAGTTAGTATCAAAAATTAAAATATATGAAAAGGCTTTTTTACACCGAATTAGCAAAAAATTGCTAATTGCTGTTGATGAACATGTGCGTTAACGATAGTATATGGACTAAAATTTTTGAAAATACTAAAAAAAATTTACCCTTTCGGCTTGTAACTGTTTCGAGCGCTTTCCAAGAAACAAATAGTTTTCAAACAAGCGTACGTTATTTATTTACAATAGCTTATTTCACCGTAACTCGCTATCTACCAACTTAAAAACGAATAGATTAGCAGCCCAAGCCAAGTTTAATTGATATCGAAAGGAAAATTTGTGTGTTAAAAAAGAAGTTGAAGAACAGTGAAATGAATAAGACAGATATACAATGTTTGAAACTTGGTTTCTGTTAAAATTTCTTACATGATCGAAAGAAAGTCTATATTATTTAAATAATTGAGGTCTTTTTATTTTCTTCTTCATAAAATGTGTAAAAGAAAGTATTGGATCAGTGAAAAATTATCAATTTGGAAGAATTTACACTTTCTGACGTGTGAGGAATTCAATTTTTTAGTGCGTGAATTAGAAGGAAATTTGGTACATACATGTACCAACCAATATGTGATTCAGTGCTGATTGGTTTTTGCCGCCAGTTCTTCCAAGTTTTTACATGCAAGAATGTAATGGAACGTTTTCAGCATAGCGTGATTAATGTCTGAAGAAGGTTCAGACGAAATAAAATAAAAATTGGCCCATAGGAAGCCTTCAGAAGATACGCCACATCATCGAGGAAGCAGAGCAATTGAACTTTTTATTTTTCATTATTTGTGAGTGATGTATATCAAGAAGTAATGCAAGTATTCAAACAAAATTTTGTTTGTAGAATGGTCTTAAAGGGAGAGATATTCATTTCTGGCGTTAATCAGCTCATACATGGTTCTGTACCTTCGTTACAATCAGTATTTAAATGTGGAGTCGAATATAATACCATTTTTTCTCTTGACATTTCACCTCCCCTTCCACCACTCAGTTGTTACAAAGAAAGCAATAATTCCATGAACTAATTTGATTTCAAACGTCCCCAAACAACTCTTAAAGAAAATGTTCTATAAGAAAATTGCCGGCTACGCGGTGATTAAACGGTATTCCGTTTTTGCAAAAAAAAAAATGCCTTTACAGTAAATTTATTTGTTTAATTTCTTTGTGTAAAAAAAAAAAGAAATAATCCTAAATATAGTTTAAAAAAACTAAAAAATACGCTTTTAGAGTAAATCAAATTCAAAAGAAGATTTTGAAAACTGTTGAATATCCGCTAAGTTTACATGCACTTATAATATGCATTTTGTGGACGATCGATGCCCAACTCAGAACTAATGTCAAATGCACTTATTATACATGCAATATAGTTTAGCCTTTAGTAATAATAATGGTATTAAACATATTACTTTTATACGTTTGTAAAGAACGTGAATTTTATTTTTGACTCAGAGTTACATACATACAAACGAACAAACAAAAAAACCTACTTGTGAAACTATTAAAAGCGTATTAAAAAAGGAAGAAATTTAGCGTCCCTGGGCCCTAAGTACAGCCCTGAAAAAACTATGGCATTATTTTGGTACTGAAATAATTTAAGCTTTAGAAGAAATCAATTTAGTTACATTTCTGTTAATAACTTAAGCTAATTTTCTAAGCTGCTACGTTTAAAAACAGTTACTAAACAGGTGTATTTATCATATCGTGACAAGCTTATTAGTAAAATTGAGCTACATAATTAAGCTGCATTGAATTTGTGAATTACTGGAAACATTCAATCTGTACTATACACTTACGTCATTTTGGAACGGATATATTTTGGACCGGCGACATTTTTAACCGGTGACATTCTGGACCGGCGACATTTTTGACCGGCGAAATTCTGGATCGGCGACATTTTGGACCGGCGACATTTTTGATCGGCGACATTTTTGATCGGCGACATTTTGGCCCAACGACATTTTCGACCGGCGACATTTTTGACCGGCGACATTCTGGCCCGGCACAATTTTTGACCGGCGACATTTTGACCACGCGACATTTTGACCCGCGACATTTTGGGCAGGCGACATTTTGGACTGGCGACATTTTGGCCCGCGACATTTTAGCCCGCGACATTTTGGCTCGGCGACATTTTGGACCGGCGACATTTTTGCCCGCGACATTTTAGCCCGCGACATTTTGGCTCGGCGACATTTTGGACCGGCGACATTTTTGCCCGCGACATTTTAGCCCGCGACATTTTGGCTCGGCGACATTTTGGACCGGCGACATTTTGGCCCGCGACATTTTAGCCCGCGACATTTTGGCTCGGCGACATTTTGGACCGGCGACATTTTTGCCCGCGACATTTTAGCCCGCGACATTTTGGCTCAACGACATTTTGGCCGCGACATTTTGGCCCGCGACATTTCGGCCGCGACATTTTGACCCCAAACCCGTATTTATTGCAATAAATATACAAATGAATAAGCAATCTGAGGAAAGCCACAAAAACTAATGAAAAGTAATTACAAAGTAAAAGCAAAAATATCATGTATTTTTTTTTTTTTTCTTGAGGGGGGAGGTATTGTTGTTGGTACGAAATATCTAAACTTCAAAAGAACGGAGCAAAAAATTAAATGTTTAAGAGCGTAAATTATTTATCCGCACTTAATATTCAGTGTTTCAATGCAAATTTTTTTCTTTTATATCTGTAAACCATTTGTATTGTTTTATTGCATTAGTAACTGTAATTTAATAAAACTAACTAATAGTTATATTGTTTTTATTGAATTAATAATTTTGCTGTCATGCATTTTTATTTATTAATAACAAAAGATTAAGAAAGTTCAAACATATTCATTTAGCTCCCCCCCCCCCCGTCCTTTTTTAAAAAAGAAAAGAAATTACATAATGTTAAAGATTTATAGTTGTATTCTACGCTGCTAAATACTTTAAACAGAGCCAATATTTAGAAAAGTGCCAATTTGAAGTTGGAGTTTTCTGATAAAAAAATTTTTTTGCAGAAAAAAATTAATGATGGATTCTAAGTCTAAATTGGGTCTAAATGCAAGAAAATAAAAGGAGGGAGGTCAAGGAAGTTAGTTACCCCCTCCTTAGATTACTCACTTTTAAGCCGTTACAGATCTGATGAGTGTTACAGATCTGATGTTAATATGAGCTACATATTTGAGTTTATGCTTTCAGTCTTCGTTAACATCTCTAAAAATGATATCATTTCCTTGCATTTTTAACATAGAATTAAGATAATTATATTAAAATATATATATTAGCTAAAAAATCAAATTTCATTATAAAAAAGCATTTCTTGGAAATAAAAATGAGCGAGATAAGGTTTTTAGACAAAATAAATTATAAGATTAGGAAATCCAAGCTCATAAAACATTTGTTTTGTTTTGAAACAACACACAACTTCAACTTTTTCAATACACAACTCTGCTGCTTGCTTTTCTTTAATTAGTTGCAGGAAATTTAATTTCTTGATCAGAAATTCAAATTTAGCATGCTAGTTATTATCTAGTTATTTAGCGAAGTTATGAAAAATTGAAGCACCAAAAAATAAATAAATAAATAAATAAATAAATAAATAAATAAATAAAATAAAATAATAATAAATAATTAACTTAATTTCTGCAGTGTCAATTTTTCTTATTTTACTAACTTCTATTGTCAGGTCATACAAACCACAAATGAAGCAATTGTACTAAAACTAATTGCTTTTCATTTTTTAAGAACAAAAATATTCAATATATATGGCTAAAACCTACGATTTTTGCTTTTTAATAATTCTGAAACGTGTGAGTTAGTTCGGTAACATATTCGCTGTTTTTCAATGTTACCGCTCTGACTGTTACCGATCTGACAAACTGACAAAGTTTTTTTTTTTATTTCCGAGTCGATCGCGCTAAACCAAAATCAAACACGTGGTTTTTTCACTTGTAATAAAGGACTATACTTATATATAAAATAATTTTTAAAATAATAAAAACTGCGCATTTTAGCGCGTGTTACCGATCTGATGACTTAAATGACACACATTTTATAAAATCACTTTAAAAAATCTTACCTACAATTTTAGATGCAGAAATGCAAATTTTTAATTACGATGCGATAAAACATCCCACCAGATACTCAGTATCACATGGTATAGGTGCAGGAAATGATTTTGGGAGCCTAAACACCGATCAGAAGTTATTGTTACCGCTCTGACGGCGGAACTAGGGACATGCTTATTTCGCATCGGCTAGAAAACCAGGAATCGATTAAAACAAAAATGAAGTAAAATATTAACAAAGGGGTAATTGTGCAAGTGCGTTTTTTTGGGAAGTTAGAAAGTGCGCATGACCTGTTTGCATGCTAAGCTTTGCTACTTGGGACACGTTACCAATCTGATTTTTGATGCATAAAAACAATATTTTCTGAAGGAAAAAAAAAAATTTCTGATGTTATTAGATGAAATGAAAGCAAAACTTATCTTCTTTCTGGGGAAAATTATTTTTTTTAACTAGTTATTGAAATACTCGTGAAAATTCACTTGGGACTCAAATTGGCACTTTTCTAAATATTAGCTCAACAATCAATTATAATAATTACACCGAAAAACAATTTTTAACGAATTTTCTGTTCCTCAACGTACTTTGAGTGTTTCTTATAGATTTCAAGGTGCTGAAAAAGAATATGATTGCAAACATTTTTTACCACCCTCCAATTTTAAGATATACCATTTTTACGTTTTGGCTTATATAGGCTATCCTGTAGGAGTTATAAGTACATTAAATTTTTGTTTTAGACACATTTGATCTACAAACACGTTTTTTTTTTTTTGCTTTTTTTTTTACTTTTTACAGCCACAGAACATGTAAAAAGAGAGTAGAAACATAATTATCATTGATATCTGCTTTAAATTGTCCATATAATACAAAAGAATTGCGATTGTTCATCGATGGCTCAAAAACTAGCTTAAAGGCAGTAGTACAAGAAATGCATTGACATCGGTTCCAATAGCGTATTCTTAAATAAAAAATAATCTTATGTAGATATGAAGATATTGCTTCATAAAATTGACTACTCACGCCATAATTGGGGCATATGAGGAGATTTTAAAGTTACTGCCATTCTCATTGGTCTGCAACTCTGTTATACTAACTATTGCTGCTTTCTATGCGAGGCGGACAACAAGGCAAAACATGAACATTTTTTTAAAAAAGAAATGCTACTAGAGCAAATAATATATCGCTCATGAAAAAAATATCCAAAATGTTCCTCAAATTGATTTATAAAAAATATTCTCCCTCCTATGCACGTAAACAATTGATGAAGAATTTCGTTAAAGCAAATGGATAAAGAAGGGTGTGGATTTCAATATTTAAAGAAACAGTTCTCATCACTAATGTATACAAAAATGAAGGATGGTGTTTTCATTGGCCTACAAATAAGAAAGCTTATGAATTACCTAAGCTTTGAAGCTTGTTTAAGTGATTGAGAAAAAACAGCAAGGATTGATTTTTAAAATGTTATGACATAATTCTTAGGGAGTATATGAAAAATTAATTAAAGACTTATTAAAAAGTTATATTCAGGTGTTAAACATCACTGAAAGTTCATATTTTAACACCTCAATTAGATGTTTTCCATGAAAGTACGAGAAAGGGTCATGAGAAGCGACGAGCATGGGGAGCGCTTTCACCGGGATATTTCTGCAATTTTAACGCCATATCAAGGACGTTGGACTCGTAATAAGCTTGATCAATACTGTTGGAATCTTATTAGAGAAGTTTGAGATAGGGCTTATAAGAGATCATTCACAGTTAAAACATTTTCAGCTACAAAAAGTATGAAATTGAAGAAATTTTTTACGAGTATCATTATTTTTTTCGTCAAAAATTTATTTTAATTCTTCCAAATGTTTTAACAATAAATATTTTTTGTGCTTTATATTAGTTTTAAGCCTTCTAATGGTTTATATAAACTGGTAAAGGACAGAAACACTGCATGTGTTGCATAAATGTCATTAAAATCATATTTTCAAAATTTTCGATTTTTCAAAAATCTGTGGGTGATGGAACATTTTTATTACCATATTCTTTTCAGCACCCCCTAAAATATAAAATGCACCACTTACTCATAATAAGGAACAGAAACATTGTTTACCAGTGTTATAGTAAAGGTAAAATAAAAATAAGTATTTTACCTGGCCAAAAGTCTTAACGAAATTTCACTAAATTAATCTCTTTTTTTTTTTTTTTTTGGGTACTAGTATGCTATATTTTCCACCAATGCATCTTTCAAAGGTTTTTTTTTTTTCTTAAATCTTTTAGATTAGACTATTCTTAAATCTTTTAGGTTGCACACATAGATGTAAAGAGTTCGCAAGAATATCTATACAGCTCATCATGACATCATGTGAGGAGCAACGGCAAGTCAGATGTATATCTTTCGGGTCATAAAAATCAAGCTGGAACTCCAATACATGGTAAATTTTCTCACACAGGAGCAATTCCACGGTAACTTTCGTTACATTTTGACCAACTCTTATGCAGTTAGCTCCTTAGTACAGACAAATATTGTTATAA